>CM026303.1:4160352-4213950 GCA_014851415.1 Cnaphalocrocis medinalis | reverse complement strand
AACATCTTGTCTCACACCACGTCGCAGCAGGACAGGCTCGGTTTGGCCGTTCTGGATACTACGGACATATTAGCGGCGTCATATAGCACTTCAACACCTCGATATATCGCCAATCGACTTGGCACCTCTGCAAGGCCTCGAAAACAGACCAGGTCTCCGACAGAGTCAAAAGCTTTTTCATAGTCCACAAACACCATGCTCAGAGGCTGGTTATACTCTTTGGTCTTCTGTATAACCTGTCTCACTGTGTGAATATGGTTTATGGTGCTATAACTCCGTCGGAACCCGGCCTGCTCTGCAGGTTGAGCTTCGTCAAGTCTCCGTCAAAGTCAAAAGTCAAAGTCAAATATTCTTTATTTGCATAGGCTTGTACACAGCACTTACAAATCGTCATACATAAAGAAAATATTTAAAACTATTTAAAGATAATGTATATGATTTAAATGAAATTAAATATATATCTTGATACATAAGATATACTAAAAAATAAATAGACATAATGCGATTCTACCACCGGTATCGGAAAGTTGATTCTGACGAGAAGATCCGGCAAGAAACTCGCCAGTTACTCTTTTTAATCGCCAAAATGTTTATTACAATGTTTTCCTCATACCACCTCCTACAGTCCAATACTCAAGATGAAGAAAATGTTAAAGGCTAAGAATGAGGTAAACCAGAGCAGACCAGTCCCCAGAGGCGGCACCTGTACACAAGTATGACGTATGTGTCAGCCATCATTTCACTCAACCATATCAGAGGGAATGTAATGACCCGCCACATAGCGCCACCACCTCAGGAACGTTTGAGCGTGCATGACCATTCCAATTCTCCTCATAAGATACAAAGAATAGTATGCATAATTAAATACTCGCTGACGCAATACGAGTGTCGACAAAATGATCTCGGGGTGCGCATCTTAGCCCGGCTGGAGGCCAATTGTCGCGGCCTCTTGGCTGCCAGAGACAACGTGCCTGCCGCTCCCTCTTCCACCACTGCTGATTAACTTCACAGCTTGTCTGCAACAACCAATATACGACCAGGAGGCCAATTCTCGCGGACTCTTGGCTGCCAGAGACGACGTGCCCGCCGCTCCCTCTTCCACTACTGCTGACTAACTTCATAGCTTGTCTGCAACAACCAATATACGACCAGGAGGCCATTCTCGCGGCCTCTTGGCTGCCAGAGACGACGTGCCCGCCGCTCCCTCTTCCACCACTGCTGACTAACACAGCTTGTATGCAACAACCAATATTAGACCAGCCGGGCTAACATGCGCGCCACGAGATAATTCGTCAACACTCGTCTTGTGTCGGCGCATGTTGGTTCTGGCTCACCTCACTGAGCGATAAGTGGGATAGAAGGATGCGCTCTCGCGTACGAGAGTCGACTAAATTTTATCGCCGTGCGCATGTTAGGCCTACAGGAGGCCAATTCTCGCGGCCTTCTGGCTGCCAGAGAAAACGTGCCTGCCGCTCCCTCTTCCACCACTGCTGACTAACACAGCTTGTCTGCAACAACCAATATACGACCAGGAGGCCATTCTCGCGGCCTCTTGGCTGCCAGGGACGACGTGCCCGCCGCTCCCTCTTCCACTACAGCTGACTAACTTCATAGCTTGTCTGCAACAACCAATATACGACCAGGAGGCCATTCTCGCGGCCTCTTGGCTGCCAGAGACGACGTGCCCGCGCTCCCTCTTCCACCACTGCTGACTAAACAGCTTGTATGCAACAACCAATATTAGACCAGCCGGGCTAACATGCGCGCCACAAGATAATTCGTCAACACTCGTCTTGTGTCGGCGCATGTTGGTTCTCGCTCACCTCACTGAGCGATAAGCGGGATAGAAGGATGCGACCTCGCGTACGAGAGTCGACAAAATTTTGTCGCCGTGCGCATGTTAGGCCTACAGGAGGCCAATTCTCGCGGCCTTCTGGCTGCCAGAAACAACGTGCCTGCCGCTCCCTCTTCCAGCTTGTCTGCAACAACCAATATACGACCAGGAGGCCAATCTCGCGGCCTGTTGGCTGCCAGGGACGACGTGCCGCCGCTCCCTCTTCCACTACTGCTGACTAACTACACCAGCTTGTCTGTGACAACCAATATACGACCAGGAGGCCAATTCTGGCGGCCTCTTGGCTGCCAGAGACAACGTGCCCGCCGCTCCCTCTTCCACTACTGCTGACTAACTTCACAGCTTGTTTGCAACAGCCAATATACGACCAGGAGGCCATTGTCGCGGCCTCTTGGCTGCCAGAGACAACGTGCCTGCCGCTCCTTCTTCCACTACTGCTGACTAACTTCACAGCTTGTCTGTGACAACCAACAACTGACCAGGACACCAATTCTCGTGCATTCAAAAAAGGAAGAAGAGTACTTTTTTTCACGGTAGACAGCGGCATGACTGTGCATTGTTTGTCTAAGCGGCGGTTACCATCAGATGGGCCGCTGGCTCATCTGCCTACTTCAGCAATAGACTTCTGTGTGCCCATTTCGCGTGCGGAGGGTGACGTCGGCTGGTCTTCACTCCAACAGCCCAAGTTCCTCTAGGAAACCTGCAAGTGCTTTCGCGCTGTTGAAGATCTCCTAGACACTACCTGGGTTCCCCAGGTAGTGCGCCCGGCAGCTGGCCACCCCTCTGCACTCGAGCTGCGGACGGGTTTCCGTCGTCTCCATGAGCTCTGTAACTGCATAAGTAGAGGGCTGTCTGTCTGTAACACCTAAGGATTAAATAGATGTTCGTTAAAGTTGCCATTGCCCGTCAGAGCACAAGTCACCAAACTTGACATATTTAGCTGTAGAAATTGTCTAGAGATACGCTCAGTTGCCTGGCGAGCGGACTGGAGAACGCATCTCTCCGCGCGCACGTCGCTACGCTGCGGCAGGAGACCCTCGCCCTCCGGGGCCTCCTGGCTGCCAGGGACGACGTGCCCGCCGCTCCCTCTTCCACCACTGCTGACTAACTTCACCGGCAGCTGGCCACCCCTTTGCACTCGAGCAGAATGTGGGCGGATGTTTCGTTCTTCTCCATGCATGCGGCCTCTTGGCTGCCAGAGACGACGTGCCCGCCGCTCCCTCTTCCACTACTGCTGACTAACTTCACAGCTTGTCTGCAACAACCAATATACGACCAGGAGGCCAATTCTCGCGGCCTCTTGGCTGCCAGAGACGACGTGCCCGCCGCTCCCTCTTCCACTACTGCTGACTAACTTCACAGCTGTTTGCGACAACCAACATCGCCGACAATACTAGCAATTCTCCTGCACTCGACATTGAAGTCGAATTAGATTTTTTTATGAATGTATGAAATCTCTAAATTCGACTTCAATGTCGAACGCTTTCCTATTGGTCTATGCGTTTGATGAAGTCGACTCGCCATAGAAGGCGAAAACCGAGAATTGGCCTCCTGAAGACTAATAAAGTCTATGCTAGTCTATGCTTGAGGAACTATAACAAATTCCATAGTTTATAACTGTACAAGGCACCCTCAAGGTCCGTGCAGGGAGACGGTAGAATGAAAGACCAGTTCCGTCTGCTTAATCCCGAGTTTATTTTAAAACTGCCACCCCTAGGCAGGCGGCTTGGGGTCATTATTCCGGTGACACACAATGCTTGCGCGGTGTAAAAATGCATAGTGCCATCTACCGGAATAATGACCAACCGCCTGCTTGCGTGCTTTATACATGCCGCCTCCTAAGGGCAAGGTGCTTGCCCTTAAGAAATCCAAAAAAAACGGCATATAAAAACAGCATGAAAAACAATAACCCAAACAACACTGTGTACCAAAAACATAACATATAAAAAAACACTTAACCAACTTCCAACATAACCAAATTACCACTAAATTAACTTAAATAATCACCACAACACATTGTAGAAAACTTATCATTAAAATTAATTATTATTTAAGGAACACAGTGTAAAAACCTAACCTAGAATACAAATTTTATCAATTCCTTATTCCACCACTGGTAAGATGCAAATTTTAAAGAAGTAAATAAAATGCCCAAAAAATTTGTAACCCTGTATATGGCCCCACGGTGGTATCCCATTCAAACCAAAGTATGTGTTTCCAACCCACAGCCAAATAACCACCATGTAGGCCTCATGTTAACCTAGCCTACCCCTTGTATGAATGTTGACCGCCTCCAATCAGAGCGTACGTCCTGCGGCCTCCCATAGCATACCATGCTATCCCGATGAATTGACGTACCTTTTCGCCATACCTTATGATTTACCACCCCCCGTGACGCGCGGTCTGCCTGATTGTCTTTGGTTCTGTTATGAGACCATCGACATGGTTCCATTACCCTAGACCTAAAATTTTGATACCTCCCAAATTGTTTTCCTACCCATCCTTGTCCATTGAATACCTTTTTATTTAAACCTATGTTTTCCGTTTTACCTTCCGGGTTGAATGATTTTTGTGACCGTTGGTACCAAAGCGCCCTAATTGTTTTACCTTTCCCATGTTTCGCTTTGGCCTTGACTAGTGCTGTAGTCAGTACCACTTGACGTGCAGCACTGTCCCCTGTGATACGAGTCACCCCAGTTATCCCTGAACCCCCGGAAACTTCTGGCTTGCCTGCCTCAACCCTGTCTGTACCCTTCGGGTGCAATAGTGTGTGATGGTGACCTCCGCACGTGTGACACCTAGTCTTTACCTTGCAGCCGCTTGCCAAATGGTTAGTGCCGAGACAATTAAAGCACACCCGATTGGATTGCACGAAATCCCTCCGTGAGTCAACGTCCACGCTAGTAAACTTTTTGCATGCCATCAACCTATGTTCCCCAGAACAATATTTGCATCCTCCATCAACAGTCATAAGCGTCTTAAATTTATTATCAGTGTTAAAATTATGACCAGTGTTGCTCCTCCAGTTAGAATTATTGGGGACAAATTTATTTGTTGGATTTGCCGGTTTATTATCTAAAAATTCAAGAGCTCTGTAACGATTTGACAAAAATGATGTGAAATTTTGAAAAGTTGGTAATTCATCTGAAGAATTGGCGAAATGATGCTCCCACTGCTTTTTTGTTTCTGCGTCTAATTTTAGAGTGATCAGATGGATGATAATAATGTCCCAAGATGATACATTAATGCCTAAATTTGCCAGAGCGTCAAACAATCGGTGGTTGTGTCAATGCGATCTTTTAAGGCAGATTGCAGATTCATTAACAAATTTCGTTGACTCCAACAACCTTCTTTAACTTGGATTGTGTGACTAAAACCTTTTATTATATCTAGCCCTTGATTCCAACTGACTTCCAACACAATGCTCATAATTTTTCCTGACGTTATAGGAATTGCCTGAGAAGTTGTTCGGCCTTCGCCCGACAAATACCCTTCAGGTAGTGCAGCTTTGGCTACGTTGTCTCAAATTATGGATTTTTTTGTGGATTAGAGAAATTAAACTATCTCGAAAAGATGATACCCATTCGGTGTATTTGCCAGAAAAGTTTGGTATTACAATTTTGGGTAATTTTAAATTTTGATTAAAACTATCCGAACGAATCCTGTAGGCTGTATCCTTGTTTACAGCTTCCACAAATTGGCCAATATAGTTGTCAATTCAGTTTTAGTCCACATACATTTCTTCAGCCATGTCATACAAATCCTCTTTGACATAACAGGTTCCCTGAATTTCCTTGTAATCGAATTCCCGAAGCAGTCGATAGTGATTATTTTTGAAACTATCCCAGAGTTCTTCTAATGGTTAGCCTGACTTGAACGTATTGTTCAGTTATTCTCTCTTTCGGCGATTTTTGTAATTTGTGCGCTTTTGCCCAAAACATCCTTCTGGTAATTTACAATGTTTCACTGAATCCATTTTGAATGCAATAGAAAATAAAATTTAGAAACAAATCGAAATTGTATAATAATTAAAAAATTTAAATGAAATTTGAAGTGTCAAAAATGAAAAGTCGTGTTGACAAATGTCTCTAGTTTTCCACTGACTGTTTTTAGAGTTCACTTTTGCACCAAAATAAATTAAAAACTCACGGCCGACTCGCACTCTGACCTTTGTGGGAACACCAGCCTCGGTGCTCCGCTCCTGATGTAGGCCTCCGACGACTGCGCTCAGTCGTATGCCCTGAACCTGAAGGCCTACCGCTGGGCAAGATCCTGGCGACTTCCTTGCTGCTCTGCAGCACTCCGCTGCTGGCCCTGCAGACCTCCTCTGCAGGCCACACCCGCTGGCGCTGGAGCCTCCGCCGCTGACCCTCAGCACACCGCTGCTGGGCTGCAGAGTCCTGACGTGGACCCTGGCTCCTCCCTCCGCTGCGAGCCCACAGCACACCGTTGCTGGGCTGCAGAGTTCCGACGTGGACCCTGGCGACCCCACTGCCGCTTGGAACTGCTTCTTCAGCAGCAATCCCTGCTTCTTCCCCACGTCGGCTGATTCCTCACCAGCCGCTCCAAGCTTCACCACCACCCACACTACCCTACCGCTGATTACTTCGAAGGACCATGTACAAGGCACCCTCAAGGTCCGTGCAGGGAGACGGTTGAATTGAAAGACCAGTTCCGTCTGCTTAATCCCGAGTTTATTTTAAAACTGCCACCCCTAGGCAGGCGGCTTGGGGTCATTATTCCGGTGACACACAATGCTTGCGCGGTGTAAAAATGCATAGTGCCATCTACCGGAATAATGACCAACCGCCTGCTTGCGTGCTTTATACAATAACCAACCGATAGATATTTAATTGGATTCGTATGAAACGTGCAAGTAACGTGCAGAGTTACGTTCTTCGAAATGTCCAAAGGGACATCATAATTGAAACAGACTATAGGTACCTATCTTGGTCGACCCATCCGGTCGGCATACGAAAATTACCTATCTTCTTCTATACATATAATAAAAACTAGCGGCCGCCCGCGACTTCGTCCGCGTGGAAAAGTAACTTTTACCCCCCTTTTAACCCTTACAACCTCCTTTTCGCAATAAAAAGTAGCCTATGTTCTTTCTCAGGGTCTAGATCTTCTGTATACCAAATTCATTTAAATCCGTTCAGTAGTTTGGCGTGAAAGAGTAACAGACAGACAGACAGACAGAGTTACTTCGCATTATAATATTAGTTAGATTAGTTAGGATGTAAAAAACCTGTGTCTGTACATAAAAATGTAAAAAACCTGTGTCTGTACATTGACCTCAAAATAACTTAGGACGACTAAAAAACAGTAACAGAACATGAATCAATGATTTTTAAAATTTTGTCTGTCTGTTTGTCTGTTGTTCGCGCTATCTCGGAAACTACTGAACCGATTCGAATGAAACTTTTTTTATTGTATAGCTGTAACATCAGGGCAACTTATAGGATATATTTTATTTTGAAGACCAGGCTCCTTGATGTAGAACCTCAACAGCCCAGCTAAACTATAAGAGGTAGGTCAATGGCACCTTAACAAAAGTTGTTCAGATTGATGAGCATTTTATGATGTCATGAAAAAAAATCCAAGATCATGGAACAGCTGGTGTGGAACTCTAAGAGCCCAGCTACACTTTTACGAATATGGGATGAAATGGAATGCAAAATTGTCAAATGTGATGAGCATTTTTGGATGAGATCCGATAAGGAAGGATATTTCGAACTTAAAGGGGGTTGCAAGTTAGGTGATGGGACTACGTGATCCTTGGCCCAATCTACGATTAAATAATCATCTTTAAGTCAAGAGTCATAAAGTTCACGCAAAACGAAGTTGCGGGCGGCCACTAGTTTAAAATAAGTACCTACTATCGTTGGTTCGAAGTAGTACGTAGGTCTAAACCTACATATTATGTATTTAATTAAGAAATGTGTGATAAATAAAAGGTAATTAATATTGAAATGAGATCTCAAATCCGTCCATTTTATCCTAGCTTTTCTAATTAGGACATAAGTTAATTGTATTATTTAAATTTAGACGTTTCAAGTGAGATTATTGATAAGTAAGAAACTAAAATAAGTACTTAGATAACGCATTTTATTTAGGGCAAGTGTAACCTTATGGCCATCCAGAATTATGTAAAACAGTAAGTAAAATAATAGGTATAAGAAGATAAATTAATATGTTTTCGCTTTAATTTAAGCAATTTTTCTTGTGCAATAAAATATATGACCTAGTATTTTGTCTTATTATTCTAATTAAGTACTAAGTAATTTCCTTCACAACCTCGGAAGAATTAGAACCTTAGAGCATTATTATAAAAATTCAACAGGCAAAAGAAACAAACTTCGTGTATGGAAGTATTCAAATTATGCGCTTTTTGGTAGCTACAATTTAAATAATAGGAGAGTTTTCTATGAAAAAAGCTAAAAATAAGATAAAAAAATAGCTTCTGAAATAATAAATAAAATTATTCGAGAAGGAGTGAGTGAACTAAGTACATAATAGTTCACTTTGACATTTTTTCAGAAATAATCAAGGACAAAGCACATCCCTCCCTAAATACGAAGTAGTATAGCTTTTCAACACAAGAGGGCGGTGTTTGAAGGTTAGGTACTACTATTCAACGCTAGATGGGACTAGCTGCGAATTCAACCAGTTTATTTTTTATTAGTTTATAAAGTAAACGATCAATCGCGTATGAATAAACGATAAAATGAGGAAATAAAATTAAAAATTACATTAAGAAACATAAACATAACTGCAAGATAGTTTATTTCACCAAAACATTTTTTTCATTGTGAACGCAGTTATCTTACGTAATAGATTATCTGTTCTCAATTGTAATTTTTACAGACGTCATAAGTTTTGCAGAGATATGATTGGATGTTAAAATTTTGTCTACTCGTTTAGCCAATCAGGAACTTATATTAGTTTTTTTATCATCTGATGTCAACGAAAACAAACTAAATCGAGATAAAACGAGAATATTCCAAAAGTGTGCATATTTTCCATATGGCAAGGAAAACCGGAGTGTGCCAGAAAAAAAAGATAAAATTGTTCTTTCATGAAGTTGCGTCACCCACATGTTCTGTTTGAAGTGAATTGAAATCAAAAAATAAATTAAATAGTTGTTATTACTGAAATAAAAATGTTGTGCGCGACGAGGGCATTCGGCCGAAAGGCCCTGGAGTGTTCTGGCTTCGGTACCGAATACTACACAAACAGAAATTTCTCGACAATTCTCAAAAGCGTAAGTGCCCATTTTCTTTGATAAAACGAATGAAAATCGTTTGTCAGACAAGTCAAAAATGTCAAAAAGTTAAATTTATTTACGGTGTCTAGTCCATTACTTTTAGTTTGTGCCTAATTTTGTTAAATCTTTCGCCGGCGGGTGCCCCCCACATGGAGAATTTTCTTGTGGTTTTTGCCTTGGAGTAACTGTATAATTCCCGTATTTTCAGACGGCAGCACCTACAGTTCCTATCTACCAACGCCATGCAGTCCAGTACAGAAATAAGTAAGTACCATTTACTCGGTTTTTCGTAAGTATTTCGTCATAACCTAACTCTTGGCACTTACATGACCTTTGTATGCATAATGAGAAGTGCTAGAAATTTGGACAAGAACCGCTGAATTGTAACAGTTTCTAAGTTCTCTGTTTCATTTTACATGGTTAAAACTATTGTTTGTGGCCTACATTCTAATTGTGAAGAACTGATGAAATTATGGTGTACTCTTTTTTAATTACCTACTAGCTTTTGCCCGCACTTTCCTAAAATGGGGGGTTAGAGAGGGGCAAAAAGTAGCCTATGTTATTCTCCATCCCTTCAACTATCTCCACTTATAAAACCACGTCAATTCGTTGCTCCGTTTTGCTGTGAAACAAAGACAAACATACTGACAGACACTTTCCCATTTATAATATTAGTATGGATAATCTATGCAGTTTAGTTGTATGGGTTATCCTCATCAAGAAATACTTATTGTGGCAGTATATTAATCCATATACCTCCAATATGAATCTGTAATATTACATTTTTAATAGAAGAGGCTTGTTCTGTGTGAGTAATCTGTAAATCTTAAGATTTTGATGTGAATCTGAGGTTTATGGGTAAGAAGAAAAGGAGCTCAAGACTTTTCAGTATGGTGACGTATTGTGGATGCCCTCCGCCCCATCTAGGGAACATAAGACATTAAGTCAAGTCAAGTAATGGGTTAGACGACTGCCACAGTAATTAACTTTTTATGAGAATGACTCCAATTGTAAGCATGTGCTAGTAAATTTGCTAATCAATTAAAGATATTCAATACTAGAACATATTGCATGGTCTATTAATTCTTATTCAAGTTAATATGTATAAATATTACGTAGTAGTTTGTGCATGGTAATGACGGACCCGTTTTAAGCAACCGCAAAGTAACGCTAAGTTGATTTGTGCATGACAATTCTAAGTTCATAGCACCCATGAGCGGTCTCTGTACCAAATGTATTACAGACCTTTGCGGAGGTGCAAAATCAAACGTCTGGACATGTAAAAATCTTGGATTTCATATTTACGATTATGCAAATGCCTAGACACATGCAACTGTACATATTTTAATTTCGCTAGTTCCGGTTTGCATGCTATGATGTCGGTATATGTGAAACAAGGTTTTTTTGACGTAGTGATGCTAAACTATCGAAAGTTTCACTATCGATTGTTGTCGTAAATCTCAGAGTTATTAATAAATTTATTTCTCTAGGTCGGATGGAGTCCGTGGTGCAGTCATCGGTATTGACTTGGGAACCACCAACTCTTGTGTGGCTGTTATGGAGGGAAAGACTCCCAAGGTAGGACCTTAAGTATTTAGCATTCTTAGTTTTATTTTATATCCTAATCAGCTTAAAACTAACTGGATAATTGTTTAAATCAACTCAAGAGACGCAAAATCTTGCATAGCTACAGATTGCCTTAAAAGTCATAAGGCGACAGCAGACACAATGGAAAATTGATTGTCTTTAAAGGTAAGGTCACACCGCGTGATGCTGCTTAAATCTTCTGTTAAAGATGCTAAGGCCTCTGATGATGTCTTTTAAAAGACTTATGGGTCTTATGATGATAAATAAGTTAGGATATTTAAGTTGTATCGCGCCGTCGATCGGTGCCTGTGCCCATGCTCAGAGCACGTTTGCAGCGGCGCGAGAGCAACCCGCGGTACCAGCTAGTCTGAGCCAATGTGGCCAAGGCTTTCCTAGAAACCGCGGTACATTTTATTATTTCAGCGATTCATTCTGAAAATGTGTGTGATGTTAGGATACGAAGAACAGGGAGGAATGGAAGAAAAAAAACATACTGCGCTGATCCCTGTTAACCTACAGAATACGGAATAGGGCAGGAAAATGTTAATAATACCATTACTTCACTCTCATCTGACCATATAGATGCCTGTTGCATCCGAAGCTGTCGCTGTCGCTTAGATCAGCCGGGCTAACATGCGCGTCACAAGATAATTTGTCGACAATCGTATTGTTTCGGCGCAAGTTGCTTCTCGCTCACCTGACTGAGCGATGAGCGGGATAGAAGGATGCGCTCTCGCGAACGAGAGTCAACAAAGTTTTGTCGCGGTACGCATGTTAAGCCTACATGATTTAGGATTTGGGGAGTCTGGTAATTATAATATGTACAATGAAGTGTGATGCATGTGTGTCCTTGTATACTGTCCCGAAGCGAAGTTTTTTTTATGTCGGCAATCAGTAGTAAGACCTGATGGTAAGAAATTGCCGCCGCCCATGGACACCTGCAACACCAGTGAAATCACAAGTGCGCTGCGAACCTTTTATTTCATTCCCCTAGCGGGCTTCCGGTTACCCTCATCCTCATCATCAGCAACCCACACTCGTCCACTGCTGACATAGGTCTCCCCTAATGCACGCCACCGCTCCCGATTTTCGGCCACTCATCCAGCCACACCAGCCAGCCTTCGAATGTCATCATCCCATCTTGTCGCAGGGCGTCCAACACTACGCTTACCGAGTCGCGGTCTCCACTCAAGGACTTAAACTCACTTAAAAATTTTCCTGACCAGGTCGTCGAGAACACCGAGGGCTCCCGCACCACCCCATCCCACGTCGCCTTCACTAAAGACGGCGAGCGCCTCTGCGGGACGCCGGCGAAGCGCCAGGCGGTCACCAACAGCGGAAACACGTTCTACGCCACGAAGAGACTGATCGGCAGGCGGTTCGATGACCCCGAAGTGCAGAAAGATATGAAGAATCTGTCGTATAAGGTTGGAAGGCTTCGAATGGGGACGCTTGGGTGCAAGGGAGTCGTCTTGTACTACAGTTTATTAAGTAACATTGGAAACATATTCTATGCACGAAGAGGACTGATCGGCAGGCGGTTTGATGACCCGAAGTGCAGAAATATATGAAGAATCTGTCGTATAAGGTTGTGAAGGCTTCGAATGGGGACGCTTGGGTGCAAGGTGAGTGGACTTGTGCTACAGTTTATTAAGATAGCCGGAGGCACGAAAGTATAGCGATGACCGTTATTTTGCGCACTTGTAAAAAGAAGACTTTCTATCAAATGGTTTCTGCGCACTCAAGGTCATAACTACACTTTCTTGCCTTGGACTATAACAGTGGCAACACGGTCTATGCCACGAAGAGACTGATCGGCAGGCGGTTTGATGACCCCGAAGTGCAGAAGGATATGAAGAATCTGTCGTATAAGGTTGTGAAGGCTTCTAATGGGACGCTTGGGTGCAAGGTTAGTGGACTTGTACTACAGTTATTAAGTAACAGTGACAACTCGGTTTATGCCACAAAGAGACTGATCGGCAGGCGGTTTGATGACCCGAAGTGCAGAAGGATATGAAGAATCTGTCGTATAAGGTTGTGAAGCTTCGAATGGGGACGCTTGGGTGCAAGGTTAGGACTTGTTACTACAGTTGTTTAATGAATGAATGAATAAAACTTATTTGGCACACACAAGAAACAACAATTAAAAAAAACAAAACAACAACAGCGAACTTAATGACTAGGGAAACAAGAAAAAATAAAGAATAAGGGAACAGACATTGTGCCAAATAGGCGCCCGCTCAGCAAAAGTCGCACCGTGTCATTCCTGACACGCCACGGCGCTGGTATCTGCGGGAGATCCTGTAGCATATCGGTGTGCCTGCCTGTCTGACTTGTTGTTTAAGCTGGAGAGCACGCTTCGGCATATTTTTTTTCGTATTAAAACGTATCGCGCCGTCGATCGGTGGCCACCCATGCGTGGAGCACGCTTGCAGCGGCGCGAGAGCAACCCGCGGTACCAGCTAGTCGCAGGCCACATTGCCTTTGACTTTCCTAGAAACCGCGGTACATTTACTGAAGTATTTTAAACTGGACACTCTAGAAAAGCGTCGCAAAATACAAGACCTAATTTACCTACACAAAATCAAAAGGGACATCATAATTGAAACAGACTATAGGTACCTATCTGGTCGAACCCATCCGGTCGGCATACGAAAATTACCTATCTTCTTCTATACATATAATAAAAACTAGCGGCCCGCCCCGCGACTTCGTCCGCGTGGAAAAGTAACTTTTTACCCCCCTTTTAACCCCTTACAACCTCCTTTTCGCAATAAAAAGTAGCCTATGTTCTTTCTCAGGGTCTAGATCTTCTGTATACCAAATTTCATTTAAATCCGTTCAGTAGTTTTGGCGTGAAAGAGTAACAGACAGACAGACAGACAGAGTTACTTTCGCATTATAATATTAGTTAGGATTAGTTAGGATGTAAAAAACCTGTGTCTGTACATAAAAATGTAAAAAACCTGTGTCTGTACATTGACCTCAAAATAACTTAGGACGACTAAAAAACAGTAACAGAACATGAATCAATGATTTTTAAAATTTTTGTCTGTCTGTTTGTCTGTTTGTTCCGCGCTAATCTCGGAAACTACTGAACCGATTCGAATGAAACTTTTTTTTATTGTATAGCTGTAACAATCAGGGCAACTTATAGGATATATTTTTATTTTGAAGACCAGGCTCCTTGATGTAGAACCTCAACAGCCCAGCTAAACTATAAGAGGTAGGTCAATGGCACCTTAACAAAAGTTGTTCAGATTGATGAGCATTTTATGATGTCATGAAAAAAAACTCCAAGATCATGGAACAGCTGGTGTGGAACTCTAAGAGCCCAGCTACACTTTTACGAATATGGGATGAAATGGAATGCAAAATTGTCAAATGTGATGAGCATTTTTGGATGAGATCCGATAAGGAAGGATATTTCGAACTTAAAGGGGGTTGCAAGTTAGGTGATGGGACTACGTGATTCCTTGGCCCAATCTACGATTTAAATAATCATCTTTAAGTCAAGAGTCATAAAGTTCACGCAAACGAAGTTGCGGGCGGCCACTAGTTTAAAATAAGTACCTACTATCGTTGGTTCGAAGTAGTACGTAGGTCTAACAACCTACATATTATGTATTTAATTTAAGAAATGTGTGATAAATAAAAGGTAATTAATATTGAAATGAGATCTCAAATCCGTCCATTTTATCCTAGCTTTTCTTAATTAGGACATAAGTTAATTGTATTTATTTAAATTTAGACGTTTCAAGTGAGATTATTGATAAGTAAGAAACTAAAATAAGTACTTAGATAACGCATTTTATTTAGGGCAAGTGTACCACCTTATGGCCATCCTAAGTAATTATGTAAAACAGTTAAGTAAAATAAATAGGTATAAGAAGATAAATTAATATGTTTTCGCTTTAATTTAAGCAATTTTTCTTGTGCAATAAAATATATGACCTAGTATTTTGTCTTATTATTCTAATTAAGTACTAAGTAATTTCTTTCACAACCTCGGAAGAATTAGAACCTTAGAGCATTATTATAAAAATTCAACAGGCAAAAGAAACAAACTTCGTGTATGGAAGTATTCAAATTATGCGCATTTTGGTAGCTACAATTTAAATAATAGGAGAGTTTTCTATGAAAAAAGCTAAAAATAAGATAAAAAAATAGCTTTCTGAAATAATAAATAAAATTATTCGAGAAGGAGTGGAGTGAACTAAGTACAAAATAGTTCACTTTGACATTTTTTCAGAAATAATCAAGGACAAAGCACATCCCTCCCTAAATACGAAGTAGTATAGCTTTTCAACACAAGAGGGCGGTGTTTGAAGGTTAGGTACTACTATTCAACGCTAGATGGGACTAGCTGCGAATTCAACCAGTTTATTTTTTATTCGTTTATAAAGTAAACGATCAATCGCGTATGAATAAACGATTAAAATGAGGAAATAAAATTAAAAAATTACATTTAAAATTAAAATTAATAAACATAACTGCAAGATAGTTTATTTCAACAAAACATTTTTTTCATTTTGAACGCAGTTATCTTACGTAATAGATTATCTGTTCTCAATTGTAATTTTTACAGACGTCATAAGTTTTGCAGAGATATGATTGGATGTTAAAATTTTGTCTACTCGTTTAGCCAATCAGAAACTTCATATTTAGTTTTTTTTATCATCTGATGTCAACGAAAACAAACTAAATCGAGATAAAACGAGAATATTCCAAAAGTGTGCATATTTTCCATATGGCAAGGAAAACCGGAGTGTGCCAGAAAAAAAAGATAAAATTGTTCTTTCATGAAGTTGCGTCACCCACATGTTCTGTTTGAAGTGAATTGAAATCAAAAAATAAATTAAATAGTTGTTATACTGAAATAAAAATGTTGTGCGCGACGAGGGCATTCGGCCGAAAGGCCCTGGAGTGTTCTGGCTTCGGTACCGAATACTACACAAACAGAAATTTCTCGACAATTCTCAAAAGCGTAAGTGCCCATTTTCTTTGATAAAACGAATGAAAATCGTTTGTCAGACAAGTCAAAAATGTCAAAAAGTTAAATTTATTTACGGTGTCTAGTCCATTACTTTAGTTTGTTGCCTAATTTTGTTAAATCTTTCGCCGGCGGGTGCCCCCCCACATGGAGAATTTTCTTGTGGTTTTTTGCCTTGGAGTAACTGTATAATTCCCGTATTTTCAGACGGCAGCACCTACAGTTCCTATCTACCAACGCCATGCAGTCCAGTACAGAAATAAGTAAGTACCATTTTACTCGGTTTTCGTAAGTATTTCGTCATAACCTAACTCTTGGCACTTACATGACCTTTGTATGCATAATGAGAAGTGCTAGAAATTTGGACAAGAACCGCTGAATTGTAAACAGTTTCTAAGTTCTCTGTTTCATTTTACATGGTTAAAACTATTGTTTGTGGCCTACATTCTAATTGTGAAGAACTGATGAAATTATGGTGTACTCTTTTTTTTTATTACCTACTAGCTTTTGCCCGCACTTTCCTAAAATGGGGGGTTAGAGAGGGGCAAAAAGTAGCCTATGTTATTCTCTATCCCTTCAACTATCTCCACTTATAAAACCACGTCAAATCGTTGCTCCGTTTTGCTGTGAAACAAAGACAAACATACTGACAGACACTTTCCCATTTATAATATTAGTATGGATAATCTATGCAGTTTAGTTGTATGGGTTATCCTCATCAAGAAATACTTATTGTGGCAGTATATTAATCCATATACCTCCAATATGAATCTGTAATATTACATTTTTAATAGAAGAGGCTTGTTCTGTGTGAGTAATCTGTAAATCTTAAGATTTTGATGTGAATCTGAGGTTTATGGGTAAGAAGAAAAGGAGCTCAAGACTTTTCAGTATGGTGACGTATTGTGGATGCCCTCCGCCCCATCTAGGGAACATAAGACATTAAGTCAAGTCAAGTAATGGGTTAGACGACTGCCACAGTAATTAACTTTTTATGAGAATGACTCCAATTGTAAGCATGTGCTAGTAAATTTGCTAATCAATTAAAGATATTCAAATACTAGAACATATTGCATGGTCTATTAATTCTTATTCAAGTTAATATGTATAAATATTACGTAGTAGTTTGTGCATGGTAATGACGGACCCGTTTAAAGCAACCGCAAAGTAACGCTAAGTTGATTTGTGCATGACAATTCTAAGTTCATAGCACCCATGAGCGGTCTCTGTACCAAATGTATTACAGACCTTTGCGGAGGTGCAAAATCAAACGTCTGGACATGTAAAAATCTTGGATTTCATATTTACGATTATGCAAATGCCTAGACACATGCAACTGTACATATTTTAATTTCGCTAGTTCCGGTTTGCATGCTATGATGTCGGTATATTGTGAAACAAGGTTTTTTTGACGTAGTGATGCTAAACTATCGAAAGTTTCACTATCGATTGTTGTCGTAAATCTCAGAGTTATTAATAAATTTATTTCTCTAGGTCGGATGGAGTCCGTGGTGCAGTCATCGGTATTGACTTGGGAACCACCAACTCTTGTGTGGCTGTTATGGAGGGAAAGACTCCCAAGGTAGGACCTTAAGTATTTAGCATTCTTAGTTTTATTTTATATCCTAATCAGCTAGCTTAAAACTAACTGGATAATTGTTTAAATCAACTCAAGAGATGCAAAATCTTGCATAGCTACAGATTGCCTTAAAAGTCATAAGGCGACAGCAGACACAATGGAAATTGATTGTCTTTAAAGGTAAGGTCACACCGCGTGATGCTGCTTAAATCTTCTGTTAAAGATGCTAAGGCCTCTGATGATGTCTTTTAAAAGACTTATGGGTCTTATGATGATAAATAAGTTAGGATATTTAAGTTGTATCGCGCCGTCGATCGGTGCCTGTGCCCATGCTCAGAGCACGTTTGCAGCGGCGCGAGAGCAACCCGCGGTACCAGCTAGTCTGAGCCAATGTGGCCAAGGCTTTCCTAGAAACCGCGGTACATTTTATTATTTCAGCGATTCATTCTGAAAATGGTGTGATGTTAGGATACGAAAGAACAGGGAGGAATGGAAGAAAAAAAAACATACTGCGCTGATCCCTGTTAACCTACAGATACGGAATAGGGCAGGAAAATGTTAATAATACCATTACTTCACTCTCATCTGACCATATAGATTGCCTGTTTGCATCCGAAGCTGTCGCTGTCGCTTAGATCAGCCGGGGCTAACATGCGCGTCACAAGATAATTTGTCGACAATCGTATTGTTTCGGCGCAAGTTGCTTCTCGCTCACCTGACTGAGCGATGAGCGGGATAGAAGGATGCGCTCTCGCGAACGAGAGTCAACAAAGTTTTGTCGCGGTACGCATGTTAGCCTACATGATTTAGGATTTTGGGGAGTCTGGTAATTATAATATGTACAATGTAAGTGTGATGCATGTGTGTCCTTGTATACTGTCCCGAAGCGAATGTTTTTTTTATGTCGGCAATCAGTAGTATAGACCTGATGGTAAGAAATTGCCGCCGCCCATGGACACCTGCAACACCAGTGAAATCACAAGTGCGCTGCGAACCTTTTATTTCATTCCCCCCTAGCGGGCTTCCGGTACCCTCATCCTCATCATCAGCAACCCACACTCGTCCACTGCTGGACATAGGTCTCCCCTAATGCACGCCACCGCTCCCGATTTTCGGCCACTCATCCAGCCCACACCAGCCAGCCTTCGAATGTCATCATCCCATCTTGTCGCAGGGCGTCCAACACTACGCTTACCGAGTCGCGGTCTCCACTCAAGGACTTTAAACTCACTTAAAATTTTCCTGACCAGGTCGTCGAGAACACCGAGGGCTCCCGCACCACCCCATCCCACGTCGCCTTCACTAAAGACGGCGAGCGCCTCTGCGGGACGCCGGCGAAGCGCCAGGCGGTCACCAACAGCGGAAACACGTTCTACGCCACGAAGAGACTGATCGGCAGGCGGTTCGATGACCCCGAAGTGCAGAAAGATATGAAGAATCTGTCGTATAAGGTTGTGAAGGCTTCGAATGGGGACGCTTGGGTGCAAGGTGAGTCGTCTTGTACTACAGTTTATTAAGTAACATTGGAAACATATTCTATGCCACGAAGAGACTGATCGGCAGGCGGTTTGATGACCCCGAAGTGCAGAAATATATGAAGAATCTGTCGTATAAGGTTGTGAAGGCTTCGAATGGGGACGCTTGGGTGCAAGGTGAGTGGACTTGTGCTACAGTTTATTAAGTATAGCCGGAGGCACGAAAGTATAGCGATGACCGTTATTTTGCGCACTTGTAAAAAAGAAGACTTTCTATCAAAATTGGTTTCTGCGCACTCAAGGTCATAACTACACTTTCTTGCCTTGGACTATAACAGTGGCAACACGGTCTATGCCACGAAGAGACTGATCGGCAGGCGGTTTGATGACCCCGAAGTGCAGAAGGATATGAAGAATCTGTCGTATAAGGTTGTGAAGGCTTCTAATGGGGACGCTTGGGTGCAAGGTTAGTGGACTTGTACTACAGTTTATTAAGTAACAGTGACAACTCGGTTTATGCCACAAAGAGACTGATCGGCAGGCGGTTTGATGACCCCGAAGTGCAGAAGGATATGAAGAATCTGTCGTATAAGGTTGTGAAGGCTTCGAATGGGGACGCTTGGGTGCAAGGTTAGTGGACTTGTTACTACAGTTGTTTAATGAATGAATGAATAAAACATTTATTTGGCACACACAAAGAAACAACAATTAAAAAAAACAAAACAATACAACAGCGAACTTAATGACTAGGGAACAAGAGAAAAATAAAAGAATAAGGGAACAGACATTGTGCCAAATAGGCGCCCGCTCAGCAAAAGTCGCACCGTGTCATTCCTGACACGCCACGGCGCTGGTATTCTGCGGGAGATCCTGTAGCATATCGTGTGCCTGCCTGTCTGACTTGTTGTTTAAGCTGGAGAGCCACGCTTCGGCATATTTTTTTTCGTATTTAAAACGTATCGCGCCGTCGATCGGTGGCCACGCCCATGCGTGGAGCACGCTTGCAGCGGCGCGAGAGCAACCCGCGGTACCAGCTAGTCGCAGGCCACATTGCCTTTGACTTTCCTAGAAACCGCGGTACATTTTACTGAAGTATTTTAAACTGGACACTCTAGAAAAGCGTCGCAAAATACAAGACCTAATTTACCTACACAAAATCAGAAGCGGCTCAATATCCACTACAATTTTATCGGATATCTCCCTCAGAGTACCTTTTAGGTCTTCTAGGCGGGAATGCACTTTCTCAGTACCGATTTGTACCAATAATGTGTCCTTTCACAATCCCATACTTAGAATGTGTCGCGAATACAACGGGTTAGTTGGTTGTTCGAAGGACGAGCTTGACGTCTACGGCTCATCACTCGGAAAATCTATACTTCTATACTAATATAATAAAGCTGAAGAGTTTGTTTGTTTGTTTGAACGCGCTAATCTCCGAAACTACTGGTGCGATTTGAATAATTCTTTTTTTGTTGGATAGTCCATTTATCGAGGAAGGCTATTAGGCTAAATAACATTACGCTATGACCAATAGGAGCAAAGACAGAGCGGTAAATGTGTAAAAACGGGGAAAATTATTCATTTTTGAAGGCTTTCTTTGCGTGCGCTGCGAAAACGGTTCAAGATACACAAAAAAATATGTATGAAAGAATTATTCCTCTATACATGATCTAAAAAAAAAGTCCGCGACGGCATATGTCTATCTTTAAGGTTTAGTCACAATGACCGTTTTTATGGTACCAAATTTGGTCGAAATAATTTGTTTAAGTTGTATCCAACATAATAATATTAAGGGGGTTGTAAGGGGTTAAAAGGGGGGTAAAAAGTTACTTTTTCCACGCGGACGAAGTCGCGGGCGGCCGCTAGTGGAGGCATAAAGTGTCTGTCTCATTTAGTAATTTAGATACAAATTGAATGACATATGATTTTATTATTATAACTAGCAGCCGCCCGCGACTTCGTCCGCGTGGAAAAGTAACTTTTTACCCCCCTTTTAACCCCTTACAACCCCCTTAATATTATTATGTTGATAGCCTATAGCCTTCCTCGATAAATGGACTATCCAACAAAAAAAGAATTATTCAAATCGCACCAGTAGTTTCGGAGATTAGCGCGTTCAAACAAACAAACAAACAAACAAACAAACAAACTCTTCAGCTTTATTATATTAGTATAGATTATTATTGTTTTAATTTAATATAATTTAACTGTTTGACATTCTATCTATATTGACATATTGTATATATATTTTTTCTATTGTATTGTATAATTGTATTTCGGTAATGACCATAATGTTTATTAGATATTTTTTGGATGTTTCGATGTGAGTATGTCATGCTGTTCACACATGCTAGTGGAGTTACAGCCTAAAGTTGTTTAGTTAAGAATGTCTCCATAGAACGAAACCACTGTATCTCTGTTTTGTGTGACAAATAAATAAATAAATAAATGAAGTAGAAATTCAATGAAGATTGTTTTTAAATAGGTACCTTTATGAAGTTAAACGCCCTGTTGGTCTGGTGGTTTAAGTATCGAGCTGTGATCACTTATCTCGGGTTCGATTCCTGGGTCGAGCAAAATTATGTTTCGAATGTTTCGAACATAGCTCGGGTTTGTGATCACCAATCCGCATTAGGCAAGCGTGGTGATTAAGCCTAATCCCATTATAGTAGCGATGATTTGATATCTATGATGGAGGCCGTTGCCACAAAATAATTACACACAGAAAGGAGGCTGCCCACTAAGAGCTAAAAACGTGTCATGTACTCACGCATGCGCACTAACGGGGAAATGGAGAAAATACGCCTTTTCGACTACTTTAATCCTAGCCTATGACATAAGGTTGTCAAACTGTCGAGGTCTGTGGTAGAGGCCGCGCGCTTATGTACTCATGCCGGGCAACAACCCTAGCATATGTCAACAAACTCTTCTAAATTCAAAATCAGGCTGAGTCTAACTTCTGTGTGTAATTATTTTGTGCCTTTGCCCTGTATATAGGCTTGATACTTTATGTAGTTGATGTTTGTCAACAGTTAAGCTTATTCTATTGGTAAATTTCAGTCTGCTTCTATAGAAGTGCAGCCTTATTAATTTACAAATACAAATGAAAAATAATCCTAAATCTGTTATTAATAAAGTCCATTTCCCTACCAGGCAGCGACGGCAAAGTCTACTCCCCCAGCCAGATCGGCGCGTTCGTGCTGATCAAGATGAAGGAGACGGCTGAAGCGTACCTCAACACGACCGTGAAGAATGCAGTCATCACCGTGCCGGCGTATTTCAATGATTCGCAGCGGCAGGCCACTAAGGATGCCGGTGAGTCTTCTTCTCCTTCGTACTGGCTTTTCCGCAATGGGACCATTCAAGTATTACGTAAGCATCGATGGGGGATCTTGGCAATGCTTACTTTTGATAAATTCTTAATTTTAACTGTGGGAGAGCCACGCTTCGGCATGGATGGGCCGACTCGACCGGAGTGATACCACTGCCTCACAGAAAACCGGCGTGAAGGAGCCCCTGTGCTGTGTTTCGCCGAGTGAGTGAGGGTGCCGGAGGCCCACCCGGGGGGAAGGGGATAAAAGGTTGGCAGCGCACTTGTAACTCCACTGGTGTTGCAAGTGTCCATGAGCGGCGGCAATTGCTTTCCATCAGGTGATCCGCCTGCTCGTCTGCTACCTAACACATGAAAAAAAATCTTTCCCATAGGTGAGAGTCTGGAGAAGGTGGTATTGTAGAAAGCGCAGATCCACCGTTGTGGGCACTGAAATTTACTTGAGACGTCATACTTTCTTCTTTCAACTTAGGATCAGCAGTTTCCAGTCTAAGAGAGGGAGAGAGGGATTGGCGGGGGAGGCTGTACTTACATCTAGACCCGCTAGGACCCCCCTTCGACGATGCACCAAGTCGGAAAATCGATTCATACCTGCAATCATGGGCGTAGCTAGGGGGAACGAACCGCTAGAAAACCCCTGCCACTATGTTCCAAGCCAGAATTCCTAGATGTCCACAACCATTTTTAAAGTCTGGGGGTCTACTACGCCGAACGATAATATCGTGCCAATAATCGTGTCGGAGCCTATTATAAGTTCCATCGTATCGACTGTCGTTAATACGAATCTACGAACGATATTTCTTTGACAGTTCTTACAAAAACCCTACTCTAACAAACGATACGAATAATGAATTTGACAGCTTCACAAATGTCAAATCGACGAACATTCCTTCGACGTCTCTGATGGTATCTTAGAATAAAACGAAAAAAAATTGTCTATACTTACGATAATCGATACAGATTACGAACATTTCTTATAGTGGTGTATATGCGAATAATTCGAACTATTGTCGTATCGTTACGAATAAATCGACATCTTTTGGCGGAGTAGACCCCCTGGATCCGCACCTGTTGTAGATTCCTTAAAACGTGAAAAAGATATGCGATTTTTCTTAATTTGATTGTCCATACAAGCTCAACATATCATAGATACCTATGAATGATCCTAAGATGATTTGACACGTAGTACCGCGCCGTCGATCGGTGCCCACGCCCATGCGTGAAGCACGCTTGCAGCGGCGCGAGAGCAACCCGCGGTACCAGCTAGTCGCAGGCCACGTGCCTTTGGCTTTCCTAGAAACCGCGGTACATTATTAGACCTTATTAGATTAAGGGTAGGAGCCTAGGAGTGACTGAAAATCAGCCCTGACATGTTGCCGCCAGCTATATCGTTACACTAGCCGAGTCACCTTTTGTTTTCCATTTGTGTTATTATCTTAGAAAAAAATTAATATGGTAGATAAGTTTTAGTTAAAGAAAATTATTTTTTGTCGCACTCAGGTCAAATCTCCGGCCTCAATGTGTTGCGTGTGATCAACGAACCGACAGCGGCCGCGCTCGCTTACGGCATGGACAAGACTGACGACAAAATGTAAGTATAAATATACCATCATATGAATAAGGGTGTATCTGTAAACATAACCCATCGTTATAGTGTTTATTGGTAATAAAGAATGTTTACTTTATTTTATACTAGTGGTTCCCGGCGAACTTCGTTCCACCTACTTTTTGTTTAATTTCTCACCTTTTAGACCTTCCCTGGACTACGACAAACATTTTAAAACTAAAATCAGCTCAATCGGCCCAGCCGTTCTCGAGTTTTAGCCAGACTAACGAACGGCGATTCATTTTTATTTATATAGATTAACATCCCTTTAACCACGTCTTCTACTACCCATTCTGAACAACATTTGTCATATGCCTTATGAAAATTCGTATAAAAAATTACAACGTTTAATACAGGGCAAAAAGGCCTCCATCATAGAAATCAAGTCATCGCTACTATGATGGGATTAGGCTTAATCACCACGCTTGCCTAATGCGGATTGCTGATCACAAACCCGAGCTTGTTAAAAAAATTCGAAACATACTTTGGCTCGGGTTATTCCTCTCATCCCCATTGATTGGGATTATCAATGGGGATTAGAGGAATTGTGAACTCGTTGTAAAATTTTGTCCACAAATCCCCATTGAATGCCAATCGAGTTGATAATGGGGATTTGTGAACGAAAACAGTTCACAAATCCCCATTAAAAAAAATATAGAACTATTTACTGTATGTGTGACTTAAACTATGTATGACAAATCCATTCAGTAGTTTTGGCGTGAAATAGTAACAGACAGACAGAGTTACTTTCGCATTTATAATATTAGTAAGGATATAAATAGGTAAGTAAGGTTGTTACTATAAAACTTTATAAGAATCTGTACTCCAATGTGGCATACAATAGAGGGTGTTCTACCAACCATTCTAAACAACATTAATAAATGTTGTTCAACAACTTTCCGAAATTCATCGAAAAAATTTTCGACTCCCCATACAAAATTACCAAGTCACGTGACCGACTTTGTATGGAAAGATGAAATTTTTATGCGAATTTTCAAAAGTCATAGAACAAATGTTGTTCAGATTGGTTGATAAAACACTTGATCAAAGGGATGTAAATGTTCACAGATAAACCCTGTAAATTTGCACACCGTGAGGTAAAATATGGCATAAGCCACATTTAATGTAACTCCAGCACCTAATTTGTATCACCCATATTTGCAAAATAAATGATTTGATTTGATCATTTTAATTATTTCCTCACCAGTATCGCAGTATACGACCTGGGCGGCGGCACGTTCGACATATCCGTGCTGGAGATCCAGAAGGGCGTGTTCGAGGTGAAGTCCACCAACGGCGACACGCTGCTCGGCGGCGAGGACTTCGACAACGTCATCGTTAACTTCCTCGTCGACGAGTTTAAGAGAGACGTGAGTACTCAAATGTCCGCTAGATGGCGTATTGTATGGTATTGACACAAAATACATATTGACACAGAAGTAAGACTTTGACCTGATTTTGAATTTAGAAGAGTTCGTTGACATATGCTAGGGTCGTTGCCCGGCATGAGTACATAAGCGCGCGGCCTCTACCACAGACCTCGACAGTTCGACAATCTTATTTCATAAGCTAGGATTAATGTGGTCGAAAAGGCGTTTTTGCCCGTTAGTGCGCATGCGTGAGTACATGACATATTTTTAGCTCTTAGTGGGCAGTCAGCTTTCTGTGTCAATATGTATTTGGTGGTATTGAGGTCCAACTACAACGTCATTGGTTGTTTAATGACATTTTGACACGTCAAAAACTGCCTCACAGAAAACCGGCGTGAAGCAGCCCCTGTGCTGTGTTTCGCCGAGTGTGTGAGGGTACCAAAGGCCCAATTAAAGGGGGTTAAAGGTTAGCAGTGCAATTGTGACTAAATTGGAGTTGCACGTGTCTATGATGGGGCCGTCAGGTTGATTCATCTGCTCGTCTGCCACCTATCACACAAAAAAATTAAAAATCGTGTTTGTGAATTCCGCTAGATGGTCGTACTATTAGACCGAGGTCTAACTTCAACGTCATTGGTTGTTCAGTGTCAATGTTGTCATCTCACATCAAAAATAATTTAATCACTGTGTTTAAACTAACTACTGAACTTCTTGCTGGTTCTTCTCGGTAGAAATCCACTTTCCGAAACAGTGGTAGCTTACATAATATTTGACATTCATAAACGTTCTGTATGGACTTAAATTAAATTAATAATATTTCAGTTCTTTTACCGATGAATAGAAATAGAAAAAATCTTTATTCAAGTTAGGTCCATACAGAACACTTATGAATGTCAAAACATAATATAATCTACCACTGGTTTGGAACGTCGATTTCTACTGAGAAGACACCAGCAAGAAACTCAGTAGTTACTCTTTTCAAATAGTATTAAGTTACAGAGTTTCATTTGAGCAAAATAACTTGCAATAATCCAAGGAAATAGACTACTATGTATGACAATGAATGTTTTTAAAGTTTATAATCGCGCCGTCGATCGGTGCCTGTGCCCATGCTCAGAGCACGCTTGCAGCGGCGCGAGAGCAACCCGCGGTACCAGCTAGTCGCAGGCCACGTGCCTTTGACTTTCCTAGAAACCGCGGGACATTATTAAACCTTATAGGTTGAAGATCAGGAGGCCAATTCTCGGTTTTCGCCTTCTATGTCGAGTCGACTTCATGGAACGTACAACCAATAGGAGAACACAGAATACAGTCGACATTCCTTATCTTGTTCTCTTGGTCTATGCGTTCCATGAAGCCGACTCGACATAGAAGGCGAAAACCGAGAATTGGCCTCCAGGAGACCAATTCTCGTGGACTCGACATTGAAGTCGGAATTTAGAGATTTCACACATTCGTCCATACAAAATTCTAATTCAACTTCAATGTCGAGTGTACAAGAAATGCCCCCTCTGCACTGATATATGACTTTCAAAATGGCGCATTTGGTAGAGACCTTCCTTATACGCCAAAGGTCGTGGGTTCGATCCCTACCCTGGAATAACATTGTGATGAACGCTTGCAGGCTCGAGTCTAGGTATCGGTTTTTTTTTATTAGACTATAGGCCAGCGGTCGTCACACTTTACTCTTCAAGGGCCACATATCAATATGAACATCAGGGCCCGGGCCGCAGTATATGCGATTCAAGAGCTTTTGCATAAGTACTTATCCATAGTAGTCCACACTATTCATATAAATGCGAAAATGTATGCCTATTACTTCTCTACTCAAAAACCACTAAACTGATTTCTGATAAGTACGAATATGTAGTTGACTAGTAATTAAATAAATCTACTATATCGCGGGCCGCACAAATAACGTCTGCGGGCCGCAGTTTGACGACCGCGGCTATAGGCCAACCACAATTGCACCTGATGGAAAGTGACGATGAGATGAGTGGATGTCGATATTTCAACGACAGTAAAATACCCTTTTCTTTATTTTCCCGAACAGCAAGGCCTGGACATCCGTAAAGACGCCATGGCGATGCAGCGGCTGAAGGAAGCAGCTGAGAAGGCCAAGATCGAGCTCTCCGGCTCCCTGCAGACAGACATCAACCTGCCCTACCTGACCATGGACGCTTCGGGGCCTAAGCACATGAACCTTAAGGTATGTTTAATGACATTTTACTTAGATCATACTGTATGGTATACACAGCCCTTTAACCATGTCTTCTACCAACCTGGCCTGGCCGCATTTGGCAGTGACCCTGCCTCATACGCTAAAGGTCGTGGGTTCAATCTCCACCCTTGGAGAAAAATTCGTATGTTGAACACTTGTGTTTGTTCGGTGCCTGGACATATTAAGTATAAAAAGTATAACATATTTATTTATTAAGTATTATATTTGCGATCCTCTGTTTTTTGATATCTGTAACTTACGGAGTCAGGTTGTGTTAGATGGCATTAAAAAAAATTACAAAAAAGAAAAACACAAACTAATCAAGTACACTGACACACACTGAGGTTTTCAAACAATTAATAGATTGTGGTTTGATACCAAAATGTTTGTGGCCCCGAGAGTACCCTTGATGATGGGTGGAAGTTTATTGAAGAGCTGTGCACCCACAAATGTTATTGTCCTTTTGCCGTAATTAGTTCTTACATATGGTAGGATTAGATGTTGTGAGAATTTATTCAATTCATCAATTTCAGGTCAGGTCAATCATCATGTCTTATCAAATACATACACGTTCACATGTTTAGCCAAAATTGTAGCATGCAAATATTTAACATAATCAAAATTTTCCAATTAAAAATTATCTTATGTCATAAAAGTTATGATTACTTACAAAGGTTAACAAAGCTTTCTTAAATTTACTTGTATTTAGAA
The DNA here is from genome assembly GCA_014851415.1 of Cnaphalocrocis medinalis. Classification (NCBI taxonomy): domain Eukaryota; kingdom Metazoa; phylum Arthropoda; class Insecta; order Lepidoptera; family Crambidae; genus Cnaphalocrocis; species Cnaphalocrocis medinalis. The sequence continues at coordinate 4,185,952 of CM026303.1, read as the reverse complement.
CCTTCATTTCGTTTGGGATCTTATTATAGATCTTAACGCACATAGCGAGACAGTTTTTGCTTTACTTCTCTGATCGGGATATTTCATTTAAAACAAGTCTTTGAAGATTTCTTTTCAGTCTTGTATTTACATCACAAGCTTTTCTAAATAGTACAATATGTTTATGTGTAAACATGCATCCTAACTAATATTATAAATGCGAAAGTAACTCTGTCTGTCTGTTACTCTTTCACGCCAAAACTACTGTACGGATTTAAATGAAATTTGGTATACAGATGATCTAGACCCTGAGAAAGAACATAGGCTACTTTTCATTGCGAAAAGGGGGTAGTAAGGGGTTAAAAGGGGGGTAAAAAGTTACTTTTCCACGCGGACGAAGTCGCGGGCGGCCGCTAGTATTTCATATATGTACAGGCACGATAGCGGTAGCAAACCAAGGTTTCTAAATACCTGCCTACAAGACACATCGGGACGTAGCCTACCTAAAGCCTGGATGCACATAATTTTTTTTTGCAACAAATACCCTATTGATTTACTTATGAATGTTTGCAGATGACCCGCTCCAAGCTGGAGTCCCTCCCTTTTGATTTTCGATGTCTCAGATCTTCTAAGTCCTCATAAGTAATTGTGAATGTTTCCAGATGACCCGGAGACCTATCTTTGAATTTTCGCTTCGTCCAAACAAAACTACTCGTTTTGCAAGTCACATCGTCTCGTGAGACGCATGATTCATAATTTCCCTATTTTTTGAATCACTTCGCTTAGTGTGTCGCCAATCTGTCAAGTATAGTGTTAACTCGTTAATATTTGACGTGTGATTTGACGTAAATGCGTCCACTCGCTCACGGAAACGAGTGGTTTACACCACTCGTTGCAAATCGGTCGTTTTCGAATGATTCAAAAATGCGGATGTCAAAAATCATGCGAGTCACACATTTATTAGTGAGACGACAATTAAAAAATAGGTCTCCCGCTCCAAGCTGGAGTCCCTCCCTTTTGATTTTCGATGTCTCAGTCTCATAAGTAATTGTGAATGTTTCCAGATGACCCGGTCCAAGCTGGAGTCCCTGGTAGGCGATCTGATCAAGCGCACAGTAGCGCCGTGCCAGCGCGCGCTGCAGGACGCGGAGGTGCAGCGCGCGGACATCGGCGAGGTGCTGCTGGTGGGCGGCATGACGCGCATGCCCAAGGTAAATGTAAACGATTATACTATCAGCGGTAGATTATAAAATTTGACATTCATAAATGTTCATATAAACGGGACTACACAAGCGAACCCAGTTCAGTTCGCTTGTGACCACGGCTGTTGTAACGCAGTCGAAACGGTCAAGCAGTAAGTGCTAGAATGTACTTATCAATTTTCGTCGCGTTTAGTCCCGTTTAAAATGAAGTATTGATATAATGCAAACGCGGAAGTTTAAAACATTTCAATTAAAACCAGTAAAATACCTATCTCCAAAACCTGGAATCAAGACAAAAAAATCTGCTACAATGTTGCTACTGCAAAAAAAAAAACTAACCATAGTATACCCCTTTTTGTTAAAACACTCGCTGATGGAATTTATTTATTAGCAACTTTGATTCTATAATAAAAAAAAATTTTTACTTTTTTGTTACGTAAACATAAAACCCTTTAAGATAAAAACTTAACCATCCGTAATTTTAGTTTTCAAAGATGGTATTGCGCTTATAACACTTCAGGTGTTAAATAACATTTGGTATCTACCTACAACATTTTAACAATGTATGGAAACTTGACAGTTTAGTCTGCATAATAAGAAAAAGAATGCCAAAAAGGTTGGCGAAACCTGAAAACGGCACTTGAAAATGACACAAGTGACATTAACAGATTTGACAGTGACGTATCTGTCGTAGATTTTTTGGTCTTGAATTCCAGTTTTGAGTATACTTGTTACCATTGTTGTAAGCACCAGCACAAGCCGACGTCAGTTCCCATAGCTTTCTAGGCAGTCTCAGGACAGGTGCTATAACGAAACGCGGACATATTCCCCGTCTGGGCCCCTGCCCTCTCGGGTTATCATCTCGCATACAAATGTTTACTGCCCAAAATTTGAAGGTTCGATTTTTAGCCTAATACGCAATTCTTATGCACTCGACATTCAGTTCGAATTAGAAATAAAAAGTCCCTAAATTCAATTAAATTGTGTGTATAATATATTTTTTTAATTTTGTGTAATATCCTACATATTATTTACACAATCTTAACCGATTCATTGCGTAGCCCACTTTCAGGGACTTTTGCCCATGGCGGCTAACAAATCTTCTGTGACGCCTTTAGGCGTCTTCCGCCATGATGTTGCATTTTGTAATGATTTTGACTTGTTTCTGAGTGTTTACATACATTTAGTCGGCATCAGATATCAATTCGGCGTCTTACGTCATACGTAAATGATTTAAATGAAGCCTTAAGGCGTCATCCGCAATAAATCGGTTAAAAATCTATATGGAAATACTTTGCTAACTTCTCCCATCCCCATCAGGTCCAACAAACAGTGCAAGAGATCTTCGGCCGCGCGCCCTCTAGGGCGGTGAACCCCGACGAGGCGGTCGCCGTGGGCGCCGCCGTGCAGGGCGGAGTCCTAGCCGGTGACGTCACCGATATCCTGCTCCTGGACGTCACCCCCTTGTCGCTCGGTATCGAGACCCTGGGCGGTGTGTTTACTAAGCTGATCACGAGGAACACTACCATTCCTACGAAGAAGAGTCAAGTTTTCTCTACCGGTGAGTTGTTTGCTAAAAGCATGGTAGGAGAAGTTTGTATAATGTTGACAATAGATGGTTACCTCACCTCATTTATAGGAGAGCGGACTCTCCTGGCACAACTGTTCAAACACTTGGAGAGTTCAAACTCAGAAATTGTTATGTAATAGTTTTTGGAAGCAATAAAGATTTTTTTCATTTTCAGATGGAAATAACAATAGATTGAAATTAACAATAATGTCTATTATTGCTAAAAGTAACCGTTTTTAGCAATAATTAACATTTTTGTTACTTGTCGTGTGTTAGAAGTATTGTATTGCATCTTAAAAAATCCAATTTACTTGGATCTAAGTCTGTAATGTTTTATTTTCTTCAAAAATATCATATTTTCGCCACAATCAGTGTAAATAGGTTGGCAGCGCTAGTTTTATTCGTATAGCCCCTTAAATTGTGTCGCGCCGTCGATCGGTGCCTGCGCCCATGCGTGGAGCACGTTTGCAGCGGCGCGAGAGCAACCCGCGGTACCAGCTAGTCGCAGGCGACTTGCCTTTGACTTTCCTAGAAACCGCGGGACATTACTATAAAAATATAGACCTTAGAGAGGTAGGTGGGTACCTACTTTTGCTTTCCATCTGTGTATTAACTTAAAATCCCACTAATATCACAGAAGTTAGACTTTGACCTGATTTTGAATTTAGAAGAGTTCGTTGACATATGCTAGGGTTGTTGCCCGGCATGAGTACATAAGCGCGCGGCCTCTACCACAGACCTCGAGAGTTCGACAATCTTATGTCATAAGTTAGGATTAATGTGGTCGAAAAGGCGTTTTTGCCCGTTAGTGCGCATGCATGAGTACATGACATATTTTTAGCTCTTAGTGGGCAGTCAGCCTTCTGTGTCAATATGTATTTTGTGCTAATATGGCGTCTTAAAGATATCAATTCTTTAAGACGTCATTCGGCGTTATACGCCATACGTAAAAGATTTAAATGACACGCCTTCAGGCATCATTCGCGATGAATCGGTTACCCCTAACATGTCTATCTCTTTCCAGCCGCCGACGGCCAGACCCAAGTGGAGATCAAAGTCCACCAAGGCGAGAGAGAGATGGCGACAGACAACAAACTCCTCGGGCAGTTCAGCCTGGTGGGCATCCCGCCCGCGCCGCGCGGCGTGCCGCAGATAGAGGTCACGTTCGACATCGACGCCAACGGCATCGTGCACGTTTCTGCCAGGGATAAAGGAACGGGGAAGGAGCAGCAGAGTGAGTGACAAGTGACAACCCTGTGTTCTTTATGTGATTAGGTCAGACAACACCGGAACAGGACTGAACAAAATGAAACCAAAACCCACCTAGGATCGCTGAGCCAGCGTAGTAAGTAAGTAAAGTCAGCCAACAGGGCTTTGGCCCATCAGTCAGCTCTGGTATGAGACATTCTCATAAAAATGTCATTCCGTGCCAGGCTTCAAACACATATACCTGTAAAATAGACATCAGAATATGTTTTTAAACTTTCGCGTTGCATTATACAAATACTTTACATAAACAGGACTAAACGCGACGAAATTAATAAGTACATTTTAGCACTTACTGCTTGACGTTTCGGCTGTTGTAACGCAGCCGAAAACGTCAAGCAGTAAGTGCTAAAATGTACTTATTTAATTTCGTCGCGTTTAGTCCTGTTTATGTAAAGTATTAGACATCAGAATCTCAATCTACCGATTACTTTAATTACAGGAGCTTGAATGTCTTCTATTTTGTTGTATTGATGTAATTTTCAATGATTTCTGATGAATTTTGCAGGAATATGGATTAAAAGACTGTCATGGTAATGATACTTGATGAATGTGACAGATGTGATGATGGCCGGCTTAAAGCCAGCGAAGACAATGCGTGCCAAATGTGAAAGCGACGTTCTCTTGTTTCTTCCTTCCCGTCTTCTTGGCATCGTGGGATTTTGGTAGATAAGCAACACAGATCACCTGATAGTAAGCTGATGGTAAGCGATTGCCGCCGCTCATAGACACCTGCAACACCAGTGACGTCACGTCAAACTGCGGCATCGTGCACTACACAATCTTTAGATTGCCATCTAGTAAATGTATCTATTTTTCCATATTATACATGCTTGACTGTAATAGGTAAGTTAATAACAATGATTTGCATGCCCTGAAGGGGTGAATGTGTTAGTTCCTCACAATCAGCTTGTATATGCAACACCTGAAATGTACCTCATTCTTGCAAATAAAGATCTATTCTATTCTATTCTAATATTATGTAAGTGTCCCTTACATACACTCTGTAAGTTTGTTTTTTTTTGCACTTTCTTGCAGTCGTAATCCAGTCATCAGGCGGCCTCTCCAAGGACGAGATCGAGAACATGGTGAAGGCGGCTGAACAGTTCGCGGCTGCAGACAAGTCTAGACGCGAGCGTGTGGAAGTGTCCAACCAGGCCGAGGGGGTGCTGCACGACACAGAGACCAAGATGGACGAGTACAAGAGCCAGCTGCCGCAGGACGAGGTGAGTCTTATGGCTATTGCAATAGGTGTCAGAATGTGTCTAGACGCGAGCGCGTGGAAGTGTCCAACCAGGCCGAGGGGGTGCTGCACGACACAGAGACCAAGATGGACGAGTACAAGAGCCAGCTGCCGCAGGACGAGGTGAGTCTTATGGCTATTGCAATAGGCCCACCCCAACGGCCGTCTGTTCTTCTCACAATGTGCCCTGCCCATTGAGCCACGCAATTGGGTATTCGACAATTTTTTTTTTTTGTGTTTAATCAAAAGACGCCTCAATTTAAGAAACATCATTGAAAGAATCACTTGATTCTCATTTGAATTGCCTGAGTAGTAATACTAATTTGGTAGTGACCCTGCCTCATACTCCAAAGGTCATGGGTTCGATCCCCACCCTGGACAAACATTCGTGCGATTACACTTATGTTTGTTCAGTGTCTGTGTGTTATATTATATGAATTTAAGTATTAATTTTGTAATCCTCTGTTGTATCTGTAACACAAGTGCTTAAGCTTCTTAGTATGACTCAGCCGGGCTAACATGCGCACCACGAGATAATTTCGTCGACACTCGTATTGTTTCGGCGCAAGTTGCTTCTCGCTCACCTGACTGAGCGATGAGCGGGATAGAACGATGCGCTCACGCGAACGAGAGTCGACAAAATTTTGTCGCGGTGCGCATGTTAGCCCTACAGGTCAATGTATGAGATGTTGTGTGAATTTATTTATTTATTTAACTTGTGTTTCCAGTGCGACAAACTCCGCGGCGAGATCGTGAAGCTGCGCGAGCTTCTCGCCAAGAAGGACACCGCCGACCCCGAGGAGATCCGCGCCGAGACCGGCAAGCTGCAGCAGGCCAGTCTCAAGCTCTTCGAGCAGGCCTACAAGAAGGTATGTCTTCCAACACACATTATACTCTCGGCGTCAAAGAAATCGCACATCTGCGTAGTTTTCATACTAACGCGCTCATATCACAGCTTTCGTATATAAAAAAATAAAACATTTGATTGCAATATTTTTTACGTAACATGGTTTTTATATGCTCGTCTGTTAATCATGCTTGTTAATTAGTCGTGAAAACTTCCTAATTTTCCCAAAAACAAAAAAGTAAATCAATGTTCTTGTCCTATACAATGTTCTATGGAGCTGAAAAACTGATTTACTTTTTAGGGTTCCGTAGCCAAAATGGCAAAAACGGAACCCTTATAGTTTCGTCATGTCCCGTCTGTCCGTCTGTCCGTCTGTCCGTCTGTCCGTCTGTCACAGCCGATTTACTCGGAAACTATAAGTACTACAGTGATGAAATTTGATGGGAATATGTGTTGTATGAACCGCTACAAAAATATGACACTAAATAGTAAAAAAAAGAATTGGGGGTGGGGCCCCCCATACATGTAACTGAGGGATGAAATTTTTTTTTTTCGATGTACATACCCGTGTGGGGTATCAATGGAAAGGTCTTTTAAAATGATATAAAGTTTTCTAAAAAACATTTTTCTTAAAGTGAACGGTTTTTGAGATATCAGCTCTCAAAGTCGTAAAAAGTATGTCCCCCCCCCTCTATTTTTATAACTACGGGGTATAAAATTCTAAAAAAAATAGAGGTGATGCATGCTAATTAACTCTTTCAACGATTTTTGGTTTGATCAAAGTATCTCTTATAGTTTTTGAGATAGGTTGATTTAACTGTAATTTTGGTTAAGTTTATTATATTTGCTGCTACGGAACCCTTTGTGCGCGAGCCCGACTCGCACTTGGCCGGTTTTTAATTTTTTTGGTCGAATCAAGTAAATTCCATGGATGATGAAAATGTTGGATTAAAAGACGAGCATATATTGGTAATGTTACCTTAAAAATATTGTAATAAAATGTTTTACTTTTTAATATACGAAGCTGTGATATGAGCGCGTTAGTATAAAAACTACGCAGATGTGCGATTTTTTTGACGCCGAGAGTATTATAGGGTCTATCTCTGAGCATTTACATACTTTAACCACGTGTTCTACCAACCATTCTGACGAACATTCGTTATATTACGTTATACATGATATTCATTCACGAATGTTCTGTTTGGACTTAAATTGAATAAAGAATATAATTTCTATTTCTATGACTTAGATATTCACTTTAAAAAAAAAACAACTTTTCATACAAAACTGGTCACGGGACTTGGTCATTTTTTTTGTATGAGGATTCGTAAATATTTTTGATGAATTTCCAAAAGTTATAGAAATATAGTTAATATAAGACCTAGTTAAAGCGATGTCAATGTTCACAGATATAAGTACGTACAGCCACACATCAAATTATACAAAACTGTCAAATTTCTTCAATCGAATCTTATCTTACTTTCATACACATTGGGTTGAAAATCAATTCGCACCTTTATTCAAACAAAGAAATAACTCAAAATTCGCGTTTTCCGAGATTTCATCAAAAACTGTAATAACTTAACAAGGACTATCGTTTCACTCGAACAGCCATTCAAATATGAGCAAACTGAGGGAGACAGCGCATGGTCCGCCTCTCTTTTACTAACACGCGCGAACAAGTTGATTCCGGTAAAGCGAAAGATTCAGTGATGTGCCAGCTTTGTTCAAGGTTTGACCGCTGCTCTTCCGTGTTTGAGTGAAATAAAACCAAACATTGCGGTGTTTTACTGCCAGATAAAATTTATTTTCTCTAATATTTAATCTAATAGTGCAATAATTTATACTTAGTTCACTTTATTAGAAAAAAAATTGAAATATCTACGTATCATTTTAGACATAATTCTGTTTTATTTTAAAAGTTTCATAAGATACTGAACTTAATAAGACTTATTTCAATGTTGTACTGTTAATTCACGATTACCGTTGTGGTATTTGGAGTTGAGTCTCTGTGTTAATAACTTTAGAAATATTACTTTTTCAACTTTTTAAATTAATTCACTATTAAAGTAAATTCATACATGTCACGTTACTGAAAGTATCGTAATAATGGCAATTTTAATCTGTATTTAGCATGGCGTCATTATCTAGGACGCGGATGATATAGGTTTAGTTGATCAAAATACATCAATATCTGATAACGATTCAAAAAAGTATGACCCTCATACATTGAATGACACCAAATTTGATTGTAAAGTAACTATCTATATCTATTTGATTGTAAAGTATCTGGAGGCACGGCAGTGCCAGTGCAAGAAGCTACGCCTGCGCTGTGTTTCGACGAGAAAATAAATGATGGTATTGAAGGCTCCATCGGGGAGAAAGGGGGTTAAAAGGTTAGCAGGGGATTTGTGACTCCGCTCGTGTTGCGATGAGTGTCTATTATACGCCTGCTCGTACATTAATTCTTGTATGACTGTCATTGTACATAAATATAATATACGTACGCCGCTCAACTGGGGCTTGCAATCGAATATTCGAAAAAAAATAATATAAAACTGTTCCGTATATTCGAATATTAGATCTGCGATATTCGATAATCGTTTTTTTCGAAATTCCTAGTCAATCCTTTTACGTGGTGTAAGATGATGGCATATTTATTAAATGAAATGAAACAGAACTCCAAGGCACTTTCCAATAGTGACTATCTTCTCTAGGACGGGCGGCAATAAGAGGTTCCGATCTCCAAGGGCGGTTAATGTTGTCCTTGATTCATCCCACGCAGGCATTCCGCCATTGTGTGCTGTGCGGTATCTTCCGCACAGTCGTACACATCTGCACCGGCAACGATGCATAGATACCTTCCAACTTAGCCATGTCATGAGAGGATCTGTGTCAACAGATAGCTCATCGATCCACCCCACTTTCTTCGAATCCATCTGTCTAAGATGGGCCAGACCGGCTCCAGAATCCGACGTCGTGATTCAGAACCTTCGGTGTCGAACTAGTTTAGGCGCGCCATTCACTTAGTGCCGTGTCCTGAGCAGCTCTTTACTACCGCACTACTGCGTCCAGCGGAGAATAAATAAAAATGAATAAATAAATTGAAACAATATCACATACATTGCCCTGGTCCTAAACTAAGGTTTTCCCTTGTACTATGGAAACCAGAAACAACGAAGGAACCACAAACACCCGGCACCATTCACTGCGAATTTGAGCACTTTGCCAGTAAACAAAATCCTGGACTTCTGCGTCTAGATCCCTTAAGGGGACCTGCTATGGCGCACGCCACCTCGTGAAAAATGGTACGGTATCCTATAATTATCTGAACTTCCATGACCTTTTGTACTTGAAACAAGCCTTATGACGGTTCTTTAATGATCCCGACCAGATCGGTGCCCCGTATTGGGCAATCGATCTTACTACCCCATTTTTAAACGGCGACAGCTTTCATCGCCTCCTCTTAGGTTGGGCAACAGCCGACTAAGAGCCCCCGCAGCGCCAACTAATCTCGGGACCAGCCGTTGCCGGTGCCCGGTAAACTCCCATCTGCTGTCAACCACGAGTATCAAGTACTTAAGGGTAGCTCCAACTGGGATGGTAGTCCCACCCACCACAATGGTGAATCCAGGAGGACTTTTTCCCAGGACTGAGAAACCAGATTGCCTCGGACTTGTGAAGTGTACCCCTTGACACAACCTCTGCCAGAGCAGTCAAGCGTGGATCCACCATTGTGGGCACTGTGGGCATGCCCACAGCCTTAAATTTACTTGAGACTTTGCACTTTCTTCTATCAACTTAGGATCAGCATTCTAAGAGATTCTAAGAGAGGGAGAGGGGGATTGGCGGGGGAGGTTGTATCCACAACTATGGGCGTACCTAGGGGGGGACGAGCCGCTAGGACCCCCCTTCGACGATACCCCAAGTCGGAAAATCCTTAGATGCCCATAATCACGGGCGTAGCTAGGGGGAACGAGCCGCTAGAACCCCCCTTCCACTATGTCCCAAGTCAGATAATCCCTAGATGCCCACAACCATTTTTGAGGTCTGGATCCGCGCCTAGCAGCAGTGGACAGTACTGTAGCACCCCGAAGTTCAAAAACTCGGACTGTCACCAGTGCGTCGTCGACATAACAAATAACGCGCAAAATTAGCAACGCAGCGCAGAACGTAATTCGGCATGAAAGGGCCGGCTCGACCGGAGTGATACCACGGTCTCACAGAATACCGGCGTGAAGCAGCGCCTGCGCTGTGTTTCGTCGAGTAAGTGAGGGCACCGCAGGCCCAATTGGGGGGAAAATGCACCTTTTTATATAAATTTAAGTCTTTGTGTTACACTTAATTTTATCTTATACTGGAATAAAAGTAAAAAAGATGAAACCTTTTAAATTATAACAATAAAAAACAGCAACATTCTGACTTGCATCGTACCATTTTGAAGGAATTAAATTAATATTTTTATCAAAAAGTGAAATAAGTACGAACTTTTTTTTCAACAATATAAATAAATACCTTCCTTTTATAAATAACTATGATCTCCATACAAATTAATTTCTATATGTTTTAAACTATTCATACCTATTTTTAAAACAAGGCTATTGTTATTAGTTTATTTTTTATTTAATTTTGAAGTACACTAAGTGGAGGTGTCAAACTTCAAATGCGTTTTCCCACAAATGTGAAATTTTGAGTTATTTCTTTGTTTGAATAAGGGTGCGAATTGAGGAAATTTGACAGGTTGTGGTAACCTGATGTGTGGCCGACTGTACCTCCGAAATTGAAATCAGCTTTGTTTACGCAGCAAAGTGACGTGACGATGATAGAATAATATGGCGTCCTGAATTTTCGTTAAAACCGCGTGAAAGTGAAAATGCAAATTTTAAATGCATTTTTAGGATAGATAGCGACTGGAAAGTCAAATAATTTATTATTTTAGCACAATTTTGAGCCATCTCACTCGATACGTCGGTGTTTTGGTCAAGCAATTGTGCGATATTATCACGGAGTCTAGTTATCATCTGGTTGGCTTTCATAGTCTTCTAGACGATTTAAGGCTCCCACATTGTTTTAAACCTGTAGAACGTAAATTCATTCAAACAATATCTCATACTTTGACCTGACTCCGTACTAAGTAGCTTTAAGCACTTGTGTTACAGATATCAGACAACAGAGAAAACAAATATTACACCAAAACACTGAACAAACCAGGGCTGGAATACCTGGTTAAAATTCGCAACCAGGTTTCGCGCAGCTTCATACATTTTGAAAAGAGCGTTTTGATTTCGATTCCGCTCGTTGAAGCCGGTATTATTTCTGGTTAAGCTCGTAGACAATTTAGGTTTTGATTCCGCTCCCAAAACCTGGTTAAAACCAAAATGATTTCGCTCGCTCCGCCCATATAATGAAAAGCAACGATTGAAAGGGAAAGAGAAGACGATATTTATGCTTGTGGTTGCAAGCATCGCGTCCAATCGCGTCGCGTCCTGCCCGCAGATAAAAAGAGACAAAATATATCGCTGCACTATTCACGCGCATCGTGGAATTAACCAGGTTTATCCCAGAAGCAATATCGCTCGCGAATCGGTTCCGCTCCGAACGAACACTTACGAAAAAACCTGTTTGAGATCGGTATTAACCTGGTTAATTAAAAACCGGTTTCCAGCCCTGGAACAAACACAAGTGTTCATCACACAATCTTCTACTTAGTGGCTATTCTAAGTTATTTGTGGAAGGTTGTGGGTTCGAGTCCCACCATAGTCTCGATTATTTTTTAAGTGCATTTACTCAAGAATGATTTGCAAAGATTCAAAGTATCAGCCTATATACTGTCCCACTGCAAAGGCCTCCATCATGGAAATCAAGTCATCACTACCATGATGGGATCAGGCTTAATCACCACGCTTGCCTAATGCGTATTGGTGATGATCACAAACCCGAGCTATGTTCGAAAATTTCGAAACATACTTTGGCTCGACCCGGCACCCGAGATCTCAGCCCGGTATCTTAAAGCACTAGACCAACGGGGCGTCGCAAAGAACTGCTTAAACAAAATTAAAAATATTAATTCTTCTCTCTTTCTCTGCAGATGGCGGCAGAACGCGAGGGTCAGAACCAGAGCCAAGGACAACAAGCCGATCAGACCCAACAGGAGAAGAAGGAGGAGAAGAATTAAACACTCTCCTTTACGGAGAAGGCCGCTCACTGTGTCTGGAGAATATTGTAACTGTGTACAGGTATCTGAACTTATTACATTTGGTAACGCGATGTAATAAGTAATGTTATTACATTGTAATTACATTGAGGAACCTTTGGAAGGTAATTACATTCTGTAACTAGTATGAAAACTAATTACACCCTGTAAGACCCTTATTTAATGTGCGTCATTTAAAAGAATAGAAACTCGTCAATTTCAAATGTGTAATATTAAATAAATATTTTTGTTTTTATCTTGTCTTGGAAACCATAATTTGAAAATTATCACTATTAATCCGAAAACGGTATTGATGACAATATATTGCATAATTTAGAAAACTTATTCCATTACGTAAACAGCATTACTTTTAATTACAGCATTTAATTAAAAGTTATTCATTTAAATGTTGGTATCAACATATTTCAGAGCCAGTTAACACAGTTACAATTATTTTAGTTATTAACCTACTTTGAAGACGATTTAATCTCGTTTTAGGAAACAAAACCAAATGTAACTTGAATATGATTTGCGTTGAAACATTTGGTATTACAAATACACGAATGACTACACTTAGCATAGTGAAGTTCTTAAAATAAATTTTAGACTTAATATATTATTATTAAAATAGTAATTAAATTATGTAAATACATAATTACATGTTGTAATATTATTATTAATGAAGTGCAATTAGTAATATCAAATGTTTATGCGATATGAATATAATGAATGCTTATCGATTGTAACGCACTTGAACGCTCAGGTATTTTTGATTACAGTTTATAAAAACTTATTACACTCTGTAAAACTGATTACACACTGTAACTTTTAAGTTTTCCTTAGTGATTCCAAAGTAGTTTCGGAGGCACAATGTTAAAAATTACCTGTGTCTGAAAGTAAATCACAAAGCTTGTAGTTAAAATTGTTATATAGTGGTAAAGGATTGGTGAGACTTGGGGTGTACTATATTGAAAGAATATGACGTATTAAAACTGGTTAACGTTAAAAAAAAACAGCTGTACTTGACTTGTGGATTGGTTACATTTTGACGTATCATGTCAAAATTATGAAGTTACTAGCTGTTGCCCGCGACTTCGTTCGCGTGGACTTCAGGTTCGTAGAAACCTCAAAAATTGTAGCCTATGTGTTATTCTGATGTATAAGCTATATTGTGGTAAAGTTTCATTCAAATCCATTCAGTAATTTTTGACGTGAAAGAGTAACAAACATCCATACATCCAAACAAACTTTCGCCTTTATAATAGTAGTAGGATGTTATGAAACAACCAATGTCGTTAAAGTTGGACCAGGCGTCTACGTAACGCCATCTATCGAATGTTTAATTTGCAAAAACCGTCATTAGTTCACAGATACACTCTGTATACAGACAGACAGACCTTTAATATTGTTGTAATATTCTGAACTATGTTATCGTCTACAATACAGTACACTTTAAGTTAATACTTTTAAGAATGTCAATTACAATCTTTGTCGTATAAATCTGCGGCAAGAAAGTGTAGTTATGACCTTGAGTGTTTGAAACAATTTTAATAGAAAGTCTTCTTTTTAAAAAGTGCGCAAAATAACGGTCATCGCAATTCTTTCGTGCCGCCAGCTATATCAAACAAATTTTGTGATTGACATTTCGTTTTTAGGCTGTTATTGTGTACATTCAGTGTATTAAATACGTTTTTGTTCGTGGCCACTACGCGGTTTCGGTCGACCAACTTGATGGAGAGAGGCAGTACGCCATTTAGTCCGCCTAATGAAAATAAGTCATATAATTCACATCGATTGAGGCTCTAGAACTAGACTAAAGCTTCTGTATAATGAGTACTGGTTAAAGAGTTTTTTATCGATCTAAAACTCGTCGTTTATCAGATATTTTCAATTTATAGATCACTAGCAGCCGCCCGCGGCTTCGCCCGCTTCGTCCGCAAATTAACTTTTTGCCCCCCTTTTAACCCCTTACAAACCCCTTTTCGCAATAAAAAGTAGCCTATGTTCTATCTCAGGGTCTAGATTATCTGTATATCAAATTTCATTTAAATCCGTTGAGTAGTTTTGGCGTGAAAGAGTAACAGACAGACAGAGTTACTTTCGCATTTATAATATTAGTTAGGATTGGTTATGATATTGAATGCCACAGCGGTATTTCTGAAAGGATACCCAATTGGGGGGAGAGGGGGTTAAAGGTTGGTAGCGCACTTGTGACTCTACTGGTGTTGCAGGTGTCTATGGGCGGCGGGAGTCGCTTACCAAAAGGTAATCCGTCTGGTAGTCTGCCACCTATCACATAAAAAAATAATGAGCCTACGTCTTCTGCAAACCGTCAGGTGTAGTTGATGTCCATGGGTGACGTTGATCACTAATATCAAGTCATCCGTTGTCTCGTTTGCCATTACAGTATAAAAAAATCGACATTAAGTTGTCCAATGAAATCGCGGCAGAACGTAACCTACACGTCTTGAGTCGCGGTAGCGAGTTCGAAAGCTTTATGATGCATTTATGTTAGTGGGACGTGTTGCGTTACGTTCTTAAACACGGGATGTGAACTGGATATAAATAGGTATTTTTATAATTTGACTGACTTGGAGGCCACTTACTTAAAAAATATACTATATTTGTCTATGTCAGCAGTATAAACGGCTTAAAAAGGCAATAAAATTAAATTTTAAACAGGCAGGTACTGTATTTGTAACATAAATTCAAGAATACACATACTGCATTTCTCAGTTCACATCCTGTGAGCCATTGGTTGCCAAATTATGTTTTTGTTGAGTTTTCAGGCGGTTCCCGCCGGAATAGAGTATGAGTAACAAATGGTGATTGCGTATATTACACTGTGTACACTGGGCTGGTGGATGGTGGCAAGAATACATCTGCTGCTTGCGCAAGAATACTGTTGTTAGTGTATTCTTGTTCTTAAAATAGTAGTCGGTGTATTCTTGATGTGAGGGTGTTTTTAGGGACTGTAAAATATTTGAGCATTTTATTCTTCATATATCGTAACTATCTTAGTATATGATACTTTTTATTATATAAGTTACTTAAAATACATAATTAATGGTATATATTTTGTGTCTAAGAGTATCTATGGTGGTAATATGGTGGTCGACTTGTATTCAATGAAAATCTCATTTCAGTATTTATGAAAGCTAGTCTTTCAAGAGTCGACGTTCTGAAAATATTATTGAAAAGTCTAAAATGCTTGAATATTTTATCAATTTGGTACGTTTGCCCCGTTGGTCTAGTGGTTTCAGTACCGGACCGTGATCTCGGGGTCCCGGGTTCGACTTGTACGAGTACCTTACAGTCAGTAACACAAGTTTTTCTGTAAGTGGTGAATCTGATGTCACGGTTGTCAGAAACAATTCAAAAAGAATGAATAAATATGTTAGTGGTATTGATAAGATGAAATAAAGCCCCTTTAGCATGTTAGATCATCAAAATATGCAAGCATGCTAAAGAGACTTCATTTGCGTTACCTATTATGAGAACTTCGGGAAAAATAGATAAATTCCAAAGTAATGTATTAAATAGTCCGTATGATAACCCTTGTAGATTGATTGCCAAAACTGACGTAAACTCAAGTTGTGGATCTCAATGTTATCTTTCAAAACGCAAAACTCGTCTTTTGACTTCGTAGTCGGGTCAATGCTAATAAATTTGAAGGTACTATCCGTGCGGATAAAGAATGGGATCAGAAATGGCGGCGAATCTATCTATTAGCTTTTAGGAGTCAACTCGGGCAGGAATTTCAAGATTTTGTTTTAGTGACATGACATTTCACATCAAAAATAACCTCAGTTCTCAAGTACGCCATCTGGCGGATTTTTCACACGCGATAACCCCAATTCCTGCCCGGCATTTTTTTCCCGAGCGAGAAGTAAATAGATTCGCCGCCATTTCTGATCCCAGTCTTTATCCGCACGGATAGTTTGGCGAGTTTCCTTGGTTTTGGTAGCAGAGTTTTTGTATGGTGACATGGTGTAATGTGCGCAGGATTCAAATGTGTGGCTGCAGTCAGTTGTAAATTAGAATAGTGAAATATATTATTTCGATGAAGATTTTCTTTTATTTGGTTTAGTCCAAGGCAAGAAAGTGTAGTTATGACCTTGAGTGCGCAGAAACCAATTTTGATAGAAAGTCTTCTTTTTTACAAGTGCGCAAAATAACGGTCATCGCTATACTGTCATGTCAAAAGATGCATGACCTAAGATATATTACTATAGCTGGAGGCACGAAACTATAGTAATATATCTAGGCCATGCATCTTTTGACATCCCTTTAACGACTTCGTTTATCCCTACTATGATCACGTGTACGTAGAAAATAAAACAAATTATTATAAAAACATATAAAACGGCTTTATTCATGTATTATTAATTGTAATTTATTGTGGTTTTGAATGTTATATTAACAGATGAGTATTTATAAGTCTGCTACTAAAAGTGAAGGTTTATAATTCTTGAACAGCTCATAAAAATCCCCTATATCATAAAAAAATGCTCCTTAGTCATGAAAAATGCTCCGTGATCGTAAAAAAATGCTCATTGATTGTAAAAAATTGCTCCTTAATCGTAAAAAATGCTCCTTTGTCATAATTATATATTTTACTCCTTCAAAAAAAATCGTAGAATCTTGTGTTTTGTTGTTCCCGTAGTATTTGTCGACATGTTAGACTTAGTAGGAGGCGTATTCTAAGTTGTTGATGCCCTCGCCTAAGACTTTGTCGTCGATCCAGTCGCGGACGACCGACACGTCGACGTAGACACCAGGGGTGCCGTCCTCGCCGCATCCGATGCCCCAGGCCACCATGCCGTTTTGCACGTAGCGGTTAGCTTGTAGCTGTGGAAGGAATTTGAATATTACAAAATGGCGGCCGTACGTAGAGAACTCTCGATAAGTTACGCCGGTAGTGTTTCGCTGAGTGTGTACCGGCAGGGCAATAAAAACGTATATTCCCAGTTGCCCCCGCAAGGATCGCCATCGGTGGCAAATGGGTACGAAAAATCCCATTTGCCACCGGTGGCGACTGGGAATTATTACCCACATAAACTTCGCTGTTCATTGCCCTTTCCGGGGGCAACTGGGGATAGACGCCACCGCGTCCAACGAGCGTCACCGAGCGTCGCAGCCCCAAGCGGCTGTTTTCGGAAACTACAGATGTCAGGGGACCAATTCTCGAGCACTCGACATTGAAGTCCCGTTTTTATGACGACCCGTTTAGCGCAATGGTTTGAGCGCCGGTTGAGAGGTAAGGGTCGCGGGATCGATGCCCGCATCAACACAAATGTTTGTTGATGAAATAGATATTTGTGTTGGGTCTGGGTGTTTGTAGTTCCTTCGTTGTTTCTGGTTTCTGGTGTAAGGGAAAACCTTAGTTTGGGACCAGGACAATGTATGTGATGTTGTCTCAATTTCTATTTCTATTTTCTATTCTAAGTCGAATAAGAATTTTGTATGGACAAATGTATGACATCTCTAGATTCGACTGCAATGTCGAGTGCACGAGAATTGGGCGCCTGCTTCAAAGCTTATGTCCAATAACCATGAATACTATTTAAAGGACATAATTTGTTTAGAAACGATAATGACAGTACATAATGTACCTAGTTGGCACCGATAATGAGAGATTATTCCATTGAGTAATTTTTTTTTTTTTTTTTTTTTATGTGATAGGTAGCAGGCGAGCAGGCGGATCACCTGATGGTAAGCAATTGCCGCCGCCCATGGACACTTGCAACACCAGTGGAGTTACAAGTGCGCTGCCAACCTTTTATCGCCTTCCCCCCCGAGTGGGCCTCCGGTACCCTCACTCACTCGGCGAAACACAGCACAGGGGCTGCTTCACGCCCCTGTGTGTTTTACAGCAGGTATAATGGGATATTATACGATTGAGCCTTAGTGTAACATAATTTGCTTGTTTTAGACTGTCAAAAACCGTATCTAAGTGAATTCCAAAAAGGGACAGAATCGGATTCGTTCCGGAGGTCCTGAATTGGGTACCTATTTGACTAAAATTTGTATGTGTTTAATCAAAAGACGCCTCAATTTAAGAAACAACGTTGAAATAATCACTTGATTCTCATTTGAATTACCCGAGATATCACAACTTTAAGAGCACATTGGTATTTTGGGCAAGCCCAAAAACGCTCGATACAAATGGCTATTGAATTGTGACGTTACAACTCAAACTTCTGGGTGCGCGTCTAGTAAATTTTGTTTGGTAGCTATATCAAATGTTTCGTTTAAGTAAATGGTTTTATAATAAAAGTTGGTGGAAAATGTACGGGTAGTTCAATGATATAATTTTTTTATTTATTTTATACTTTAAAAATAGACTTGCCCATAAAACTGAATGCTCACAAAACCAGCTAGATGTTATATTTTTAACTGAAAATGTTAGCCATTGGTTCTTATTTACCAATTTTTTGGTAAACTATCAATATTTTTTACTATATCGAGATTAGTCAAATACCCTATTGCCATGGACGTAGGTATATAAGGGGGGGGGGTCCAGGGGGTCCGGACCCCCCCTCCCCCCATTGAGTTCTGGATTGACATAAGGGTTCAATCGGCTATAACCCAGGGCGACATAATTAAGGGGTCGACAAGGTTGGTTGAGTAGCAAATTGTTGATAGCCCTGGGAAAAATTCTTTCAGAACAGTTAGGTATGTATGTTAAATTTTGGAATCTACTTTTACTTTCTTTTTGGTTATATTCCACTTTTAGACTAACCCCGATTTTGCACTTGCCCGTCACGGGGGGGTGTCAACTCGCACATGTTCGGAATTTTGCAAGGGGGACCCCCCCACATGTCAAAGCTATATATACGTCCGTGCCTATTGCCATCCTTATCTCACCTCCATAGGGCAGACGAGTGGAGGACCCCCCGTCCCCCTTGCAGGTATCCTTCCCGGGTTCTCCCCCAGCGCACATGAAGGTGTGGTGCAGCTCGAACAGGCGGCCGAGCCGCGTCTTGCGGAGCAGGTCGCGACAGCTGCGGTGCGCTACCACGGGGAGCTCCACCTGGAAGATAATAAATAAATAAATAGAAATGCGTTTATTGTCTCTTAAAAACATAATTATAAGTACGGTGGCCGCACATCAAGTTACTACAATCTGTCAAATTTCTTCAATCGAACCTCACTTTTATGTCAAACGTGTTTGGTTCAATGTCAACTGAGGAATTTTGACAGATTGTAGTAACTTGATGTGCTGGCCACTGTACATTAGTTGAGAAAGGAGAATAAATAAATAAATAGAAATGCGTTTATTGCTTTTCAGAACATCAAGATATTTTTAAGATTTTTCAAAAAGCAAAGGGAAGTGACTCAGCGAGTGCTGACATACTTAGGTCAGCGCTGATTTTCAGCCACTCCTACCCTCTAAGGTCTTGTGCGAGGGTTAGATTCAGAGGGCTTAAAACAAACAAATAAACAAACAAAATACAAATAAAAATTAAAATAACAAAAGTAATAACAATTATACACTAGATGACTTATTAAAATAGTAATTGACTCTTCGAATTAGCATGTAGTGTGTGTGTGTGTGTATGTGTGTGAGAAGGGAGAAGACATTTTAACCGATTCATTGCGGATGACGCCTTATAAGGCCGTGGCCGCACGGGCGTTATTTGTGTGGCCCGCGATAAAGTAGACATACTTTGTCAAATTTTGTCAATAATTGTGGGAGAGCCATGCTTCGGCATGAATGGGCCGGCTCGACCGGAATGATACCACTGCCTCACAGAAAACCGGCGTGAAGCAGCTCCTGTGCTGTGTTTCGCCGAGTGAGTGAGGGTACCGGAGGCCCATCGGGGGGGAAAGGGATAAAAGGTTGGCAGCGCACTTGTAACTCCAGTGATATTGCAGAAGTCCATGAGCAGCGGCAATTGCTTACCATCAGGTGATCCGCCTGCTCGTCTGCTACCTATCACATAATTTACAGGATCAATTTTTGCCTTCTTTTTGTTCTCCTGAAAGTTGGACTTTTCCAGATTAAATAAAAATAAATAAAAAATGAATGCGCCAGACAATCGCACCAATCAACCTGGTCTTAAACTAGGGCAACCCCTGTACTAAGTATGAGTAGGTAACAGGTGACGATAATTAACTGGGGGCGTCAACCCAGAACACCCAGACCCAAGACAACTTAGAAAACGTAGTTTTCTAAATTGACTTGCCCGGGAATCGAACCCGGGACCTTTCGCGCTTCGGGTGAACACCATAGCCACTACGCCCTCGAGGCCATCACACAGTTCACATGCCACGTCAGTGACGTCAGATTGCACAGTTTATAGCCTGCGGCATGAAGCAAGAGGTTATCAACCTTGAGCACAGAATACTTAATAGTACAAGGTACAGAAGACCCACTTCTAAAAACCGTCTATGGAAATAAAGACTCAGACTACTATAAATCTAACGTTGAAATTCCGACCGGCCAGCGTTCAATGCCTACCATTATTCATACCTAGAAGTGCGTTCTCTTTCTATCGCAAGCAACTGTCGCGCGTGCGTCGCCGCTCGTTCGTGATTTTCTACTAATTTGGCCCTCCGGAGGGGACGCCGCATGTACTTGCAAGTTCGATACCTACACGCGGAGTGGGACAGGCCTGCCTTGAGTGCGCAGAAAGTCTTCTTTTTTACAAGTGCGCAAAATAACGCTCATCGCTGTTCTTTCGTGCCGCCAGCTATACCACTGGAACGACGATATATCTAAATGTTTGCTCACCTTCTTCAATATGACCTGGTATCGCCCCTCTTACTCCCAAACTGGTCTTTTCCCCTAGGCCCGTGGCGGAAGCACGCGGGTTGTCGGGCTTGCGCTTCTCCTTTGGGCGGCGGGAGGCAGGGCCACGCCCGATGTTGGGCGCGGGGTCCACGGGGGCGGCTGAGGAACCGGAGGGCCAGTCGTAGAATAGGTTTCCTGGCGGAATTTTCCAATGGTTATGTTAGGGAATTAATGGTATCACTCCTGTGGTGGGATTGGGATTAATAACTAGGTACGTTTGTCCCATAGACAAAAGTTTGGAAATTAACGTACGTGAAATATTTAGGTTTTCCTTATCTCCATACTTCCATACTACTTCCATACATAAATATATTAAATGCGAAAGTAACTATGTCTGTCTGTCTGTCTGACTGTTACTCTTTCACGCCAAAACTACTGAACGGATTTAAATGAAAATTTGGTATACAGATGGTCTAGACCCTGAGAAGGACATAGGCTACTTTTTATTGCGAAAAAGGGGTTGTAAGGGGTTAAAGTGGGGTAAAAAGTTACTTTTCCACGCGGACGAAGTCGCGGGCGGCCCGCTAGTACAAGATATATTAGGGGAGTTCTTCTGAATTTGACCTTTACTACTGTGTCAAACGTGCGTAAAATTTGCTAGCCTTTGTCTGTCCGAAACTCGTCCTTAGCAAGTACCTGGTGAGCGTCTCCCAAGATTCGGTCCGTATGCCGAGAAGACGGTAGGAAGGACCATGGGCTGGTGGAGGGACCTGTGCAGTGTCCGAAACTCGTAGGATGACGAAACACCGTTGCATGAAATTCAAACAAGCTATTTGCGGGCCTAATAATATTGACGTATGTTGTCGCTGTATTGAATAGTGTTTTTTATTAATATTCGGCTATAATTTAGTAATTAAACAAAACAGGTTTCATAAAAAATTCTTAGTTAGTTACATATTATTTTCGTAATATTTTGTGTTTTTTATTTGTCGTAGTCCGCTCAACGAATGTTTAGTTACTAACTGTGAATATAGTTTAGTTGTCTAGGGTTAAAAAGAGTATGAATTAGCATGGTTACCTCCATTAAAGTCCTTGTGTATGACCACCTTCTCCACATCTCGGTCCTGGTACGGATGGATCTCCTTGATTGTCTGCGTGTCCCACTCTCCAGCGCGGATGCGGAGCTTCTTGGCCTGTGAAAGAAAAAATTACAAGGTTTACACCAAGAGCGCTGCGGATCAATACAAGTGCTTGTAATACAAGTGATTGAGCCTGCTTGAGCTACTTAGTACGAAGTCTGACCGGAAGATGTCGTGGTGCCAGGCTCCGTGTCTCGAACCCATGACATCTTCCAAGATGAACGATGAAGGAGAGTCCCAGGGGTTTTAGTCGGTTAACCCCCGTCTTCAGCGGGGGAGTCCGACATAATCCGTCCACCCCCCGGTGGACGGGTATGCGTAACGCATTTCCCCTGGGTCAACAAAAAAAAGGTAAATTTATGAGA
The DNA here is from genome assembly GCA_014851415.1 of Cnaphalocrocis medinalis. Classification (NCBI taxonomy): domain Eukaryota; kingdom Metazoa; phylum Arthropoda; class Insecta; order Lepidoptera; family Crambidae; genus Cnaphalocrocis; species Cnaphalocrocis medinalis. Next base: position 4,163,408 of record CM026303.1, on the reverse strand, counting down.
AGACGTTGTTTGATGTTTTTATTTCTTAAAGTGCGACCCACTACCCACTGCGTCACCGAAGCAACCAAAACTCAGATCTGTGAGCTAAAGTAAAGACAGGTATGACTATACCTGTCCGAGGCAAGAAGATGTAGTTATGACCTTGAGTGCGCAGAAACCAATTTTGATAGAAAGTCTTCTTTTTTACAAGTGCGCAAAATAACGGTCAGCGCTATACTCTCGTGCCTCCAGCTATACCTTAGCGACGTAGTGAGCGGTGGTGAGGACGACGCGCCTGTCGATGAGGGACCCTCCTCCGACGTAGACGTTCAGTTGCTGGCCGTTGGGTTCGTTGTTGTTCACCGGCTCGATCCTGAGGGAAGATCATAAAGTAAAAGTAAGCTTATACTGTCCTTTGCCCTGCAATGGGACCATTCAAGTATAAACGTAAGCAGATTTTTTGGGAAACTTAACTAGCTTCCCCCCTTGTCAGCAAAAATTGGCGATAAAATATCGTTATCTTCCTGAATTTATTGAAAGTAAGCAGAGCCAAGACTAAGGACGAACAAGGCTTGTTTTATACTTTTGCAGCGTCGTTTTTTGTCGTAGTTGGGTTTTAGTTTTTTTACTTTTTTTTTATTTATTTATGGCCCTCACTTCGCTTCGGGACCGTAATTCAGAAATGAACCAATAGATGGCGCTGTGCTTAATTACAACGCGCAAGCGTTTCCTGTTTTCGGTTTACCTATAAGCCAAGTCGTTGTCTATAGAAGTTATCTCTTTATAAATAGTATAGAAGAAGATAGATTTTAACGTGATAATTGGCAGACGAGCAAACGGATCGCTTGATGGTAAGCAATGGCCGCCGGTCATAAACACCTGCAACACCAGTAGAATCAGAAGTGCGCTGCCAACCTCTAACCCCCTATCCCCCAATTGGGCCTCCGGGTCCTACACTCACTCGACGAAACAGCTGCGCAGGCGCTGCTCCACGCCGGTCTTCTGTGAGGCCGTGGTGTCACTCCGGTCGAACCGGCCCATGCCGAAGCGTGGTAACTTACTTGAGAATGGCGACCATCCATGGGAATTCTCCAAACTTGGCTTCGCCCTCGGTGTCGCCCGTGGTGCGCATGTCCACGCCCTGCGGGTAGCGCCAGCCGCAGCCCTTACGCTGAAAACATACAATTATGTTTTTAGTACCATATTGCATCATCAGACCTGTGGCAGTGTATGGATCAGAAAAATCCATCATCAGACCTGTGGCAATGTATGGATCAGAATGCTGGTTGGCCGTTAAGAAGACGGATGAAAGAAGCCATTTGTATAGAGCGTTTTTGGGCTTGCCCAAAATATGTGCTCTTAAAGTTGTGATAAGTAAGTATCCCAGGTAATTCAAATGAGAATCAAGTGATTCTTTCAACGATGGTTCTTAAATTGAGGCGTCTCTGTTGATTTAACACATAAAAAAATTTAAGGTCAAATAGTAGGTATGTATGTACCTACCCAATTAATGGCGTTACAAGCAGAGATGTGAAAAATAATTTAGTAAAAGTATTTAAATACAAAATGCAAATGCATAGTTGCTAGCACTATTTCAAATAGAAATACAAATAGTTTTGAATAAAAGTATTTAAATACAAAATGCAAAATACGTATTTTAAATAGGTTTTGAAAATAAAATACATTGTTAAGCATAACCTTTTATTATTGAACTGATTTTAAAACTAGTATTTGTTCAAGAGTTCATCTTTCATGTTTCGCCTATGGGGCCTCATAATCATTCCACCAAATGAAAAAAATAAAAGTAAAAAACTAAAACCCCAACACGACAAAAACCGTCGCTGAAAAAGTATAAAACAAGCCTTCGTTGTCAATTTATTTTTATTATGTTATTTATGCAATGATACCAAACACGGCATATTTATCATAACTTTATTTTTTTACTCTGTATGTTTGTCCGCTAGAGGGCGCCACATTAGATTTTGTGAAACTTCATATAGCCTAAACCAGCGGACGATCAAGACGCTTATAATGATATGTCATTTGTCGAATGTCTGATAGTAGTAAGAAGTTACGTGGAAACAGATGAACATACATACATACATACATACATACATACATACATAGCCTGTCAAAATCATAACCCTCCCTTTGCTTTGCCGTAGTCGGTAAATAGTCGTCTACAGGGGCAGAACTCGGTAAGCAGGTACTATATTTGAAATGATTGGATGGATTTAAGAATGAAAAATTGTTTAAAATGAATTAAAAATGCAACGAAACTATTTTGTATTTTATAAAGTACTAAATATTCACATAGAGTATTTCAAATAAAATACAAAATACCATTTAGAAAAAAAGTATTTCAAATATAAAATAAAATGGGTATTTTGCATTTTGTATTTGCATTTGAAATATTTGTATTTCAAATAATTCACATCTCTGGTTACAAGCCATAACACAAAATATAGTTAGTACTAACTGTTCCAAGCATTATTTTCATATCAAACTAATGTTGTTTTAAACCAACCTGTAGGTAATTATGTACGTCCATTTACCCGTAATTAAGAGTATAATTCGAGAACTTAAATTGTTTTCCTTATTTTCGCCATGTATTTTGCATCTTTAACTAATAAACAAGGAAACTTCATTCTATGCGTCATCGTGTCACAATGATTTTGAATAAAAACCGGCTCAAAAACGTACAGCCACTCGTCAAAGTATACAAAACTGTCGAATTTCTTCAATCGACTCTCATCTTGTCTTACTCATTAGGTTGATACCTATTTATCTTCTATATCTTCCATACTACTTATAGAGATAACTTCTATAGACAACGACAAGGCTTATAGGTAAACCGAAAACACGAAACCCTTCCGCGATGTAATTGGACACAGCGCCATCTTCATCATCAGCGGTTCATTTCTGAATTACGGTCCCGAAGCGAAGTGAGGGCGGGCCACTCACTAGTCAGTTTATAATTAAATCATAAAGTCAGTCGGCCATATTATATTATTGTTAGATTCTTACTTAACTAAGTATAACTACCCACCTACTAAGTATAGTTATCGAAATACCTA
>CM026303.1:3886291-4160252 GCA_014851415.1 Cnaphalocrocis medinalis | reverse complement strand
AGCCAACTAACATAAAATTATGCACCTTCATTAATGGACGGAAATGCGTGTGTCCATGCGCGCCGTCGATCACTGTCTGATGGCCAACTTTATTGTTTCACCCTCTACATAGTTTAATTGGTCGGGATTCACAAATCATTAGTAACCCACGCTCGTCCACTGCTGGACATAGGTCTCCCCCAATGCACGCCACCGCTCCCGATTTTCGGGCACTCTCATCCAGCTCACTCCAGCCAGCCTTCGAATGTCGTCAACCCATCTTGTAGCAGGGCGTCCAACACTACGTTTACCGAGTCGCGGTCTCCACACACACAAATGCTGATCATCATGCCAAAGGCTTTACACTATAGGTGACAGACGAGCTCCACATAATCGTCTCTTAACGTCGTAAGGCCCAGACAGAAGACACAATAGAAAATCAATTGTTTTTGCCCTATAACCACCAGCAGCGTCAAGGTGTCCACCAGGCATCTTGACAATATGCTGAGAGGAAACCTCTTTAGTGTTACTCTTAAATACTGCAATTATTTTAGACTAGCGGCCGCCCGCGACTTCGTACGCGTGGAATTAATTATTGACACTTACCGTCATATTTTGGACAATCCACACAGTATATTTTTATAAATTGTAGCCTATGTGTTATTCTAATGTATAAGCTATATTGTGGTAAAGTTTCATTCAAATCCATTCAGTAGTTTTTTACGTGAAAGAGTAACAAACATCCATACATCCATACTTACAAACTTTCGCCTTTATAATAGTAGTAGGATTTTTACCTGTTTGAAACATTTTTGTTACACTGAATAAATGCTTTTTTATTATTATTATAAAAGGCTTTTGGGTCTTGCGACGTTAAGTCATTCTTTTGGTCCTCTTCAGTTGCACGTTTCACTTATCTACATTCGAGTTAGAAAAAAGAAAATACATACCAATAATACGAAAAGTACTAAGACCTAAAATAAGGCAGCAGTTCGCACTGTGTTTTTTTTTAATTATAGCGGGCAAACAGGCATACGGCTCACCTGATGGTAAGTGATCACCGCCGCTCATGAACCCCCGCAACACTAAGGCATCACAAATGCGTTACCGGCTTTTAAGGAAGGAATAAGTCCATAAACCAGTCTTAACGTGAACTTCTGCGAGATTCATTACGTTGCCGATCTTTTATAGAATAGAATAGAATAGAAAATATTTATTTGGAGCAAATAATCTTGTACAAAAAGGACTTAAAACTAATTAAATCTATTTTATGCTTCCAAAATGGTTACCACTCAGCACGATGCCATTGCTTGAAAGCTATGTCGCTGATATTCTGTGGTACCGGGAAAATGTAAATAAAAACTTAAACTAAAACTAAGTAGGCCTACCTACAAATAACAAGTTGTGTGGGGGCGCTACATGAATTTGTCTGGAAAAATCGAAATGTAACATTATAAGAATACTTATGCGTCATTAAATAATATAACGTGGGCATGTATTATTTATACTTAATTACTTTGATATTATTTTAGTTACAAAAAGAGTTGCTCGTTTCTTGCTGTTCTCTAATTTGGTCCAAACGTGGGTAGAAATAGAAAGAAACCAAGAAAAAAATGTATTGACTTTAAGTAATTAAGTAAGGTGAAAATCCTCTCAAGAAAGTATTTTTTTTTATGTCTGGTACATGCTTCGTCGTGCGATCCCAGTCAATTTTGCCAATGTCAAGTGGATAAAGAGACATACGGTAATGATAAAATTGACCGGTGATCTTAACAATTGCTATGTCTTTAATTGAGTTTTATTTATTTGTTAATCAGGTAGGTACACACAAAGCCACACATCAGGTTATCACAATCTGTCAAAGGGGAATGCCCAAAGTTCAGAATTGTTTTGGCCGAAAAGCGCACACCACTAATTTTATGCGTAAATATAGTATATAATGTAATTATTGTTGTGAGGTAATCATCAGATAAGTAAAAGTCGGAATTTCATTTAAAAAACGTTTCTTTATTCATCGTCATAAACAATTAAGACGTCATCCAGAAATTGCGCAGGTACTGCTATATTACTTTCAGGGCGAGCCCATCCCAAATACCAGATCACCAACAAGACGTGGGCACAGCATCCCACAGTTCGACGGCCTACAATACAATTGCAACAGTATTGTTGTATTGCTGCACAACCTGTATATTACTGTTGATCAAGATCAACACCGATCAGATTTATCAACACAAATAAATGCAACCTTAATAAAGTCAAAACTTACCTCACGAGGTGCAATTTGACGAGTAATATCTTGTCTAATACCATCCACACGAGGTGTGGTATTTGTCAATGTGTATGATCTTCTTCGTAAAAGCTACCGTCCACAGGAGATGCATACATGTGTATGACCAACAATTGGTGCACTTTGTTGATCTGCAGAAGTAGGCTGTCTTATTTCACTCCAAGCTGCTGTCCAGCAAGAATAATTCTTGTTAATACCTTAATACTTTAATGTCGTCGCTTGTTAATACCTGTTGCAATGAAAAAGCCCATATAATACAATGATATTGTCCACTGTAAATTGTTAAACAATCAAAAGATATTACGATAATTATTTACCACTGAATTAATCAATCTTTGAATGAGATTTTGCACCTCAGCGATAATGGCGGGCGAGTAGTTGCGGAGGAAGCGGGAGCGGAATCCATGTTCAAGCCAAGGTCTTCAGGATTAGATCGATCACCGGAGTCCATTTTTATACAAATTCGTTGTTTTACTTAATAGAAATATTATACTCAATTTCAAAAGTTCAAAACTCGAGAGCTAACGTGAATTTACGTAAAATGACGTTTGACGTATTGTAAGTGGGGTTGCCGCTGCAAATATAACAATCGATACCTATTGAATAAATGAAACAGTAATCAATATCGATTGTTTCAAATTATTAAAAAAAATACATTCATATTGTTTGTTGTGTACCTAATTGGTGTCCTGGGATATTTATTTATTATTATTTTTTATTTTTATTGACTCCATTCAGCCTGGTGGTAAACAAAATGGTAGCCAACGGTAGACAACGGATGAAGTATCCTCAGGGTATTCTATCCGTTGGCATCGCCATACTGGCCCGCAAGCGTGAAGCAAGGAATCTGTCACGACACTGGATAAAAAAGCGCGAAAGACGGTAACCTCTCTCTCTTTCTCAAGTACCCCCGCTGAGTCTCCGGTACCCTCACTCACTGAAAAAAACACAGCAGTTAGGCTGCTATTGACGTTTGGCATGTTGACATTTTGGGAAATTATGAGCTGCTATTAATTGTTCTATTTTGAATAAAAAATAGACGCATCCTTAGGTACTTTTATTTAGATCCTTAAAAATCCGCCCCCTTGAGTGGTGGTGCGTACTCTAATCGATAAGAATCGATTTAATTACGTTTGGCTCTAAAATGGCAACTCGGCTCTGCACTTCCAGGAAAAGAATGATTCCTGTGTTAGTGAGCTCAATTCAAAACTTATTTAGTGTGATAAATTATTCTGGACTTTAGGGGTAAAACGAATATGTTGACCATTAAAAATAATTAAAAACATAATTTTTAACCAAAAATCTTTTTTATGGGCGTGCTATGGCCATTTTTGGGCATCGTGCTTTCCTTAATTGATATTCAACCTTATAAGTGTGTGAGAGTAAGATGAGAGTAGATTGAAGAAATTTGACAGTTTTTTATACTTTGATGTGTGGTACGTACAATCTAAAACCTAAAACAAACAGCATAGACAAGACATCACAATACAGACAAGCGAAATTAGAAAGGAGATTCCTGTCATATCAAATGAAGAGATTTAAAAATAATGTAGCGATTATCGCATATAAGTAATACCTACTACACCTCAAGTGTCAAAATATAAGTGACAATTTGAAACTTTGTGTAAAATGTGAATGACTATTAAGACTCAACATGGATCAAAGTGTTCCCACGAGCCTGTACTCAGTCGAGACTGGGTGTTCTCAGCACAGCGCGCTGGCGGCGCTGCGGCTGCTGCGCAACTACAACCATCTTCTGGCGCCCCCTGGTAAGTAAATATTAGAACTCTGTTAAGATATAAATAAATAAAGTGTTTTTCATGGACGGCTGCCATCGCTTACCAAAATGAGGTGATCCGTTTGCTCGGATGCCGCATAAAACACTTTAAAAAAGTTCGTTAAAATTTTGCTGTCATCCCTTTCTTGACGCACCTAAAAGTACCTAGTAAGTTTGATTAAATTAACAAAAAGGTCTAATCTAAGGTCTGAACAACGAACCTGGCAGTTTACGCCCAAAAAAAAAATTAGAAAACGCCATGAAATTATTAAAAAGTAATTTTGACATTTAATTTTTTCTTTTTTTTTTGAGAAATATTTCCATTTTTGTCCCCCTTGTGTAGCCAGTTCAAATCCAAATATAAGACCAAAAAGTTTATAAATCAATCAGCCAAGTGAAAAATTGAGAATTCTGCATAATGCCACAGAATGTCCACAACTTAAAGAAGAACAAAGTTTATTTGAATATTTTACAAACGATTAAAATATTCTCAACATAAGTAGTATTTTTCTTGTCAGACTTGACGTTAGGTTAGGTATATTGACTTGATTATAGTTTTCTTTTTTATAAGTAAACAGGCATCCATAGTGCAACAAAAGAGTTTACATAGAAACTTATTTTATACGAACTCAAACACTTTGTCTGTTCTTTTGTGCCTGTCAATCTCACATTTGAATCTTCCGGCTTACCATCAGGCGGAGTGGGGTTCTTGATTGCCCCCAATATAAAAAAGACGTTTTTTTTTATAAATAAACTAGTGGCCCGCCCTCACTTCGCTTCGGGACCGTAATTCAGAAACGAACCAATAGATGGCGCTGTGCTCAATAACATCGCGCAAGCGTTTCATGTTTTCGGTTTACCTATAAGCCTTGTCGTTGTCTGTAGAAGTTATATTTATAAATAATATTATTGATTATTGATGATTGATGATTGATGATGATATAGATTCTAACTATGTAGTATTATAAATGAAATGCGAAAGTACTCTGTCTGTCTGTCTGATACTCTTTCACGCCAAAACTACTGAACAGATTTAAATGCGCTCAAACCGTTGCGCTAACCGGGTCGTCTTATTCGTATTAAGTGATAGGATTTTTATGGCAGAGGAGCAAACGGTTCACCTGATGGTAAGTTACACAAATAGTGTAACAGCTACAGTAATCATTATGGCACAATGGTGCCATGTTCAGCATTGAACTGGGCGTGGGAGCGAGCAGATGGCCTCGTGTTGGTTTAGGTAATGAATCAATACTGTGCTGTCATTAGCAGGCTATTATGTGGACGAAACATCGATATAACCTTCTATCTATACTTCTATATCTAACAAATAATAAACAAATTCTCACAACATCTCATACATTTATTTATTTACTAGCGGCCGCCCACGACTTCGTACGCGTGGAGTTAATTATTGACACTTACCGTCATATTTTGGACAATCCACACAATCTATTTTTATAAATTGTAGCCTAGGCTATACATCAGAATAACATTCTGATGTATAAGCTATATTGTGGTAAAGTTTCATTCAAATCCATTCAGTAGTTTTTACGTGAAAGAGTAACAAACATCCATACATCCTTACAAAATTTCGCCTTTATAATAGGTAGTAGGATTTACATTGATCTGACTCCGTACTAAGTAGCTTAAGCACTTGTGTTACAGATATCAGACAACAGAGGATTACAAATATATAGGAAATCCTAGTTGCGAGACTTGGTTTTTTTGACAAGTATTGTTTTTGATGGGATCTCATTGCTTTTTGTAGAAAATTCTTAAAATCTATTGAACTGCAAATATAACGTGGTAATCCTATATATCGGTATGATATTTATATAGGATTACAAAGTTATTTTGAAGTTCATATATCTAGCAAACTGGATCAAAATTTAAAAATATTTTAGTTTTTCCTTAATTCATACACCAGACACTACTTATATTCCGAAGGTTCTAGGTCTGCTAGAAGTGCTTTAGAATTTTGACAAAATTAAGAAACTTTGGCCCGTTATAATAATCTTAAACTACTGGTTCAAATTGATTGAAATTTGAAATATACCGTGTCTTTACAATGCCTGCATGGTTACTGAAAATTCAGTCTTCTAGTTTTATCCACAACGAAGTTACAGGGGGTCGAAAATGGCCTGAATTGCTTCGAGAAAAGGATGGTACGGCCCGTGCCGCTTTTTTACTCGATTTAGCTTTAATTCTAGCCTAGACCTAGAACCTTCAAATTTGGAACATAAGTAGTGTTTGGTGTATGAATCAAGGAACAACTAAAATATTTTTAAATTTTGATCCAGTTTGCTAGATATATGAACTTCAAAATAACTTTGTAATCCTATATAAATATCATACCGATATATAGGATTACCACGTTATATTTGCAGTTCAATAGATTTTAGGAATTTTCTACAAAAAGCAATGAGATCCCATCAAAAACAATACTTGTCAAAAAAACCAAGTCTCGCAACTACCGTAAAAAGTGGTGAGATCCATGTTTTGCCAAGTCGGTTATTCATTTATTGACTTGGCAATCACATTAAACAACCGAATCAATTTAATGCATTACTTGCGAGATATATTGTGTTTTAATGTGATTGCCAAGTCAATAAATGAATGACCGACATGGCAATACATGGATCTCACCACTTTTTACGGTAGTTGCGTTGCGAGACTCGGTTTTTTTACAAGTATTGTTTTTGTTGGGAATGGGATCAATCTTCAAAGTTAACGTCTTACATTGACGTACTTATTGACGTATTTAGTTAAGGAAACGTCAAACCGATGACGTTCGTTAAAAATTATTGAATAAGCTTTCAAACAGTAAGTTTTATTGTTAATAGTTATTAGCATCGGCAGCCTTAAGAGGAAACGAAAACATGAAACGCCAGCGCGATGTAACTAGGGATAGTGACATCTAGCGAGGAGTGGGTGAACTAAGGTTCTCGTATGAGTCTATGCAGTGAATTCTGATTTTGCCTTGCAAAGTACTAGGTGGGGGTGACATAATCTATCGCAGCGCTCATGGTGGTCAATACTAGAAATAATATCAGCTGCTCTCTGTCACAGAGTACTTGCTCTCTGTCATTTTCATGTTCTGGTTATTCCTATAAGCGGAACTATCCAAAAATAACTAAGTACTTATACTCTGATTCATAATCATGTAAAGTAAACTGACAGATGTCAACGTGTCATCCCCATACATTATCACTCAATTTGACACTTGCAAAATGTCAAAATGCATAGAAATTTGTCATTTTCATCTGTCAGTTTACTTTACATGATTATGAATCAGAGTATAAACAATGACATTCCATGGTGGTGGTGGTGCTGATGGTGGAATGTCATTGTAAGTAGGTAAATGATATTTATAATTAAAGTACTTTCAGTCAAACTTAAATCACAAAAATAAATAAATCATACATATATGCAATAATATACAGGTTGTACCTTTTTTTTTTATGTGATCGGTAGCAGGCGAGCAGGATCACCTGACGGTAAGCAATTGTCGCTGCCCATGGACACTTGCAACACCAGTGGAGTTACAAGTGCGCTGCCAACCTTTTATCCCCTTCCCCCGAGTGGGCCTCCGGTACCCTCACTCACTCGGCGAAACACAGCACAAGGGCTGCTTCACGCCGGTTTTCTGTAAGGCAGTGGTATCACTCCGGTCGAGCCGGCCCATTCATGCCGAAGCGTGGCTCTCCCACAGTTAAATCTGTGAACATTTACATCCTTCTATTAACTGCGTGATTTATCTTCCATACTGAACAACTTAATTAATTTGTTCAACAACTTTTCGACTACGAAAAATCAGTCACGCACGTGACTTGGTCCTTATGTGAAAAGATGAAATTTTTAATACCTACGTATTTTGAAGTCATAGAACAAGTTGTTCAGAATGGTTGGTAGAACTTGTGGTTGATTCGTAATTGTTTTGCAATGTGGGACACCCCCCTTGTCAAAGCTATATATACGTCCGTGTATATGTGCTTATAATGCTCATTAATATAAAATTTGTACAGTACAGTTACTACTACATACTACTCAACCAAAACAATTAGGCGCATGTCTTGAAATTTCCTTGGAAACATACAGCTTGATTGACTAAATATAAGAGCTTAATAGATATCTACCTGCCAATTACATGTTTTCACTTATAGATACAAAATAAATGCGTTCTATATAAATAGTAAAAATATTATTAGAGATTACACTTTTACGAGTAGGTTTACTAAAATAACATTACATTTTGAAAGCTTAAATAGGTAATTTAAGATTTGTAAACATTACGCAAAAAAGAGTATCTATCTTCACTTACATACTAGGATCAGTCTGAGTGTCCATCAAACCAGCATCTGGCCATACTATTCCTAACACTGTTCACACTAGAATTAGACAGATACCCCGATAAGATTCCCCATTGACAAAAACAATAAAACACTCAACCTTCCCCTAAAGGTGTGGCGATCAAATATTTGTCCCCACATTACCAGTTTGCCCACCGTTTAGTGACACGTGGGCACGATCAGGGGGTCGTTAGTTCGTCGATTGAAGCACCTGCCGGGCATCGGGGCAATCGATATCGTCGTAATGAGTGGGGGAGGTAATAAGTTGTAATGCAGGTGACGAGCAGTGTTTTATAAGGCGATAAAAAAGCGATCTGAGAGAATGTCTTCCTCTGAACAACATTTTGTTCAACAACTTATCTAAATTCTTCGAAAAAAATTTTCGACTCCCCAAACAAAATGACCAAGTCACGTGACCGACTTTGTATGGAAAGATGAAAATTTTTTATGCGAATTCTCAAAGTCATAGAACAATTAATGTTGTTCAGAATGGTTGGTAGAACACGTGGTTAAAGGGATGTACTTAAATGTTCACAGATAAGTAACACCCTGTAAGGCCGCCGAAATTGTATTTGGAAATTACTATTAGCATTAAGTTCTGTAATGTGTTGTGCAATAAAGAATAAAATAAGCGCATGGTTAGGTCAGAGCGAAGATAACGAAATCAACTAAATTATAACAAAAATCCCGCATAGACATATTGGTACCAACGCTCAGAGCAAATAACCGACTTCGCCGATGCAGTGTTACCGCTTCTGAATATCTAAAATAAGTATACCATTGCTAAAATTTATTTAATAAGTACTTATATTTAAACATACATTAATAATTTGAATTATTTAAAATAATATTATACTTACTACTTCCATTCGTTCGTTATTTATTATGTTCAATTTGGATTCCAATACATATTTTATGTTACGAAGATACATCTAATCAAGTAGGACAAATGACAACGGCAACAATGTTCCGAAAAAAGTATTTATTGCGCGTCACTACGGGATGTGCGGGACGAAGTGCGGGGTACGGGGCGGGGTAACTGCATTCCTGTCATGCGCCTAATTGTTCTGGTCGAGTAGTAGGTACATGAGATTATTTAACTAGATTAAAAGCTACCTTAAAAGCAATAAACTTTTTTTTCTATTAGACAGATATAGCTGGAGGCACGAAAGTATAGCGATGACCGTTATTTTGCGCACTTGTAAAAAAGAAGACTTTCTATCAAAATTGGGTTCTGACTCAAGGTCATAACTACTCTTTCTTGCCTCGGACTATACCATAAGATTCCCCATTGACAAAAACAATAAAACACTCAACCTTCCCCTAAAGGTGTGGCGATCAAATATTTGCCCCCACATTACCCAGTTTGCCCACCGTTTAGTGACACGTGGGCGCGATCAGGGGGTCGTTAGTTCGTCGATTCAAGCACCTGCCGGGCAATCGATAAATCGTCGTAATGAGTGGGGGAGGTAATAAGTTGTAATGCAGGGGACGAGCAGTGTTTTATAAGGGCGATAAAAAAGCGATCTGAGAGAATGTCTTCCTCTGAACAACCATTCTGAACAACATTTGTTCAACAACTTTTCTAAATTCTTCGAAAAAATTTTCGACTCCCCAAACAAAATGACCAAGTCACGTGACCGACTTGGTATGGAAAGATGAAAATTTTTAATGCGAATTTTCAAAAGTCATAGAACAAATGTTGTTCAGAATGGTTGGTAGAACACGTGGTTAAAGGGATGTAAATGTTCACAGATAAGTACACCCTGTATAAGGCCGCCGAATTGTATTTGGAAATTACGATTAGCATTAAGTTCTGTAATGTGTTGTGCAATAGAGAGTATCTATCTATCTATCTAAATAAGTACTTAAACTTACTTAAATTGAGACATCATACAGGGTATCTGTGAACATTTATATGTAGAAGATTATGAAGACCCGCTTAGCGCAATGGTTTGAGCGCCGGTTGAGACGTAAGGGTTGCGGGTTCGATTCCCGCACCGACACAAATGGTTGTTGATGAAACAGATATTTGTGTTGGGTCTGGGTGTTTGTGGTTACCTTCGTTGTTTCTGGTTTCCGTAGCACAAGGGAAACCCTTAGTTTGGGACTAGGACAAATATGTAAGTGATGTTGTCTCAATTTACTTTATTTACTAGTGGCCCGCCCTCACTTCGCTTCGGGACCGTAATTCTGAAATGAACCAATAGATGGCGCTGTGTTTAATTACATCGCGCAAGCGTTTCTTGTTTTCGGTTTACCTATAAGCCTTGTCGTTGTCCATAGAAGTTATCTCTTCATAAATAGTATAGAAGAAGATAGATATAGAAGAAGAAGATAGATATAGATTTAACATCCCTTCTACCACTTGTTCTACCAATTATTTTGAATAAGTTTATGATTTCGCTTACCATCCGGTGATCCGTCGTCTGCAACTGTCACATAAAAAAACACTTCAGGTTACCACAACCAAAGACCACAACCTGTCAAATTTTCTCAGTTGATATTCTTGACAGGATGATGAGTCGATTGAAGAAATTTTACAGTTTTGTGTACTTTGATGTGTGGCTGTATGTACAGACTTCATAATGTCGAGTTCACGAGAATTGCCTACCAGGACACCAGTCGACTTCATGGAACACATAGACCAATAGAAGAACAAGATAAGGAATGTCGACTGTAATCTGTGTTCTCCTATTGGTTGTGCGTTCCATGACGTCGACTCGACATAAGTACTTATCATAGCAGCAGCAGCAAAACTTGTCCGTATATTGTGAAACAAGCCCTTACTTACTACTTATTTGTAAACTAAAAAAATTAGCCGATCACAGACACTTGTCCGTTCCCCTGTGACCCCATCGCCGAACCTTTCCGGTGCGCGTACGCAGCAATCAGCGCGGCCCGATGTCACCTCGACGCACCTGCTGTACTGTGACCATGATACACGATCATGACAAATTCTTATTTATAATAAGTAATAAGTAGTTCTATTTTTATTCATTAGCAACCCACGCTCATCCGCCCCGACCCGGTTTGTTCAGAGGTAGTGAATGCTGCGTCTGGGCCAAGGGTTGCGGGTTCGATCCCCGCACAGTACAAACATTTGTGTGCATGAACATGTCTGTTTGTATTGGTCTGGGTGTTTTCTATCGTTGGAGCCATAGAGTCCTTGAGTAGGGACCGCGACTCGGTAAACGTAGTGTTGGACGCCCTGCTACAAGATGGGATGACGACATTCGAAGGCTGGCTGGTGTGAGCTGGATGAGAGTGGCCGAAAATCAGGAGCGGTGGGCGTGCATTGGGGGAGACCTATGTCCAGCAGTGGATAAAAAAAAAAATATTTTACTACATCACATACATTGGTCTGACTCTGAGATAGGTAGCTTTTTCGGCCAGTCTCATCCAGGTCACTCCAGCCAGCCTTCGAATGTCGTCATCCCATCTTGTAGCAGGGCGTCCAACACTACGTTTGCCGAGTCGCGGTCCCCACTCAAGGACTCTATGGCTCCAACGGTTGTCTGCGGCTAATGTGACCAGCCCACTGCCACTTCTTTGCTAATTCGGTGGGCTATGTCGGTGACTCAGGTTCTCTGTCGGATTACATCATTTCTGATGCGGTCCTTCAGAGATACTCCGAGCATAACCCTTTCAATAGCTCTTTGAGCGACTTTGAACCGGTGGATTAGTCCAGCCGTGAGTGTCCGTGTGCGCTGCTAACCTTTTATCCCCTTCCCCCCCGATGAGCCTCTGGTACCCTCACTCAAACACAGCACAGGGGCTGCTTCACGCCGGTTTTCTGTGAGGCAGTGGTATCACTCCGGTCGAGCCGGCCCATTCATGCCGAAGCATGGCTCTCCCACAATTATTTAGTACTAGCAGCCGCCCGCGACTTCGTCCGCGTGGAAAAGTAACTTTTTACCCCCCTTTTAACCCCTTACAACCCCCTTTTCGCAATAAAAAGTAGCCTATGTCCTTACTCAGTGTCTAGATCATATGTATACCAAATTTCATTTAAATCCGTTCAGTAGTTTTGGCGTGAAAGAGTAGCAGACAGACAGACAGACAGAGTTACTTTCGCATTTATAATATTAGTATGGATTTTATGAATATGTTTAAAATTCTCTTCCAACTGGCAGTATGTATGGGTACCGTGGTAGACGAGGTAGATATAGCACGTGCGAAGTGACACCTGGTTAATCGTGATGCGCGACCCCTGGCCTCGCGCCAGCCCCTACCACCGGTCCTAAAGGATCGACTTGTAGTATATTTTTGTGTTTACGTACGAGTATTTTGTTTATCAATAACTATAGTGGCCCGCGCTCACTTCGCTTCGGGACCGTAATTAAAATATGAACCAATAGATGGCGCTGTGCTCAATTACATCGCGCAAGCGTTTCGTGTTTTCGGTTTATCTATAAGCCTTGTCGTTGTCTATTGAAGTTATCTCTTTATAAATAGTATAGAAGATAGCTGTGTATACATAGAATTGGCAAACATACTTACTTAAATATTTATATTGAATGTTATTTTTGAATGTATATGTGTGTTGCTGTTGGTGTCATCAACCACTGCTGGACATAGGCCTCTCCAAATGCTCGCCACTTTGATCGATCTTCGGCTACTCGCATCCAGCTCCAGCCAGCCCTCTTGCGTAGATCGTCACTCCATATCTGGCCTGAGGTCGTCCCACACTACGTTTACCAAGACGCGGTCTCCACTCCAGAACTCGTTTACCCCAACGGTTGTCAGTTCTGCTGTTGGTATAATCTATACCTACTGTCGATTAAATAAATGCGCCAGACAATCACACCAATCAACCGGTCTCAAACTAGGGCAACTCCTGTAACTATGAGTACTTACCAGATGATGATAATCAAGAGGACGTCGCCCAGAACACCCAGACTCAAGAAAACTTAGAAAATGTAGTTTCCCATATGGAATTGACCGGGAATCATACCCGGGACCTTTCGCGCATCAGGCGAATATTTAAAACGCGAAGATAACGGCGCGAGCCCCGTGACGTGATTCACAGCAAGCGAGCTCCTGCCACTACTTTTGTAAGAGGCTTTGCTAATCTTCTATCTTCTTCTATACTATTTATAAAGAGATAACTTCTATAGACAACGACAAGGCTTATAGGTAGGTAAACCGAAAACACGAAACGCTTGCGCGATGTAATTGGACACAGCGCCATCTATTGGCTCGTTTATGAATTACGGCCCCGACGCGAAGTGAGGGCGGGCCACTAGTGTGAAGTAAAGATTATTATTATTATGTATGTTTTATGTCCATAATCTCGGGCAATTATGTCCCGGACTTTTGGAAGGCATGCGTGGGGCCGAAGCCAACACGTAGAGGCCCGTTCAATAAACAAGCTAGTCTAAATGTGATGTGACACTAGCCGGCGACTATCCCTGTATACACTATGGAGTGTAGCCAAGGACAGTCCCCGGTTGGAGCAGGACTATTGGAAAGAGTGGAAACAAAATAAATTGGGCTATTGTGTTGAGGTGCTGATGGACAGGGGCGTCTTTCCCTTAGGTGCAGGGTGTGCGTTGCACACGGGCGCCGCGGTCCTAGGGGCGCCGGGCGCCGCTCGCAACGGAGCCCCACTCGGCGCGCGCCCGCGCTGGCCGGCCGCCGCGCTTTGATAACCAACGTAAAAAGAACTCCAGTTTGCATACATTTTGTGTAGCACCTTATATTATATGGAGCTCTTCTTATATTTGTCGTATTACAGCAAAGCAAGGCGCGCCACGTGTAAATCCGGGGGATCACCACGACATCACCGGTTGGGGTCAGTCCCCACTTTACCTTACGTGGAGTCTCCGAACCGCAAGGCCACGGGACTTTCCACGAAAGTGGGTCGCTCCTTGTTTGCTTAGGGTCCTTAAGGAAGACTTTTTCTCCCCCCTTTACTTGGGGCGCCTCTGGGCGCTGCCCCCACATTAAATGTGGGGGACTTTTGCGCAGATCGCGCCAAGTCCCGCAATCCAGCGGTAAGCGGCAGCTTCCTGCCTCCCTGTCTTCCCCCTGCCTCCGCATCTAGCGGAGGTGCTTGTTTGGCTGGAATTACAGGGCCTTACTGGTAATCCTGCGGGCTCTCTTTCCCTTCCCTGTCCTGCAAACAGCAGGATACAGGTCTGCGAGGGAGTCCTGCAGGGATCTGCTGGTAGCGCCTGCGTCGCAACTCAGCGGCGTGGGCGTCCATCCGGGGGGATTTTTGATAGGCCGTAGGAGCGGCCCTGGGGGCGTAAACGCCCCGTAGTCGGGGAGGTGATGCCGTACTGGCGTTCCTCGCGGTTCCTGAGGCGGGACGCGGCGATAAAGGTTCGCCCTTTCACATATAATATGGATGCCTCACCCTTAAACGGCCGGACCAACTGTATTGTACTTTGTACCCATTTCATTTTAACTACGACATCGAAAACCCGTAAAAATTTTAAAACCCGGGTTTTCGGGTTCCAATGTAACTAAAACCCGGGTAACCCGGGTTTTCGAGCTTTTTGGTCTGTTTTGTTACAGAAATAAAAAATGGCAAAAAAACTGTTTTAAACATAAGTAAATTTTAAGGCTATGTTAGGAACCTGGAAAACGTGCGCTCTACTAGTCCAAGTGCAGTGAGCAACGTGCATGCTCTTTAACGGCTGCAACGCACTCGCGGTTGAACCTGAGCTCATCTTTACGACCATTAGAGACATCAGTAAATGGATTGTAGTATTCCATTCCAATACTGATCTCGTTAGCTATTTCCTCCAAAGCAGCTCTGCCCCCAAGGGACTCCACTCCGGAACACGTGCCTTTTGGGCACTGGCCAAAGCTGTTGAGGGGAATTTCTGTCAGCCTTCCTTTCCTCCTTTACGCAGAGGTGAAGACGAATTGGCCTCGTTTACTTGACCCATAGATGGGCGGAGTCCATCGAAAGCAAGGGGGAGGCCCTGCCTGGCAGTAAGCCTGGACATTGTGAAGGCAGGTCTGGCACAAAGCGCTTATCTCGAAACATCCTGCCTATGGGTCGCCCGAGAAACTATGCGAATGGGTACACAGCTTTTTCACGGGTCGTAGCATCAAGGTGGTCGTCGACGGTTCATGCTCAGACCTAAAACCCGTAAATGCTGGTGTACCCCAAGGCTGTGTGCTATTCCTCCTGTATATCAATGGCATGCTACATACCAGTGGCATTCATTGCTATGCGGATGGCAGTACGGGCGATGCCTCATATTCCGGCCATGCAAGGTTTTCTCGAGCCCACGTCGACGAGTCTCGGAAGAAACTTGTGTCTGTCATTGAGAATACTCTAGATCATGGTGTCGAGTTGGGGTGACATGAATCTAGTCGAATTCAATCCCAAAAAGACGCCAGTTTGCGCGTTTACTGCGAAAAAAAACCGCCTTTGTCGTTTCTCCTCACTTTCAGGACACTCACCTTAACGCCAAAGCGAGCATTGGTATTCTTGGTGTCGATATTTCAAGTGACGTTCAATTTCGGGGTCATTTAGAGGAAAAGGCTACCTAAGTAAGCCTCTAAGAAACTGGGTGTCCTCGGCAGAGCAAGGTGGCCAACTTTACGCCATCCCACCGCCTTCAGCTCTATAAGGCGCAAGTCCAGCACGACATGGAGTACTGCTCCCATCTCTGGGCCGGGGCACCCCAATATTAGCTCCTCCCGTTAGACCGCTTCCAACATCGTGCAACTCGAATAGTCGGTGACGAGAATCTCACTTGATTTTCAAACCCGGGTTTTTTGTCACTCTTAAAACCCGGAAAACCCGGGTTTTTTCGGACCGGGTAAACCCGGGCTCGATGCCTTAATTTTGACCGCGCGCTTGCTAGGGGGCGCTAGGGCAATGGTTGCACACGGGCGCCACATGAGCTAGAGACGGCCCTGCTGATGGACTGAGTAACTGGGACTATGGAATTACTATGGCGCCTGCCCGATCAATGATAATTATTATTAATATTTATTTTAAGAGTCGCGGGCGAGTTAGAGCGCGCTTTAGCCACTATCGAGGTTGTTGTGAGAACCATCCCCCTGGTAGAGGCCGTGGTGTCAGGCAAATTAAGTGCAATTACGCGCCACCTCCCGGCCCTTACGCGACGAGCACCGGCGGCGCCACCCTCGTCACTGTAATAGTCTGTTTGTCTATCTAAATGTTAACACAACTTATGAGCTAAATCAGTGGTCAGGGGGGCAATCGTGCCCTCTTACTTACTTACTACGCTGGCTCAGCGACCCGAAGTGGATCACGAGAATTCGCCACTCCGCTCTATTCTCAGCCACCTTTTGCCAATCTGGCTTTTGAAGGTGACCAAGATCCTTCTTGACCTGGTCCATCCAGCGGTATCTGGGGCGCCCCACTGGGCGCTTCCCGGTAGATCGACCCAGGTAAGCTCGCTTGGCCGCACGATCTGACTCCATTCTCTCTAAGTGACCGAGCCAGCGCAGCTTTGCTGACTTTGTCTCGCCCATTATATTTGGTTCGCCCCTCTCCATTTCATTTATTATTTATCCAACGGTATACTGACAGATGAGTTTTAATAAAATTTAATGAAAAATCGTCAGAACGATCAAACAATAAGTCTATACTTATACTAAGGGCGCAATTTTTAGTTCGCAGCCTAAACTAGGAGCATCTTAGGCAGAATACAAAAAAGTAGCAAGGACTTAATAAACAAATAAATTTTACAAATAAGCAAACACTTAACATAACAACTAAAATACAGATCCGAAGTAGGCAACACAATATTTCAAAATTACACTAAGTTAGCGCGATACAATCGGTGCCCAGCGCCATCTATTAGTAGACAGTTCAAGAAACGAGCCTATACCTTCCTAAAAGGCGGGCAATACTTCCGCGCTCCTTCTGGTGTAGCTGATGTCCATGGGCGGTGTTCACATCTTAAGGTGACCCGCTTGCTCGTTTGCCTTCCTATATTACTAGCGGCCGCCCGCGACTTCGTACGCGTGGAGTTAATTATTGACACTTACCTACCGTCATATTTTGGACAATCAACACAATATATTTTTATAAATTGTAGCCTATGTGTTATTCTGATGTATTATAAGCTATATTGTGGTAAAGTTTCATTCAAATCCATTCAGTAGTTTTTACGTGAAAGAGTAACAAACATCCATATCCATACATCCATACTTACAAACTTTCGCCTTTATAATAGTAGTAGGATAAAAAAACAAGTTTTTTGCCGTGAAGTTACGAAATGTGTTTTGTTCGTGAGTGTTTTATAAAAATGTTTTTTTTATGTGATAGGTAGCAGGCGAGCAGGCGCATCACCTGATGGTAAGCAATTGCCGCTGCCCATGGACACTTGTTGAAATGTTCTGTATTTTTGTCCACAGATGTACACAGCATGGTGGGTCCGCTGCTGGCTGCCCTACCGCCGCAGCCGCCCCCCTGCTTGCCTCCGTACTGCCAGCACCTCCCTGTGAGGACAGCTCCAAGTTAGTCCTACTCAAAGATTAAATCGTTAGATATGCCCTACCATACTTCGACGACCCGTTTAGCGCAATGGTTCGAGAGCCGGTTGAGACGTAAGTGTCGCGGGATCGATTCCCGCACCGACACAAATGTTTGTTGATGAAACAGATATTTGTGTTGGGTCTGAGTGTTTGTGGTACCTTCGTTGTTTCTGGTTTCCGTAGCACAAGGGAAAACTTAGTTTGGGACCAGAACAATGTACCTATGTGATTGGTTGTCTCAACCGGCGTTCGCACAGTTGGGTCTATTTGACCCGAGTTTTCAAATGAGCGTGTTTCTTAGAATTGTGTGCATGCGACATTGCCAAACTTCTCAGTAGTTGGAGCTCTATCAGTCCGCACTTTAACTTGTGCGCGATATCGCCAATTAGTCGTGTTGCGGTCGCAGAGGGGTGTGACTAGACAGGTTGAAAAACAAAGAGCGATGTAATCAATTCTGTAGCATAATCCCTCTAGGTATTATAATTGGCCTTCGTTGTGCTAAAAGTATGTTAGATTATTGTGTGTTGGACCGTAGTTTGTATTACTTAAGTAGTTATTAGGTACCTACCGGGATTCTAAAAATTTATTGAAACAATAATTATAATGTACAGCAGAACATATAAAAAAAAATAATGATGAGATATTTACAGAGAGAGCGTAACATATAAAAAAAAAAAAAATGATTGAGATATTTACAGAGAGTTGTCTGCCCCGCAATTCAGCGTGCCCCAAAATGCTGGCGGCGTTACCCCTTGAATGGCCAAACCGATGCGTTGGCCAAGGTAGCTGCCAGCATTAAGGTCACCCCGTAATTTCGAGAAGCCGGGCAGACAACTCTCGGAAGAGTTTGCGAGCCTCAGGACCCCACGGACCCAAGGTTTCCACGCCAAAAGGAGCAAAGCGGTAACAGCTGTCTAAGGCAGAGTATTTAGTCCGTTTACGGGACTCTGCCGAAGCAGCTGCTGCACCCGCGCTCCGTGATGTGGCGTGGACATGGGAAGGGGCCAATGTGTCCGCGCAGGTCGCATCCCAAACCAAGGCCTTACCTTTGCTCCAAGGGATGATAGTCATCCATCGGGCCTTTTGCCGTCGCTCCGGGATAATCCGAGGGGTTCCAGGACTGCCGGAGTGCGGACGGAGATGAAAGCCCGACGAAGGAGGTCATTAAGGCAGGCGTGGCGAGGAATGCGGCCTGCGCTTTGGACACACGACAAGCCGTGGTGGCCTAGAGGCCCTACAAACTCTCCACAGGGGCAAGTATGAGGGTGGGTGATTGGTAGCCCAAGGCGAAGGGAAACCGCTATGGACAAAGTGATGTTGTCCAAAACGGTTCCAACATTCGCCGAGGGTAGAGCGTGAAGCCAGAAGCCTGACTCTCTTTCTGCTACAGCAAGGAGACGGGCCCGCTCTGTGTCGTTGGCCGAAGAAGACAAAAGGTCATCAAAGGTTGCTCGACAGAGCGGCTCGTCCCAATGCTTCTGCGCATGTGGGTGAATGGGTGGATCATCGAGCAGGCAAGAGACCAAGCATTCCTGGCATCCGCCAAGCACGTAACCTCAACATCGCCAAGCGACGGGTTTAAAATGGAAGAATAGAGGTTGTACGTGCTATAGGCGGAAGACAGGAAAGCAGGAAGAGCGACACTGGAAATTTTTCTTGTGCCCAAACCGCCCGAACCGGATGGGTAGGGAGCCTAAAGCCCATGAACGGTCATCAAGCGGGCAATTTTAGAATTCGCACAGTGTGTTTTTCAGAAGGTCATCCAAAGAGGTGAGAATGTTTGAAATTTCCAGAACGGGGAACAACGTAAAAGTAGGTAAATTTAGGTACAAAGGTGCAAAACGGATAATTGTAAGGGCCATGTGCGAATTAATTTTGAGGAGCCTGTCGGACGACTTTTGAAATTTGGAGACTTTATCTGAAATGAAATTTGGGATAGAATCCTCGAAAATGGGGGGCACCTAGGAGGTGGAGAGACTCTTTGTTGAGAATTGTAATATTCGGGGCTATTTCAGAGAATTTAGAAATTAGAATTTGTTTATCCACTTAAGGAGTCCGGAATGTAGAGCTCGCATTTGGCAAAATTTAGATCAAGACCGATAGAGGAAAATTTGAGAATGATGTCATTTAAATCGTTGAGTACTGAAAGGGCATCTCCACCTAAAGTTCCGTCATCTAGGTACCACAAATTTAATTTAGAATTTAGAGCCGAATTATTGGATGTATGGCCAGGCTGAAAAGCGCTGGACCGAGTGGGTCGCCCTGCTGACAGCCAACAGAAGACGACAAAAGGTGGTTTTTGTAAACTAATTTGGTAGGTTTGCTGTAACATTGCCAAACATAATTAAAAATCGGAGGAGTTTTTTCTTTAACTTGAGTCAGCAGGGCACCCCTATCCACCGAATTGAAAGCATTCTTACATCCACCTTCAACAAAACCTCCTGCATTGAAATGGTTTAGGAATGACCGAACGGAATGAACAGCGGCCTCACACCCGCCGCGGGTGCCGAAGCCAAGCTGTATTGGTTGGAAATGGGCGGGGATTTCGGGTATGATGGACCCGAACGCAAACCTTGGACGCTAAACGGCGGAAAGTAGAACCAATAGCGATTGGCCTAATTCCGCCATCTTTTTTTTTAAGGGCGATCAGATTTGCGCCGTACAGGATGTCTGTGATAGAATTAGGACTTGACCGGAGAGCATGACGTTAATGAGTGAAGTGAGGATGATTGAGAAGTGAACTGCCGGCGTTGCCCGTTTCCGAGGAAACGAGGTCTTTCAGATGTTGAGGTGTTAAGCCATCAAGGCCACCGGCAGAACCATTTTTGAATGATAGAAGGCAGGCGAGGACGCTTTTGGAAGATACAGATAGAGAATGATCAGAAGGGTGAGGTGGGTCGGGAAGGAGGAGTGTTGAAGGTGGAGGCGGGTGCTTGCTGTGCAGCGCAGAAAGAGTGTCGGGGTTGTCCGGGGCGACAACATCGTTGGTAAAGAGAAGTTGGGCAGCTCCCTTCAAGTCGCCATCGCTGATTTTTTGCTCTATACGTTTTACTTCGATGGTAAATTTTGTTTTTTGGGGGCCTGAAATGTTGAATTATAATTAATAGGTGATGGATTGGTACAGTTGGATTTGATTTTGTGTGTAAGGGAGCTGTCGTTGCGCTCTCTGCGGTCAACAAAGAGAGTAATATACGGAAATATGAGTATGGCGTTCCCAGCTTTCAGCATTGTTGAGTTTTACCGCGTTTTCGATGCACTTTCCGAGAGCGGTAGCTACTGAGGTGCGAGCTCCGCGCGGAATCTTTTTCAAAAGAGGACGGCTATGTTTTTAGGAAACTAAGTTTTTGCCAAAGTGAGAGTGTGATATTGCTAGGTGGTGCATCAGTGACGTTCTGTACGTCGGTGGGAGTGGAATTTAACTGTAAATTTTCGGATTTGTGAGCCCTACTAACATGGATTCTGAGGCCTCTTAGGCCTTTGAAAAAACGCGGCTGGGAACACAACTCACATTTCACTTCGATGTCGTCCCGGACAGTTGACGTAGAAGGAGCAGCTTGAGACATAAATTGATAATTAATAATAAATAGTAATTAATCTAAAATAGTAAAAAAGCATCCAAAACATTAGCTATTTACAATAAATGACAATGTCGTATAAATGACAGTCTTGAAGACCACGTCAACTCGACGGCTAGACTCATTGGCCGGATGTCTGCGGGTCCCGCGTGATTGGCGGGCCCTGCCGAGTGCAGCGGCTACGCGGCTGCGCGGCTGTCCGGTCGCCCTTGGTGACGACTTCGCTCGCTTGACAAACGTCAATCAGAGAACTTCGGGTAGTCAATTTTCTTCTTGGAGGCCCAGGGGCGCAGGCGCTGCGCCTTCGGGAGTCGCTCGTAGTTTACAGGCCGCCGAAGACCCTCCCCTCAGAAGAGAGGAAGGTATAGGTCCATAAAAACTTTGGGAACTAATTTTAAAGTAATTAAGTTAGCCCAGTGACACTTCATCGTGTTCCTTATAAACATAACAGTACCTACCTACTTACTACTCTTTGATTATTTAATCAAAGTTACTACTACCGGCTTATGGGGTTCGAACAGACTTTTTTCCTTCCTTTTTCCGATCCGATATTCTTCGCACTTGCGTGCGGTTCGGGCGTACGGGGTAAACCCTTTACCCGGGCTGCTTCTCATGCCACTCGTGGCACGGTGCGTGTTGGTACCTACTCCAGGAGAGGAGGCCTTCCGGCAAGGTGCTGCTGGGGCGGTCTTCGACCCCTTAGGGCCGGCTAGCTGCCCTGTCGCACTCATCTGTCTGGGAGGGGGGACGGGTAGTCACTGTCAATCCTGAGGAAGATGTAGCTTAATCTTTTTTTCATTTTTAGGGTTCCGTAGCCAAAATGGCAAAAACGGAACCCTTATAGTTTCGTCATGTCCGTCTGTCCGTCTGTCCGTCTGTCCGTCTGTCACAGCCGATTTACTCGGAAACTATAAGTACTACAGTGATGAAATTTTGATGGGAATATGTGTTGTATGAACCGCTACAAAAATATGACACTAAATAGTAAAAAAAAGAATTGGGGGTGGGGCCCCCCATACATGTAAACTGAGGGATGAAATTTTTTTTTTCGATGTACATACCCGTGTGGGGTATCAATGGAAAGGTCTTTTAAAAATGATATAAAGTTTTCTAAAAAACATTTTTCTTAAGTGAACGGTTTTTGAGATATCAGCTCTCAAAGTCGTAAAAAGTATGTCCCCCCCCCCTCTATTTTTTATAACTACGGGTATAAAATTCTAAAAAAAATAGAGGTGATGCATGCTAATTAACTCTTTCAACGATTTTTGGTTTGATCAAAGTATCTCTTATAGTTTTTGAGATAGGTGATTTAACTGTAATTTTGGTTAAGTTATTGTGCTTACAACTGAAAACGATGGCTGAACCTTAATAAGATAGATCAAAAAATATACTACAGTATTGTACACCTTAAAAATCCGTTGCTGCTACGGAAACCCTTTGTGCGCGAGCCCGACTCGCACTTGGCCGGTTTTTTCCACTTTGTACCGTCTATTGGCACAGAATGGAACTCATATCAAATACAATAAAATACAAAATATTATTCGCTATTAAATAGGGTGATACATAATGTAGGTCTTAATAAATAAAGGTTTCTTATGCCTATTTAGCTATTTAAATAACATGCGAATTAGTACATATTACGGTAAGTATTATAGGTACTAAATATAGGTACATACTTACATAGAATCTTAATTTTAATATATCTATATTACCATTATTACAATGTGTAATTATTAAAAGTAAAAAACACACAGTGTCATCGACCAATCCATTGAATAAGATAGGTAGGTAATTATTAAGATAGAAATGTATTTAAATCTATTTTTCCCAATATTTTGAATTAGACTTATGTCGAAATATTTTAACTTGTTTTTACTACCTAGTGTATCTTGAAAAAAGGCCTCTAGTTTTGAGTTAATAATATTCAATGTATGTTAAATACGATTTTATTAGTATAGTGACGTTACCCAAGTTTAGAAGTAAGTTCAAACTGCTTTAGATGGCGTGGTTAGGCAGATCTGTCCATGACACCTAGGTATATGGTGTGGCTGGCTGTAATGTGAATATGATAATTTCCCCGTTTTCTTCCAGTCCTCACGCCTCCCCCGTGCGAGAGCGACGTGCGCAGGCGCGGCGAGAAGCGGCCCATCCCCGCCGAGCTCAAGGACGAGAAGTACTTCGAGCGGCGCCGGCGCAACAACCAGGCCGCCAAGAAGAGCAGGGACGCGCGGAGGATCAGGGAGGACCAGGTCACTCACTCACTCACTCGTTCATTCACTCACTCGTTCATCATTCACTCAGTCATTCATGTCAGGGGGAGGCTCAATCCAGGGGAAGGTAGCAGCGCACTTGTAACTCTACTGATGTTGCAGGTGTCCCTGGGCGGCGGTAATTGCTTAATACCATTAGGTGATCAGCCTGCTCGTCTGTTACCTACATATCATAAACAAAGAGACTAGACTCAAAGGACTAGGACTCCTATAGACACGGGGGCCTAACCCAGTACCTAGCGGTTTTAGGGTAGGGCGCGTAGGGCCATGGAAATCTTGCCCAGGACGCCATAAAAATCTCGCCCAGGACGGCGTAGAAACCTCGCTCAGGGCGCCGTAGATAATTCGCCCAGGATGCCATAGAAATCTCGCCCGGGGCGCTGGTAGAGTTAAAACCGGCCCTGGGCCTGCCGACTCTGTTTTATTTCTTTTATTTAGGTAGTTTTTTAAGTTTTTTTCATTCGTTTCTGAAACTCTCAATTGATTCATAATTCTCTTCCTCAGATCGCCTGGCGAGCTTGTCTCCTGGAGCAAGAGAACGCGTCGCTCCGCGCCCACGTGGCGGCGCTGCGTCAGGAGACTCTCGCGCTCCGGGGCCTGTTGGCTGCCAGGGACGACGTGCCCGCCGCTCCCTCTTCCACTACTGCTGACTAACTACACCAGCTTGTCTGTGACAACCAATATACGACCAGGAGGCCAATTCTCGCGGCCTCTTGGCTGCCAGGGACGACGTGCCCGCCGCTCCCTCTTCCACTACTGCTGACTAACACAGCTTGTCTGCAACAACCAATATACGACCAGGAGGCCAATTCTCGCGGCCTCTTGGCTGCCAGGGACGACGTGCCCGCCGCTCCCTCTTCCACTACTGCTGACTAACACAGCTTGTCTGCAACAACCAATATTAGACCAGCCGGGCTAACATGCGCGCCACGAGATAATTCGTCAACACTCGTATTGTGTCGGCGCATGTTGGTTCTCGCTCACCTCACTGAGCGATAAGCGGGATAGAAGGATGCGACCTCGCGTACGAGAGTCGACAAAATTTTGTCGCCGTGCGCATGTTAGGCCTACAGGAGGCCAATTCTCGCGGCCTCTTGGCTGCCAGGGACGACGTGCCCGCCGCTCCCTCTTCCACTACTGCTGACTAACACAGCTTGTCTGCAACAACAACATCACCTACAATACTAGCAATTCTCCTGCACTGGACATTGAAGTCGAATTAGAATTTATTATGAACTAGCGGCCGCCCGCGACTTGTCCGCGTGGAAAAGTAACTTTTTACCCCCCTTTCAACCCCTTACAACCCCCTTTTCGCAATAAAAAGTAGCCTATGTCCTTTCTCAGGGTCTAGACTATCTTTATACCAAATTTCATTTAAATCCGTTGAGTAGTTTTGGCGTGAAAGAGTAACAGACAGACAGACAGACAGAGTTACTTTCGCATTTATAATATTAGTATGGATATGGATGTATGAAATCTCTAAATTCGACTTCAATGTCGAACGCTTTCCCTATTGGTCTATGCGTTTGATGAAGTCGACTCGCCATAGAAGGCGAAAACCGAGAATTGGCCTCCTGAAGACAAATAAAGTCATGTATGCTTGAGGAACTATTACAAATTCCATAGTTTATAACCAACCGATAGATATTTAATTGGATTCGTATGAAACGTGCAAGTAACGGAGTTACGTTCTTCGAAATGTCCAAAGGGACATCATAATGAAACAGACTATAGGTATCAGGTCGACCCATCCGGTCGGCATACGAAAGTTACCTATCTTTTAAAATAAGTACCTACTATCGTTGGTAGTAGTACGTAGGTCTAACTACCTGTAGGTACCTACATGTATTTAATTTAAGAAATGTGTGATAAATAAAAGGTAATTAATATTGAAATGAGATCTCAAATCCGTCCATTTTATCCTAGCTTTTCTTAATTAGGACATAAGTTAATTGTATTTATTTAAATTTAGACGTTTCAAGTGAGATTATTGACAAGTAAGAAACTAAAATAAGACTTAGATAACGCATTTTATTTAGGGCAAGTGTACCTTATCCATCAGAATTATGTAAAACAGTTAAGTAGTAGGTATAAGAAGATAAATTAATATGTTTTCGCTTTAATTTAAGCAATTTTTCTTGTGCAATAAAATATATGACCTAGTATTTTGTCTTATTATTCTAATTAAGTACTAAGTAATTCCCTTCACAACCTCGGAAGAATAATAATTAGAACCTTAGAGCATTATTATAAAAATTCAACAGGCAAAAGAAACAAACTTCATGTATGGGAGTATTCAAATTATGCTCTTTTTGGTAGCTGCAATTTAAATATTAGAAGAGTTTTCTATTAAAAAAGCTAAAAATAAGATAAAAAAATAACTTCTGAAATATAAAATTATTCGAGAATGAGTGAGTGAACTAAGTACATAATAGTTCACTTTGACATTTTTTCAGAACTAATCAAGGACAAAGCACATCCCTCCCTAAATACGAAGTAGTATACCTTTTCAACACAAGAGGGCGTTTTTTGAAGGTTAGGTACTACTATTCAACGCTAGATGGGACTAGCTGCGAATTCAACCAGTTTATTTTTTATTAGTTTATAAAGTAAACGATCAATCGCGTATGAATAAACGATAAAATGAGGAAATAAAATTAAAAATTACATTTAATTAACATAACTGCAAGATAGTTTATTTCACCAAAACATTTTTTTCATTGTGAACGCAGTTATCTTACGTAATAGATTATCTGTTCTCAATTGTAATTTTTACAGACGTCATAAGTTTTGCAGAGATATGATTGGATGTTAAAATTTTGTCTACTCGTTTAGCCAATCAGGAACTTCATATTTAGTTTTTTTTATCATCTGATGTCAACGAAAACAAACTAAATCGAGATAAAACGAGAATATTCCAAAAGTGTGCATATTTTCCATATGGCAAGGAAAACCGGAAGTGTGCCAGAAAAAAAAGATAAAATTGTTCTTTCATGAAGTTGCGTCACCCACATGTTCTGTTTGAAGTGAATTGAAATCAAAAAATAAATTAAATAGTTGTTATTACTGAAATAAAAATGTTGTGCGCGACGAGGGCATTCGGCCGAAAGGCCCTGGAGTGTTCTGGCTTCGGTACCGAATACTACACAAACAGAAATTTCTCGACAATTCTCAAAAGCGTAAGTGCCCATTTTCTTTGATAAAACGAATGAAAATCGTTTGTCAGACAAGTCAAAAATGTCAAAAAGTTAAATTTATTTACGGTGTCTAGTCCATTACTTTTAGTTTGTGCCTAATTTTGTTAAATCTTTCGCCGGCGGGTGCCCCCCACATGGAGAATTTTCTTGTGGTTTTTGTCTTGGAGTAACTGTATAATTCCCGTATTTTCAGACGGCAGCACCTACAGTTCCTATCTACCAACGCCATGCAGTCCAGTACAGAAATAAGTAAGTACCATTTACTCGGTTTTTCGTAAGTATTTCGTCATAACCTAACTCTTGGCACTTACATGACCTTTGTATGCATAATGAGAAGTGCTAGAAATTTGGAGAAGAACCGCTGAATTGTAACAGTTTCTAAGTTCTCTGTTTAATTTTACATGGTTAAAACTATTGTTTGTCCTACATTCTACTCGTGAAGAACTGATGAAATTATGGTGTACTCTTTTTTTATTACCTACTAGCTTTTGCCCGCTGCCCCCACTTTCCTAAAATGGGGGGTTAGAAAGGGGCAAAAAGTAGCCTATGTTACTCTCCATTCTCTATCCCTTCAACTATCTCCACTTATAAAAACCACGTCAATTCGTCACTCCGTTTTGCTGTGAAAGAAAGACAAACATACAGACAGACACACTTTCCCATTTATAATATTAGTATGGATTTAATCTATGCAGGTTAGTTATATGGGTTATCCTCATCAAGAAATACTTATTGTGGCAGTATATTAATCCATATACCTCCAATATGAATCTGTAATATTACATTTTTAATAGAAGAGGCTTGTTCTGTATGAGTAATCTGTAAATTTTAAGATTTTGATGTGAATTTGAAGTTAATGGGTTAGAAGAAAAGGAGCTCAAGACTGTTCAGTATGGTGACGTACTGTGAATGCCCTCCGCCCCATCTAGGGAACATAAGACATTAAGTCAAGTCAAGTAATGGGTTAGACAACTGCCACAGTAATTAACTTTTTATGAGAATGACTCCCAATCGAAAGCATGAGCTAATAAATATGCTAATCAATTAAAGATATTCAAATACTAGAACATATTGCATGGTCTATTAATTCTTATTCAAGCTAAGCTAGCATGTATAAATATTACGTAGTAGTTTGTGCATGGTAATGACGGACCCGTCTTAAGCAACCGCTAAAGTAACTGCTAAGTTGATTTGTGCATGACAATTCTAAAGTTCATAGCACCCATGAGCGGTCTCTGTACCAAATGTATTACAGACCTTTGCGGAGGTGCGAAATCAAACGTCTGGACATGTAAAAATCTTGGATTTCATATTTACGATTATGCAAATGCCTAGACACATGCAACTGTACATATTTTGAATTTCGCTAGTTTCCGGTTTGCATGCTATGTTGTTGGTATATTGTGAAACAAGGTTTTTTTGACGTAGTGATGCTAAACTATCGAAAGTTTCACTATCGATTTGTCGTAAATCTCAGAGTTTTAATAAATTTATTTCTCTAGGTCGGATGGAGTCCGTGGTGCAGTCATCGGTATTGACTTGGGAACCACCAACTCTTGTGTGGCTGTTATGGAGGGAAAGACTCCCAAGGTAGGACCTTAAGTATTTAGCATTCTTAGTTTTATTTTATATCCTAATCAGCTAGCTTAAAACTAACTGGATAATTGTTTAAATCAACTCAAGAGATGCAAAATCTTGCATAGCTACAGATTGCCTTAACGTCGTAAGGCGATAGCAGACACAATGGAAAATCAATTGTTTTATGCCTTTAAAAGGCTTATGGGTCTTACGACGATAAATTAGTGAGGATATTTAAGTTGTATCGCGCCGTCGATCGGTGCCTGTGCCCATGCTCAGAGCACGTTTGCAGCGGCGCGAGAGAAACCCGCGGTACCAGCTAGTCTGAGCCAATGTGGCCAAGGCTTTCCTAGAAACCGCGGTACATTTTATTAATTTAGCGATTAATTTATCGGTACTGGGGTACCCCAGGTACAGTCAGTCAAAAATGTGGTCTACCACCCTACGGTTGAGATTCGTTTGAACGTCATGAAACAACAAGATCAATTTTCCCTTGCAATTTGTGTCGGTGACTATTGCTCTCTTTGTTATTTATGATATAACGTGTCAAGTTTGTTTAGTCACAAGTTTGAAAAGTCAACCTTAGCTATTGTTACATCTCGCAGAAACTTGTCAGAAGTGGTAGACCACTTTCTTGGCTGACTGTACCCCCTTAGACCATGAAGCAGTATTTGGGGAGTTGGGTAATTATTTGTCGTATTTCGACCAATGTTTCCTGCCGGACGCCGCGAGATCATTTGTCGACACTCGTATTTTGTCGGCGCAAGTTGCGTCTCGCTCACCTGACTGAGCGATGAGCGGGATAGAAGGATGCGCTCTCGCGAACGAGAGTCGACAAAGTTTTGTCGCGGTGCGCATGTTAAGCCTACATGATTTAGGATTTGGGGAGTCTGGTAATTATAATACAATGAAGTGTGATGCATGTGTGTCCTTGTGTACCTACTGTCCCGAAGCGAAGTTTTTTTATGTCGGCAATCAGTAGTAAGACCTGGTGGTAAGAAATTGCCGCCGCCCACAAAAATTCCGCTCCGCTATTTTTGTGTAATACTATTGGCTAATATTTGTCCGTTTCTCCGCTCCGCCGCATCGCTCCGCTTAAATGGACAGGCAGCCTAATGCACGCCACCGCTCCCGATTTTCGGCCACTCATCCAGCCCATACCAGCCAGCCTTCGAATGTCATCATCCCATCTACAGTTCGACGGCGTCCAACACTACGCTTACTGAGTCGCGGTCTCCACTCAAGGACTTTAACTCACTTAAAATTTTCCTCACTAGGTCGTCGAGAACACCGAGGGCTCCCGCACCACCCCCTCCCACGTCGCCTTCACTAAAGACGGCGAGCGCCTCTGCGGGACGCCGGCGAAGCGCCAGGCGGTCACCAACAGCGGAAACACGTTCTACGCCACGAAGAGACTGATCGGCAGGCGGTTTGATGACCCCGAAGTGCAGAAAGATATGAAGAATCTGTCGTATAAGGTCGTGAAGGCTTCGAATGGGGACGCTTGGGTGCAAGGTGAGTCGTCTTGTACTACAGTTTATTAAGTATAGCTGGAGGCTCGAAAGTATAGCGATGACCGTTATTTTGCGCACTTGTAAAAAAGAAGACTTTCTATCAAAATTGGTTTCTGCGCACTCAAGGTCATAACTACACTTTCTTGCCTCGGACTATAACAGTGGCAACACGGTCTATGCCACGAAGAGACTGATCGGCAGGCGGTTTGATGACCCCGAAGTGCAGAAGGATATGAAGAATCTGTCGTATAAGGTTGTGAAGGCTTCGAATGGGGACGCTTGGGTGCAAGGTGAGTGGACTTGTTACTACAGTTGTTTAATGAATGAATGAATAAAACATTTATTTTGGCACACACAAAGAACAACCAATTTAAAAAAAAACAAAACAATACAACAGCGAACTTAATGACTAGGGAACAAGAGAAAAATAAAAGAAAAAGGGAACGGACAGTGCTAAATAGGCGCTCGCTCAGCAAAAGTCGCACCGTGTCATTCCTGACACGCCACGGCGCTGGTATTCTGCGGGAGACCCTGTAGCTTATCGTGTGCCTGCCTATCTGACTTGTTGTTTAAGCTGGAGAGCCACGCTTCGGCATATTTTTTTTCGTATTTAAAACGTATCGCGCCGTCGATCGGTGGCCACGCCCATGCGTGGAGCACGTTTGCAGCAGCGCGAGAGCAACCCGCGGTACCAGCTAGTCGCAGACCACATGCCTTTGACTTTCCTAGAAACCGCGGTACATTTTACTGAAGTAGAAATTCAATGAAGATTGTTTTTAAATAGGTAACTTTAAGAAGTTGAACACCCCGTTGGTCTAGTGGTTTAAGTACCGAGCTAGTAGTACCGAGAGAGTTCGATTTCTGGGTCGAGCAAAAGTATCCTTCGATTGTTTCGAACATAGCTCGGGTTTGTGATCACCAATCCGCATTAGGCAAGCGTGGTGATTAAGCCTAATCCCATTATAGTAGCGATGACTTGATATCTATGATGGAGGCCTTTGCCACAAAATAATTAGACACACAGAAAGGAGGCTGCCCACTAGAGCTAAAAACGTGTCATGTACTCACGCATGCGCACTAACGGGGAAACGCCTTTTCGACCACATTAATCCTAACCTATGACATAAGATTGTCCACTGTCCGAGGTCTGTGGTAGAGGCCGCGCGCTTAGGGCTGCCTGTCCATCTAAGCGGAGCGATGCGGCGACGGAGAACGGACAAATATTAGCCAATAGTATTACACAAAAATTCTTTACTGGCTAAAATAATAATACTATTGGCTAATATTTGTCCGTTTCTCTCCGCTCCGCCGCACCGCTCCGCTTAAATGGACAGGCAGCTTATGTACTCATGCCGGGCAACAACCCTAGCATATGTAAACGAACTCTTCTAAATTCAAAATCAGGCTAAGTCTACCTTCTGTGTGTAATTATTTTGTGCCTTTGCCCTGTAATGGGACAGTATATAGGCTTGATACTTTATGTAGTTGATGTTTGTCAACAGTTAAGCTTTATTCTATTAATGAATTTCAGTCTGCTCCGCTTCTATAGAAACTCGGCCTTATTGATTTACGAATACTAATCAAAAATAATTTTAAAACTGTTACTAATAAAGTCGATTTCCCTCCAACCAGGCAGCGACGGCAAAGTCTACTCCCCCAGCCAGATCGGCGCGTTCGTGCTGATCAAGATGAAGGAGACTGCTGAAGCGTACCTCAACACGACCGTGAAGAATGCAGTCATCACCGTGCCGGCGTACTTCAACGATTCGCAGCGGCAGGCCACAAGGATGCCGGTGAGTCAACAATAGAACTAGTCTGTGTACTCCCTTAGCCAGATCGACACGTTCGTGCTGATGAAGAGTGTGAAGAATGCCGTCATCACCGTGCCGGCGTACTTCAATGATTCGCAGCGACAAGCCACTAAGGATGCCGGCGAGTCAACAATAGCACCAGTCTATGTTCTCCCCTAGCCAGATCGACACGTTCGTGCTGATGAAGATGAAGTGTGAGATTGCCGTCATCACCGTGCCGGCGTACTTCAACGATTCGCAGCGAACAGGCCACTAGGATGCCGGTGAGTTTGAACAAGCTCAACACCCCTTAGATATCAATGATCCTAAGATGCTTTGATACGTATACTCCAACTGGATTCAAGACCAAAAATCTACGACAGATGCGTCACTGTCAAATCTGTTAATGTCACTTATGTCATTCTCAAGTGACGTTTTCAGGTTTCGCAACCTTTTTGGCATTATTTTTTTCTTATTTGCAAGACTAAACTGTCAAGTTTCCTTTCATTGTTAAAATGTTGTGGTAGGTACAAATGTTATTAACACCTGAAGTGATACAGCGCAATACCATCTTTGAAACTAAAATTACGGATGGTTAAGTTTTTATTAAAGTGTCTTGTATTTACGTGAAAAAAAGTAAATAAAAATATTTTTTTAAACTAATGAATCAAAATTACCAATAAATAAATTACATCAGCGAATGTTTTTAGAAAAAAGGGGTATACTATGGTACGATCATATTATTGCAGTAGCAACATTGTAGTAGATTTTTTGGTCTTGAATTCCAGTTTTGGGTATACATACCTAATACCTATGAATGATCCTAAGATGATTTGACACGTAGTATCGCGCCGTCGATCGGTGCCCACGCCCATGCGTGGAGCACGTTTGCAGCGGCGCGAGAGCAACCCGCGGTACCAGCTAGTCGCAGGCCACGTGCCTTTGACTTTCCTAGAAACCGCGGTACATTATTAGACCTTATAAGGGTAGGAGTGACTGAAAATCAGCCCTCACACATAATAACACTAGCCGGGTCACCATTTGGTTTCCAACTGTGTTTAGTGATGGGGGCGATTGGTTTAAAATCTTGACAATCGAATTAATCGAATGTTTTCACAATTAGTAATCGAATGATCATTCAATATTGGAATGATTATTTTCATTCGAATGATGAATGAATTATTCTAATGTTTTATTCGAGTTATCATTCATCAGTCATCACGTAACATGCTTGCTTAACCAGTATAAGATAAGACAATTTTAAAGTATTTAACTTTTAAAGTTTGGTGTATTTTTTGTTAAAATTCTACCTTTTGAAATGAAATGAAATGAAATGAATTTATTCGGAATAATCATAGGTACATAAAAAGATGTTAACATAGTATTGAGTTCCACTACAATTTACCTGGCAACAATTCAATTTAAAATTTTAAAAATTAATTGGAAATTTTATTCGATTGATTATTTTTTTTATTCGAATGATTATTTTCATTCGAAATAGGCGAATAGCTGTTTTGTGCAATCGAATAATTCCAATAAAAATCATCCAATGAAATCATCCGAATGAAACATTAAGATGTTTGACCATCTCTACTGTCTATTATCTTAAAAAAAATAGTAATATGGTAGATAAATATTAGTTAAAGAATTTTTTTTTGTTCCACTCAGGTCAAATCTCCGGTCTGAATGTGTTGCGCGTGATCAACGAGCCTACAGCAGCCGCGCTCGCATACGGCATGGACAAGACTGACGACAAAATGTAAGTATAATTAGAATGCAATAGATAAGCATTTGGCGTAAATTACCTATACTCCAAACTGGAATTCAAGACCAAAAAATCTACGACAGATACTTCACTGTCAAATCTGTTTAAGTCAATGTCATTCTCAAGTGACGTTTATAGGTTTCGCCAACCTTTTTGGCGTTATTTTCTTAATAAGTAGACTAAACTGTCAGGTTTCCATACATTGTTAAAATGTTGTGGGTAGATACCAAATGTTATTAACACCTAAAGTGTTACAAGCGCAATAACATCTTTGAAAACTAAAATTACGGATGGTTAAGTTTTTATGAAAGTGTCTTGTATTTACGTGAAAAAAAGTTTATAAAATTTTTTTTTTTAATTATAGAATCAAAATTACCAATAAATAAATTACATCAGCGAGTGTTTTTAGAAAAAAGGGGTATACTATGGTACGATCATTTTATTGTAGTAGCAACATTATAGTAGATTTTGGTTTGAATTCCAGTTTTGGGTATACATCGGGCTTGTGTTTCGGTTTAGCTATAAGCTTTGTCGTTTCCTATAGAATTTACCTCTTTATAAATATAGTATACATTGTGTCTGGCTTTACGATGTTATTTATTTATCCAATATATTCCTCACCCCGCCCCGTTGGTCTAGTGGTTTAAGTACCGGGCCGTGGTCTCGGGGTCCCGGCATCGATTCCCGGGTCGAGAAAAAGTATGTTTCGAATTTTTCAAACATAGCTCGGGTTTGTGATCACCAATCCGCATTAGGCAAGCGTGGTGATTAAGCCTAATCCCATTATAGTAGCGATGACTTGATTTCTATGATGGAGGCCTTTGCCCTGCAGTGGGTAGAGGTGGGCGTTGTATGAACGAACCGTTTACCTAAACTGTTTTTTGTACGTGAACGATTCAACTAGTTTATAGTTCACAGATAAACTAGTTTATTCGTCGACTGGTTAACGAGTCCGTTGTCGTGTCGCGAGCGTCTGGCCGTTCGTTCACGTTCACTAATCGTTTATGTGATGAAGTAGTCTTATCGACGACGACGTAAACTAGTCGAAAATTAGACTGTTTTTTAAACTAGTTTATCGTCGAAGGTAAACGGTCTCGTTGCGTCGACTGTAAAATCGTCGACGACCCACCACTAGCAGTGGGACAGTATATAGGATACTGTAAGTTTGCGCGTTTGGACGGCACGCAAACCTACCGGGTTGGTGGTGGTGTAAACAGTGAGACACTTTTAACAGTAGGATAACTATTTACTTGCACTATTTAAATACATTAAGGACCCGACAAGGTGCACGAAATGTTTTAAACAAAGTCGACGCCGTTCCTTGCGACTCTGCGATGGCGGACTCTGGCGCTCGCGTCGCTGCGGCTTACCTCGCGAAACCGGAGCGGGTAAACGACGCTCGCGCCCTCTGCGGTAGGTGCGGGGAGTGAGGTTTAAATGATGGCGCGCTACAATACTTTACTTTATTCCTCACCAGTATCGCAGTATACGACCTGGGCGGCGGCACGTTCGACATATCCGTGCTGGAGATCCAGAAGGGCGTGTTCGAGGTGAAGTCCACCAACGGCGACACGCTGCTCGGCGGCGAGGACTTCGACAACGTCATCGTTAACTTCCTCGTCGACGAGTTTAAGAGAGACGTGAGTACTTTAATGTCCGCTAGATGGCGTAATGTATCGTACCGAGGACTGTTATGGGATGGGATGCCCAATTGGTTCATCATCATCAGCAACCCACACTCGTCCACTGCTGGACATAGGTCTCCCCTAATGCACGCCACTGCTTCCGATTTTCGGCGTTCGACATCGTCCTCGTTAACTTCCTCGTCGACGAGTTTAAGAGAGACGTGAGTACTTTAGTGTCCGCTAGATGGCGTATTGTATGGTAATGAGGTCCAACTACAACGTCATTGGTTGTTTCATTTTGATATCTCACGTTTAAAATATCCGATCACCTTGGGAGAACCACGCTTCGACATGAATGGGCCGGCGGTGTGATACCACGGCCTCACAGAAAACCATTGTGAAGCAGCGCCTGCGCTGTGTTTCGTCGGGTGAGCGAGGATACCAAAGGCCCAATTAATTGCACGTGTCTATGATGGGGCCATCAGGTTGATTCATCTGCTCGTCTGCCATCATCACATATAAAGATTAATATCGCGTGTGTAAAACCGCTAGATGGCGTACTATTAGACCGAGGTCTGACTTCAACGTCATTGGTTGTTCAGTGTTAATGTTGTCATCTCACATCAAAAATAATCACTGTGTTGAAACTAACTACTGAATTTCTTGCTGGTTCTTCTCGGTAGAAATCTACTTTCCGAACCAGTGGTAGCTTACATAATATTTGACATTCATAAACGTTCTGTATGGACTTAAATTAAATAAATAATATTTCGTTTCTTTTACCGATGAATAGAAATAGAAAAAATTGAAAAAATCTTTATTCAAGTTAGGTCCATACAGAACACTGATGAATGTCAAAACATAATATAATCTACCGCTGGTTCGGAACGTCGATTTCTACTGAGAAGACACCAGCAAGAAACTCAGTAGTTACTCTTTTCAAATAGTAATAAGTTACAGAGTTTCATTTGAGCAAAATAACTTGCAATAATCCAAGGAAATAGACTACTATGTATGACAATGAATGTTTTTAAAGTTTATAATCGCGCCGTCGATCGGTGCCCACGCCCATGCGTGGAGCACGCTTGCAGCGGCGCGAGAGCAACCCGCGGTACCAGCTAGTCGCAGGCTATATGTCTTTGACTTTCCTAGAAACCGCGGGACATTATTAGACCTTATAGGGTGGTTAAAGATCAGTCTTCTGGAGACCAATTCTCGTGGACTCGACATTGAAGTCGAATTTAGAGATTTCACACATTCGTCCATACAAAATTCTAATTTGACTTCAATGTGAGTACAAAAAATAAATAGCTGCACTGATATTTATGACTACCAAAATGGCGCATTTGGTAGAGACCTTGCCTTATACGCCAAAGGTCGTGGGTTCGATCCCTACCCTGGAATAACATTGTGATGAACGCTTGAGGCTCGAGTCTAGGTATCGGTTTTTTTTTATTAGACTATAGGCCAGCGGTCGTCACACTTTACTCTTCAAGGGCCACATATCAATATGAACATCAGGGCCCGGGCCGCAGTATATACGTTTCAAGAGCTTTTGCATAGGTACTTATCCATAGTAGTTCCACACTATTCATATAAATGCGAAAATTTATGCCTATTACTCTCTACTTCTCACTCAAAAACCACTAAACTGATTTCTGATAAGTACGAATATGTAGTTGACTAGTAATTAAATAAATCTACTATATCGCGGGTCGCACAAATAACGTCTGCGGGCCGCAGTTTGACGACCGCGGCTATAGGCCAACCACAATTGCACCTGATGGAAAGTGACGATGACGAGTGGTTGTCTATATTTCAACGACAGTAGTAGACAATACCCTTTTCTTTATTTTCCCCAACAGCAAGGTCTGGACATCCGCAAGGACGCCATGGCGATGCAGCGGCTGAAGGAAGCAGCCGAGAAGGCCAAGATCGAGCTCTCCGGCTCCCTGCAGACGGACATCAACCTGCCCTACCTGACTATGGACGCTTCGGGGCCTAAGCACATGAACTTGAAGGTAAGAACATAGTTGGGTTATTCTTTTAAGGGACTATTCTCTATGTGCGAAGTGGGGGTGGGGAACGGCAAATCGATCGTAGCGCACGACATGGCAGAAATGTGAATTAATTCTGGGCTGTCATGTGTCAAATTGCTTTATTTTCATAACTTTCTTTATAATTTTAAGTAAAAACGTAAAAATTTGCGGGTCATAGTACATGCTGTGTCGTAAATTGTAAAAACAATGGAAAAAACAGTTCGTGCAAGTTTTATTCGTTTCCAACATCAAAGTGGACATTACAGCAAAGACAAAAATGGATAGCTGCTGTGAAGAGAAAAAAGTAAGAATCCATATTTTTCACGAGGAAGAAAATAGCTAGGTATAATATACATACTCACTTTTTACACAATTTTTTTCAATTTAGTTGAAAAATTAGTCGAAAATTAATATCACAAAGATATCTTATCATCTAGTTGACATGATTTGGCAGATGACAAGTCCTGAATAGTTGCGGCCACTGTCATCGCGCACACAACGAATATAGATGAAACTAGCGCCGCCAACCTTTTTGCACTGATTGTGTCGACAATATGATAAACTACAAACTTAGATGCAAGAGGCAATACAATATTTTTAACACGCGACAAGTAATAATAATGATAATTATTGCTAAAAGTGCACTTTTAGCAATAATGAACTTTATTGTTACTTGTCGCGCGTTAAAAATATGGTTTTGTATCTTGTCAAATCCAATTTACTTGCATCTAAGTCTGTAATGTTTTACTTTTAAAAAAAAATATCATATTTTCACCACAATCAGTGTAAATAGGTTGGCGGCGCTAGTTTCGTCGATATAGCCCCTTAAGCTGCATTTCATCTACAAATTGTAATCTACAGTTTAAAGTCGTAAGGCCCAGACAGCAGACACAATAGAAAATCAATGTGCGTGCGTACAAGTGTTGCGAGTAGAATGAAATTAAAATTTATAATGGCACCCTCAAGGCATGTTATTTATAAGTTAGTTAAGTATACAAATGTAATTGTTGTATTTTAAGTCAATAAATATATTTGATTTGATTTGAATTGTTTTTGCCACGTATGAGGCTTTTGGGTCTTTCGACGTTAAAGCAACAAATTTTCTGATTCTGAGGTTCTGCCAAATAGAGATTAATTCATTCATAATGTTTCCAGATGACCCGGTCCAAGCTGGAGTCGCTGGTGGGCGATCTGATCAAGCGTACAGTAGCGCCGTGCCAGCGCGCGCTGCAGGACGCGGAGGTGCAGCGCGCGGACATCGGCGAGGTGCTGCTGGTGGGCGGCATGACGCGCATGCCCAAGGTAACTGTAAACGATTATACAATCAGCGGTAGATTATAAAATTTGACATTCAAAAATGTTCATATAAACGGGACTACACAAGCGAACCCAGTTCAGTTCGCTTGTGACCACGGCCTGTTGTAACGCAGTCGAAACGTCAAGCAGTAAGTGCTAGAATGTACTTATCAAATTTCGTCGCGTTTAGTCCCGTTTAAATGAAGTATTTGTATAATGCAACGCGGAAGTTTAAAAACATTTCAGTTAAAACCAGTAAAATACCTATCCCCAAAACTGGAATTCAAGACAAAAAAATCTGCTACAATGTTGCTACTGCAAAAAAAAAACGTACCATAGTATACCCCTTTTTGCTAAAACACTCGCTGATGGAATTTATTTATTAGTAATTTTGATTCTATAATAAAAAAAAAAAATACGTTTTTTTACGTAAACATAAAACCCTTTAAGATAAAAACTTAACCATCCGTAATTTTAGTTTTCAAAGATGGTATTGCGCTTGTAACACTTCAGGTGTTAATAACATTTGGTATCTACCTACAAAATTTTAACAATGTATGGAAACTTAACAGTTTAGTTTGCATAACTAATGCCGTAAGAAAAATAATGCCAAAAAGGTGGGCGAAACCTGAAAACGTCACTTGAAAATGACATAAGTGACATACACAGATTTAACAGTGACGTATCTGTCGTAGATTTTTTGGTCTTGAATTCCAGTTTTGAGTATACTTGTTACCATTGTTGTAAGCACCAGCACAAGCCGACGTCAGTTCCCATAGCTTTCTAGGCAGTCTCTGGACAGGTGCTATAACGAAACGCGGACATATTCCCCGTCTGGGCCCCTGCCCTCTCGGGTTATCATCTCGCATACAAATGTTTATACCGCCCGAAATTTGTGGGTTCGATTTTCGGCCTAGTTAAACTTTTCATTTACATTTGACAAACCTGAATCTTAATCCACTGTCTTTCCTTTGTACTCGGAAATGTCCAAAAGAACGTGTCTGTTTCAACACTTGACATTGGCAAAGTTAACTGTGTCCTGAACACAATACAGGAAAATGAAAAAAATGTAGTAAGGTTTTCTTCGCCGTCATTAATTTAGCTCTTATTACGTATTAAATATGATTAAAAATACATATTCACACATACGCACATACACGCACCTACATACACACCAACACACGCCCACACACACCACACACACATACACCCACCCACACACACACCCACCCCACACACCAACGCATATACTCACTTACACACACACACATACACACGCCCACACACATACACACGCCCACACACATACACACACCCACACACATACACACACCCCACACACACACACACACATACACATTCACTCACACACACAGACACGAGGGTTGGACTTTTCGTAAAAGACATTCAAACTTATTCTCGCTCACATAAACACAGACACAATACGCACACGCGTTTGAGTTTTCGGTTTAATTTGTTTTAAATTGTGTGTAATACACATATTTACATAATCTTTAACATCGATATCGAAATACCTTGCTAACTTCTCCCATCCCCATCAGGTCCAACAAACAGTGCAAGAGATCTTCGGCCGCGCGCCCTCTAGGGCGGTGAACCCCGACGAGGCGGTCGCCGTGGGCGCCGCCGTGCAGGGCGGAGTCCTAGCCGGTGACGTCACCGACATCCTTCTCCTGGACGTCACCCCCCTGTCGCTCGGTATCGAGACCCTGGGCGGTGTCTTTACTAAGCTGATCACGAGGAACACTACCATTCCTACTAAGAAGAGTCAAGTTTTCTCTACCGGTGAGTTTCAAAATATAAAAATGCCACAGCTAAATAATGACACTTATCAGAAAAGGAAAAAAAAGCATTGTGCCAAATAGGCGCCGGTTTTCAAAAAGCATGGTAAAAGTAGTTTGTGTATAGTTGACAATAGATGGAGTTGTGCGTTTTTTCTGCAAATATTAAGACAGTTGGTGACGTGATCAACAGATGCCGTATTTGTAGTTACTTAAGTTAAAAGGTAAGTGTCTATATGTCATGTAGACATCAGGGCGGAGTCCTAGCCGGTGACGTCACCGACATCCTCCTGCTCGACGTCACCCCCCTGTCGCTCGGTATCGAGACCCTGGGCGGTGTGTTTACTAAGCTGATCACGAGGAACACTACCATCCCTACGAAGAAGAGTCAAGTTTTCTCTACCGGTGAGTTTCAAATTATAAAAATCCAACAACTTAAGAATATAATGACACTTAACAACAAAGAAAAGAGAAAAAGCATTGTGCCATATAAGCGCCCGCTCTCGTCATTAGTCGCGGCTGTTTTTAAAAAGCATCAAAAGCATGGTAACTACTTCAGTTTGCGTATAGTTGACAATAGATGGAGCTGTGTTGTATTTTAAATCGCGCAAGCATTGTGTTTTCTGCAAAATATATATATTATATCATCAATGATCTTATCATCAGAAGCAATAATTATTGTAGTCACTTCATTTGAAAAAAGGACAGTTTATGACTTGATCAACAGAAATTACAGCTTTGTTGATCAAGCCAGTAGTTACTTCAGTCAAAAGGTAAGTGTCTAAATGTCACGTAGACGTCAGGGCGGAGTCCTAGCCGGTGACGTCACCGACATCCTCCTCCTGGACGTCACTCCCCTGTCGCTCGGTATCGAGACCCTGGGCGGTGTCTTTACTAAGCTGATCACGAGGAACACTACCATTCCTACGAAGAAGAGTCAAGTTTTCTCTACCGGTGAGTTTCAAATTATAAAAATCCAACAACTTAAGAACATAATGATATTTAACAACAAAGAAAAGGGAAAAAGCATTGTGCCAAATAAGCGCCCGCTCTCGCCATAAG
This sequence comes from Cnaphalocrocis medinalis, assembly GCA_014851415.1. NCBI lineage: Eukaryota > Metazoa > Arthropoda > Insecta > Lepidoptera > Crambidae > Cnaphalocrocis > Cnaphalocrocis medinalis. The sequence goes on along the minus strand of CM026303.1, from coordinate 4,118,873 downwards.
TCGCGGCTGTTTTCTAAAAGCATCAAAAGCATGGTAACTACTTCAGTTTGCATATAGTTGACAATAGATGGAGCTGTGTTGTATTTTAAATCGCGCAAGCATTGTTTTCTGCAAAATATATAAGGACATAATGATCTCATCATCAGAAGCTGTGATTGTGTTTACTTCAGTCTGTTGTTAGATGGCGTACTGTTAGTCTGATGTCCAACTTCAACGTCATTGACTGTTTAGTGACATTTTGACATCTCACATAAAAAAATAACCAATCACCGTGTAGATGGACCTTATGAAGGAATGAATGAATATACCTACCTACTTTTTATCGCACACAAGACTGCGCACAAAGCTCTTCCAGGCAATCTTTTTTCCTTAATAGGGTATTTTACGACTTTTTTTTTATTTATTTATTGTAAAGTTTATGAAGTATGAATCACAGCTCCCTTTTTATTTTTTATCTATCATCATTAGTTCCAAAGATATAGAGTTGCAAAGTTCCCTATCAGTAAAGGAGAGCGATACGCTATTAATGACGTCACTAGGCTAGTGCTTCCTACAAGCGCAGTACAAAATTTTGTTTAAGAAAGAGACAGGTATATCTAAAGTTTGTTGCTCTATAACTTTCTTGTATCCAAACTTTTTAAAAATGTTTCTTCAGTAATCGTACACTTATACAGTAAATTATCGAGTCTAGGTATCAGATGTTGATATTTTAACGACAGTAAAATACCATATTCTACAGTACGCCATCTAGCGAGTTTTTCACACGCGACTCATTAATTAGGGTATTTAAATTGTATCGCGCCGTCGATCGGTGGCCACGCCCTTGCGTGGATCACGTTTGCAGCGGCGCGAGAGCATCCCGCGGTACCAGCTAGTCGCAGGCAACTTGCCTTTGACTTTCCTAGAAACCGCGGGACATTACTATAAAAATATAGACCTTAGAGAGGTAGGTGGGTACCTACTTTTGCTTTCCATCTGTGTATTAACTTAAAATCCCACTAATATCACAAAATCATTACACACAGAAGTTAGACTTTGACCTGATTTTGAATTTAGAAGAGTTCGTTGATATATGCTAGGGTTGTTGCCCGGCATGAGTACATAAGCGCGTGGCCTCTACCACAGACGTCGACAGTTCAATCTTATGTCATAAGTTAGGATTAATGTGGTCGAAAAGGCGTTTTTTCCCGTTAGTGCGCATGCGTGAGTACATGACATATTTTTAGCTCTTAGTGGCCAGTCAGCCTTCTGTGTCAATATGTATTTTGTGCTAATATGGCGTCTTAAAGATATCAATTCTTTAAGACGTATACGCCATACGTAAAAGATTTAAATGACGCCTTCAGCCATCATCCGCGATGAATCAGTTACCCCTAACATGTCTATCTCTTTCCAGCCGCCGACGGCCAGACCCAAGTGGAGATAAAAGTCCACCAAGGCGAGAGAGAGATGGCGACAGACAACAAACTCCTCGGGCAGTTCAGCCTGGTGGGCATCCCGCCCGCGCCGCGCGGCGTGCCGCAGATAGAGGTCACGTTCGACATCGACGCCAACGGCATCGTGCACGTTTCTGCCAGAGATAAAGGAACTGGCAAGGAGCAGCAGAGTGAGTGACAACCCTGTGTTCTTTATGTGATAGGTCGACCAACACACCGACAGAGGATAGAACAAAATGGCGAACTTTGAAGTTGGAAGCCAAGATTCAACAAGGATCGCTGAGCCAGCGTAGTAAGTAAGCAACGTCTGCCAATAGGACTCGGGCTTCGCCCCATGTCGGCTCGAGAGCCGACATGGCGCGAAGCCCAAAAGCATACTATACTCTGATTCATAATTATGTAAAGTAAACTGACAGATGCAAATGTCAAGTTTCTATACATTTTGACATTTTGCATCTTTCAAATTGAGTGATAATGTTTGGAAATGACACATTGACATCTGTCAGTTTACTCCACATGATTAAAATGAGAGTATAGTGGCCCGCCCTCACTTCGTTTCGGGACATAAGTTACACCAATAGATGGCGCTGGGTGTTGCTGAGCTAGTGGAGTATGTGATACTATAGGTGGCAGACGGTCAAATGGTCGAAGACCAGTTGGCCATCCGAGATACCGCTGGAGGGATGAAGATTTGCGTGGACTGGCAGGTGACGCAAGAGCGTCCTTGATGGATGCTTTCATTATCATAGGTGGCAGACAGCCTAATGGTGGAAGACCAGTTGGTCAGATGACTGGCAGGTGATTCCAAGACCGTCCTAGATGGAGGCTCTTATTATCAAGACGTAAGGCTCACTTTGGCACAGCAAGCTCCTCGGGCAGTTCAGCCTGGTGGGCATCCCGCCCGCGCCGCGCGGCGTGCCGCAGATAGAGGTCACGTTCGACATCGACGCCAACGGCATCGTGCACGTGTCCGCCAGAGATAAAGGAACTGGCAAGGAGCAGCAGAGTGAGTGACAACCCTGTGTTTTTCATGTGATTAGGTCAGCCAACACCGGAATAGGACCGAACAAAATGGCGTCGGTGGCCAAGACTCAACAGGGATCGCTGAGCTAGCGTAGAAAGTAAGCAACGTCAGCCAATAAGGCTTCGGCCCATGTCGGCTTTAGAGCCGACATGGGCCGAAGCCCAAAAGCATACTAGTATGTTTTCTTCATGAGACGATCTTCCTCCAGTCTTTCGCTGGCCAAGCCAGCGAAAACAAGTGCCAAATGTGAAAGCGAAGTTCTCTTGTTTTGGAGGCCAAGAAGCCAATTCTCGGTTTTCGACATAGAAGGCGAAAACCGAGAATTGGCCTCCGAGACTCGTTTAGGGTGACTGAGCCACTGGAATAAGTATGGTGGCCGACGGCTGGATCAAAGGTCAGTTGGCTATCTAAGGTAACGCTGGAGGGATGAAGTTGAGAAAGATTTGCGTGGACTCCAGGCTGATGACTGACAGGTGACCCAAGACCGTCCTAGATGGAGGCTCTTATTATCAAGACGTAAGGCTCACTTTGGCACAGCAAGCTGCTCGGGCAGTTCAGCCTGGTGGGCATCCCGCCCGCGCCGCGCGGCGTGCCGCAGATAGAGGTCACGTTCGACATCGACGCCAACGGCATCGTGCACGTGTCCGCCCGGGATAAAGGAACTGGCAAGGAGCAGCAGAGTGAGTCACGTAGTTATTGAGTGACATGCTTATTAGGTGTTATTTAGGTGATTTTGTCAGCCAACACACCGACAGGACCGAACAAAGTGCCGAATTTCGACGTCGGAGACCAAGACCCAACTAGGATCGCTGAGCCAGCGTAGTAGGTAAGCAACGTCAGCCAATAAAACTTCGGCCCATATCGGCTCTAGTATGCTATCTTCATGAGACGATCTTGGTCCAGTCTTTCGCTGGTTCGGTCATCGAAGACAATGCGTACCAAATGTGAAAGCGACGTTCTCTTGTTTCTTCCTTCCCGTCTTCTTGGCATCGTGGGATTTTGGTAGATAAGCAACACAGATCACCTGATAGTAAGCTGATGGTAAGCAATTGCCGCCGCTCATAGACACCTGCAACACCAGTGACGTCACGTTAAACTACGGCGTCGTGCACTACACAATCTTTAGATTGCCATCTAGTAAATAGAGGTGGGCGTTGTATGAACGAACCGTTTACCTAAACTGTTTTTTGTATGTGAACGATTCAACTAGTTTATAGTTCACAGATAAACTAGTTTATTCGTCGACTGGTTGACGAGTCCGTTGTCGTGTCGCGAGCGTCTGGCCGTTCGTTCACGTTCACTAATCGTTTATGTGATGAAGTAGTCTTTTCGACGACGACGTAAACTAGTCGAAAATTAGGCTGTTTTTTAAACTAGTTTATCGTCGACGGTAAACGGTCTCGTTGCGTCGACTGTAAAATCGTCGACGACCCACCACTACTAGTAAATGTATCTATTTTTCCATATTATACATGCTCGACTGTAATATCATGTAAGTGTCCCTAAATACACTCTGTAAGTTTGTTTTTTTTTTTGCACTTTCTTATCTGTCGTACCTCCTTGCAGTCGTAATCCAGTCATCAGGCGGCCTCTCCAAGGACGAGATTGAGAACATGGTGAAGGCGGCCGAACAGTTCGCGGCTGCAGACAAGTCTAGACGCGAGCGTGTGGAAGTGTCCAACCAGGCCGAGGGAGTGCTGCACGACACAGAGACCAAGATGGACGAGTACAAGAGCCAGCTGCCGCAGGACGAGGTGAGGAGACTCTTATTACCATTGCAATAGGTGTCAAAATGTGTATAGAACAGGGAACAATACCATGGAATGACATCAAGAAGGACTAATCAAGAGCCAGCTGCCGCAGGACGGGGTGAGGAACCTTATGGCTATTGCAATAGGTGTTAAAATGTGTCTGGAACAGTGAACATGAGTCTAGACGCGAGTGCGTCGAGACAGACCAAGATGGACGAGTACAAGAGCCAGCTGCCGCAGGACGAGGTGAGTCTTATGGCTATTGCAATAGGTGTCAGAATGTGTCTAGACGCGAGCGTGTGGAGGTGTCCAACCAGGCCGAGGGAGTGCTGCACGACACCGAGACCAAGATGGACGAGTACAAGAGCCAGCTGCCGCAGGACGACGTGAGGAGACTCTTATGGCTATTGTAATAGGTGTTAAAATGTGTCTGGAACAGTGAACATGAGTCTAGACGCGAGTGCGTCGAGACAGACCAAGATGGACGAGTACAAGAGCCAGCTGCCGCAGGACGAGGTGAGTCTTATGGCTATTGCAATAGGTGTCAGAATGTGTCTAGACGCGAAGCGCGTGGAAAGTGTCCACCAGGCCGAGGGAGTGCTGCACGACACCGAGACCAAGATGGACGAGTACAAGAGCCAGCTGCCGCAGGACGACGTGAGGAGACTCTTATGGCTATTGCAATAGGTGTCAAAGTGTGTCTAGACGCGAGCGCGTCGAGACAGACCAAGATGGACGAGTACAAGAGCCAGCTGCCGCAGGACGAGGTGAGTCTTATGGCTATTGCAATAGGTGTCAGAATGTGTCTAGACGCGAGCGCGTGGAGACAGACCAAGATGGACGAGTACAAGAGCCAGCTGCCGCAGGACGAGGTGAGGAGACTCTTATTGCCATCGCAATAGGTGTCAAAATGTGTATAGAACAGTGAATAGGTGCATTGTATGAAATAAGACGAATTAAACAAAAGTCAGCTGCCGTGGGACGAGGTGAGGACACTCTTATTGTCATTGCAATAGGTGTCAAAATGTGTATAGAACAGGGAACAAGAGCATGGTATAAAGAGGGACTGAACAAAAGACAGCTGCCGCGGGACGAGGTGAGTCTTATGGCTATTGCAATAGGTGTCAGAATGTGTCTAGACAGAGACCAATATGGACGAGTACAAGAGCCAGCTGTCGCAGGACGAGGTGAGTCTTATGGCTATTGCAACAGGTGTCAGAATGCGTCTAGACAGAGACCAAGATGGACGAGAACAAGAGCCAGCTGCCGCAGGACGAGGTGAGTCTTATGGCTATTGCAATAGGTGTCAAAATGTGTCTAGACGCGAGCTTTTGAGCGTCAAACGTAACTCCCGAAAACTCTAGGACTCTAAATCAGCTGCCAACGACCTAATTATTTTCAAGAAAAGGGTTTATGCCTGCCTTAAAAGCCGGCAACGCATTTGTGCGGCGGTGAACACTTACCATCAGGAAAGCCCTTTGTTTATCCGCTATAATATTAAAAATAGACAAATATATGCAAAAAAAACCCACGGTCTCATAGAAGATTCGGCGTGAAGCAGAGTCGTCGATTGAGAGATTGAGGCGTCTTTTGATTAAACACATAAAAAAAAATTGTCAAATACCCAATTGTCTATGGGCGGCGGCAATAATTTACCATCACGGGATCTGTTCTGCTCGTCTACCACCTACCACATGGTGGTCGTCCGCCACAGTTAATTAATAAAAAAAAACCACCAAAATTACATTTAATTTGTGTTTCCAGTGCGACAAGCTCCGCGGCGAGATCGTGAAGCTGCGCGAGCTTCTCGCCAAGAAGGACACCGCCGACCCCGAGGAGATCCGCGCCGAGACCGGCAAGCTGCAGCAGGCCAGTCTCAAGCTGTTCGAGCAGGCCTACAAGAAGGTATGTCACTCTTCAGACACATATACTGGACGATATTTTGGACGACCCTGTTGGTTCAGTGGTAGTGAATGCTGCGTCTGGGCCAAGAGTTGCGGATTCGATCCCCGCACAGTACAAACATTTGTGTGCATGAACATGTCTGTTTGTATTGGTCTGGGTGTTTTCTATGTATTATCAGTATGTATTTACAAAAGAAAAGTATTATATGTATATATTTGTAATCCCACTGTTGGTTCTGATATCTGTAACACAGGTGCTTGAGCTACCTATCTCAGAGTCAGATCAATGTATGTGATGTAGTGAAATATTATATATACATGTATTTAAGTACTAGTGGCCCGCCCTCACTTCGCTTCAGGACCGTAATTCAGAAATGAACCAATAGATTGCGTTGTGTCCAATTACATCGCGCAAGCGATTTGGGTTTTCGGTTTACCTATAAGCCTTGTCGTTGCCTATAGAAGTTATCTCTTTATAAATACTCTCGGCGTCAAAAAAATCGCACATCTGCGTAGTTTTCATACTAACGCGCTCATATCACAGCTTCGTATATTAAAAAGTAAAACATTTTAATAAAATGTTACCGTAAAATATTGTAATAAAATGATTTATTACAATATTTTAAGGGTAACATTACCAATATATGTTCGTCTTTTAATCCAACATTTTTCATCATCCATGGAATTACTTGATTCGTCCAAAAAAATTAAAAAATAAATTCAGTTTTCAGCTCCATAGAACATTTGTATGGGACAAGAACATTAATTTACTTTTTTATTGTTTTTGGGAAAATTAGGAGTTTTCACGACTAATTAAGAAGCTGATTAACAGACGAGCATATAAAAACCATGTTACGTAAAAAAATTATTGCAATCAAATGTTTACTTTTTATATACGAAGCCGTGATATGAGCGCGTTAGTATGAAACTAGCAGATGTGCGATTTTTTTTGACGCCGAGAGTATTATAGGTCTATCTCTGAGATTTACATACATTAACCACGGTGTCTACCGACCATTCTGACGATCATTCGTTATATTACGTTATACATAATAATTTTGTCATTCATGAATGTTCTGTTGGACTTAAATTTTGAATAAAGAATATAATTTCTAAAAAATCAACTTTTCATATAGTCTAAGATCCGTAGAACATCGACCTTCACCGGGCTGATAATCGAATGAAATATCCTTTATGACAAATTTTATATACTAGAAAATATATTAAAAATAGGTTTGCTAAAAAAATCCTGGACAGACTATTTTTAATTAATTTTTTTAAAAATAATATTTAACTAAATTTAATATTTAATAAAATTTTCATTCTTACTTAAAGTATACAACGTATAGAATGTGCCGCCAATTTTTTTATTATCATTTCAAGTGAAGGTAAACTGCCATCGACATACCTGTTTATACCTGACCAACCGAGTTCTCTGTCCAGGTAAATAATAGACAACCAATGGCGGCACATTCTATACGTTTTATACTTTAAGTAAGAATGAAAATTTTCTTATTATCTTAATGTTGCAAAATTTAGTTAAATATTTATTTTAAAAAGTTAATTAAAAATAGTCTGTCCAGGATTTTTTTAGCAAACCTATTTTTAATATATTTTCTAGGATATAAAATTTGTCATAAAGGATATTTCATTCTATTATCAGCCCGGTGAAGGTCGATGTTCTACGGATCTTCTACTAATACAAAACTGGTAACCGGACTTGGTTGGTTGATTCGTAAATATTTTTGATGAATGTCGTCAAAACCGCGCGAAAGTGAAAATGCATTTTTAGGATAGATAGCGACTGGAAAGTCAAATAATTTATTATTTTAGCACAATTTTGAGCCATCTCACTCAGTACATTGGTTTTTTGGTCAAGCAATTGTGCGATATTATCACGGAGTCTAGTTATCATCTGGTTGGCTTTCATAGTCTTCTAGACGATTTAAGGCTCCCACATTCTTCTAAACCTGTAGAACGTAAATTAATTCAAACAATATCTCATACTTTGACCTGACTCCGTAGTAAGTAGCTTAAGCACTTGTGTTACAGATATCAGACAACAGAGAAAACACAAATATTACATTAAAACACTGAACAAACACAAGTGTTCATCACAGAATTTTCTACTGGGTGGCTATTCTAAGTTATTTGTGGAAGGTTGAGGGTTCGAGTCCCACCAGTCTCGATGTATTTATAACTGCACTTACGTAAAAATGATTAGCAAAGAACTAAATTCAAAGTGAAGTAAAGTATCTGCCTATATACTGTCCCACTGCAGGGCAAAGGCCTCTATCATAGACGTCAAGTCATCGCTACTATGATGGGATTAGGCTTAATCAGCACGCTTGCCTAATGCGGATTGGTGATCACAAACCCGAGCTATGTTCGAAAATTTCGAAACATACTTTGGCTCGACCCGGGACCCGAGATCACGGCCCGGTACTTAAACCACTAGACCAACGGGGCGTCGCAAAGAACTGCTTAAACAAAATTTAAAATATGAATTCTTCTCTGCAGATGGCGGCAGAACGCGAAGGCCAGAACCAGAGCCAAGGACAACAAGCCGATCAGACCCAACAGGAGAAGAAGGAAGAGAAGAATTAAACGCTCCTTTACGGAGAAGGCCGCTCACTGAGTCTGGAGAATATTGTAACTGTGTACAGGTATCTGAACTTATTACATTTGGTAACGCGATGTAATAAGTCATTACATTGAGGAACCTTTGGAAGGTTATTACATTTTGTAACTAGTATGAAAACTAATTACATCCTGTAAGACCCTTTTAATGTGCGTCATTTATAAGAATCGAAACTCGTCAATTTCAAATGTGTAATATTTACTTAATGTTTTTGTTTTTATCTTTTCTTGTAAACCATAATTTGAAAAATTATCACTACGAATCAGAAAACGGTATTGATGACAATATATTGCATAATTTAGAAAACTTATTCCATTACGTAAACAGCTTTTAGTTACAGCATGTAATTAAAAGTTATACATTTAAATGTTGGTATTAACACATATCAGAGCCAGTTAACACAGTTACAATTATTTTAGTTATTAACCTACTTTGAAGACGATTTAATCTCGTTTTAGGAAACAAAACCAAATGTAACTTGAATATGATTTGCGTTGAAACATTTGGTATTACAAATACACGAATGACTACACTTAGTATAGTGAAGTTCTTAAAATAAATTTTAGACTTAATATATTATTATTAAAATAGTAATTAAATTATGTAAATACATAATTACATGTTGTAATATTATTATTAATGAAGTGCAATTAGTAATATCAAATGTTTATGCGATATGAATATAATGAATGCTTATCGATTGTCACGCACTTGGACGCTCAGGTATTTTTGATTACAGTTTATAAAAACTAATTACACTCTGTAAAACTGATTACACACTGTAACTTTTAAGTTTTCCTTAGTGATTCCAAAGTAGTTTCGGAGGCACAATGTTAAAAATTACCTGTGTCTGAAAGTAAATCACAAAGCTTGTAGTTAAAATTGTTATATAGTGGTAAAGGATTGGTGAGACTTGGGGTGTACTATATTGAAAGAATATGACGTATTAAAACTGGTTAAAAAAACAGCTTGCTTGAAGTTATTAAATGGATTATTGTCCAATTAGGGTTTTTGCGAACGAAAAATTCGCTAGATGGAGTTAAAAAGCGAATGGTTCAACAACGAGTGGATTGGTTACATTTTGACGTATCATGTCAAAATTATGAAGTTATGTTATGAAACAACCAATGTCGTTAAAGTTGGGCCAGGCGTCTACGTAACCGGCACGGTCTAGTCCCGGCTGTGGGGTATCCAACCGCGATTGCGCTGAGATGGACACCCCAGGGGTTTTGGTTAGGGTTAGAGTCCCACACACCACCTTGTCCCCCACATGTGGCAAGGTGAAGGCCATGATGGTTTCCCCTGGGGAAAAAAAGGCGTCTACGTAACGCCATCTACCGAATGTTTAATTTGCAAAAACCGTCATTAGTTCACAGATACACTCTGTATACAGACTGACCCTTCAATATTGTTTTCATATTCTGAAATACGTTATCGTCTACAATGCAGTACACTTAAGTTAATACTTTTAAGAATGTCAATTGCAATCTTTGTCGTATAATCTGCGGCAAGAAAGTGTAGTTAGTGTAGGTAGCGCAGAAACCAATTTTAATAGAAAGTCTTCTTTTTTAAAAGTGCGCAAAATAACGGTCATCGCTATACTTTCGTGCCGCCAGCTATATCAAACAAATTTTGTGATTGACATTTCGTTTTTAGGCTGTTATTGTGTACATTCAGTGTATTAATACGTTTTTGTTCGTGGCCACTACGCGGTTTCGTTCGATCAACTTGATGGAGAGAGGCAGTACGCCATTTAGTCCGCCTAATGAAAAAAAAGTCATATATTTCATATCGATTGAGGCTCTAGAACTTGACTAAAGCTTCTGTCAAATGAGTACTGGTTAACGAGTTTTTTATCGAACTAAAACTCGTCGTTTATTAGAACTTTTCAATTTATAGATCACTAGCAGCCGCCCGCGACTTCGTCCGCGTGGAAAAGTAACTTTTTACCCCCCTTTTAACCCCTTGCAACCCCCTTTTCGCAATAAAAAGTAGCCTATTTTCTTTCTCAGGGTCTAGATCATCTGTATACCAAATTTCATTTAAATCCGTTCAGTACTTTTGGCGTGAAAGAGTAACAGACAGACAGACAGAGTTACTTTCGCATTTATAATATTAGTATGGATTGTTTTCATGATATGAAATGCCACAGCGGTATTTCTGACACGATACCCAATTGGGGGGAGAGGGGGTTAAAGTTTGGTAGCGCACTTGTGACTCTACTGGTGTTGCAGGTGTCTATGGGCGGCGGGAGTCGCTTACCAAAAGGTAATCCGTCTGCTCGTCTGCCACCTATCACATAAAAAATAATGAGCCTACGTCTTGTGCAGACCGTCAGGTGTAGCTGATGTCCATGAGTAGCGTTGATCACTATTATCAAGTCATCCGTTGTCTCGTTTGCCATTACAGTATAAAAAAATCGACATTAAGTTGTCTAATGAAATCGCGGTAGAACGTAACCTACACGTCTTGAGTCGCGGTAGCGAGTTCGAAAGCTTTATGATGCATTTATGTTAGTGAGACGTGTTGCGTTACGTTCTTAAACACGGGATGTGAACTGGTTATAAGTAGGTATTTTTATAATTTGACTGACTTGGAAGCCACTTACTTTGATAAAAAAAACGGTATTCGTCTTATGTCAGCAATATAAACTGCATAAAAGGCAATAAAGTAAAACTTACAACAGGCAGGTACTGTATTTGTTAAAAAAATCAAGAATACACATACTGCATTTCTCAGTTCACATCCTGTGAGCCATTGGTTGCCAAATTATGTTTTTGTTGAGTTTTCAGGCGGTTCCCGTCGGAATAGAGTATGAGTAAAAAAATATTGCGTATATTACACTGTGTACACTGGACTGATGGTGCAAGAATACATCTGCTGCTTGCGCAAGAATACTGTTGTTAGTGTATTCTTGTTCTTAAAATAGTAGTCGGTGTATTCTTGATTTGTGAGGGTGTTTTTAGGGACTGTAAAATTTTTGAGCATTTTATTCTTCATATTGTAACTATCTTAGTATATGATACTTTGTATATTATAGTTACTTAAATACAAAAATAAAATGGTATATTTTTTGTGTCTAAGAGTAGGGATGTTATGGATATGAAATTTCGGTTACGGATTGGATACGGATATAGGAATGATTGTTATACCGGATACGGTTACGGATACGGATAATAAATTATTTCGGATTATCCGTTAGTTTCGGTTACGGATATTATATTTTTAAGGAATTTTAAAAGTAAAATACTAATAGGTAATAAAGTAGTTTTGTTTCGTTTTTGGCAGGAATTACAATCAGTCTGTGAGTAATTATTACAGCTATTTAAAATAAAAATAAATATAAATAATTATATTATATTGAGTATTATCTAAATTTTAGATGTTTTAGATCAAAAACACCTAAAATGAAAATGTAATAACAAAATTATTACTTATACTGAATCAGTAATTTCGTATTAAAAGAAAATATTGTGTGTCGGCACTGGCAGCGGCCGGCCGATCAAAACAACTTGTCATAACGTGTCTCAATTAGGCTCCGCCCCTATCCGATACTATCCGAAACTTTCATTTCGGATTCGGTTACGGTTACGGATGATTTTTTATATCGGATATCCGATAGTTTCGGTTACGGTTACGGAGCTCCTTAACACCCCTATCTAAGAGTATCTATGGTGGTAATATGGTGGTCGACTTGTATTCAATGAAAATCTCATTTCAGTATTTATGAAAGCTAGTCTTTCAAGAGTCGACGTTCTGAAAATATTATTGAAAAGCCTAAAATGCTTGAATATTTTATAAATTTTGTACGTTCATATACCACTGAAATGTAAACCTATGGTTATTCCTTGGTATGCGATGTCTAGAGACGGCAAATAACGTAGTCTTCGTAAATTAGGACACTACTAGAGATATGTCTTATAGCGCCCCGTTGGTCTAGTGGTTTTAGTATCAGACCGTGATATCGGGGTCTCTGGTTCGATTTCGATTGCTCAGGTATTTTTGATTACAGTTTAAACAAACTTATTACACTTTGTAAAACTGATTACACCTCAAAATCTTCAAAATGATACTCAAGATTGTAACTTAGTATCAGTTGGTACAAGTTTTTACTTTATGTGGTGAATTTGATGTCACGGTTGACAGAAACAATAATTCAAAAAGAATGAATAAGTTTGTGTGGTATTGATAAGATGAAAGCTCTAGAAAAGGAGTTCCCATTATAGTAGTGATGAGTTGGTTTCTATAATGGAGGCGTTTGCCTGCCCTGACAGTATATACCTACCGTAAAATTTTAGTCGTTGAGCTATTGTAATACCTAACAGGAATAAAGCCCCTTTAGCATGTTAGATCATCAAAACATGCAAATTAAAAATTAGCTGTTCCATACATTATCGCCTGGCGAATATAATTTTTTGTATGGAACTGCTGAATTTGATGATCAAACACGCTAAAGGGGCTTTATTTGTGTTACCTATTATGAGAGCTTCGGAATTAAAACGACTAAAATTTAATTGTCTATGAGATGTGTGTCCGTAAAATAGATAATATATATTTTACAATGTAATTCCAAAGTAATGTATAGTCCTTATGATAACCCTTGTAGATTGATTGCCAAAACTGACGTAAACTCGAAATAGTTGCGGATCTCAGTTTTATATTTCAAAATGCATAACTCGTCTTTTGACTTCTTAGTCGGGTAAATGCTAATAAATATGAAGGTACTATCCGTGCGGATAAAGAATGGGATCAGTAATGGCGGCGAATCTATTCACTTCGCTCGCACACTATTTGCAGTATAGACGGAAATAGTTTGCGAGCGAGCTTTTAGGCTGCCTGTCCATTTAAGCGGAGCGATGCGGCGGAGCGGAGAAACGGACAAATATTAGCCAATAGTATTTATTTATTTTAGCCAGTAGAATTTTTGTGTAATACTATTGGCTAATATTTGTCCGTTTCTCCGCTCCGCCGCATCGCTCCGCTTAAATGGACAGGCAGCCTTAGGAGGCCACTCGGGCAGGAATTTCAAGATTTTGTTTTAGTGACATTGCATTTCACATCAAAAATAACCAATCACCGTGTAGATAGACATCAGTGCTTAAGTACGCCATCTAGCGGATATTTCACACGCGATAGCCCCCATTCCTGCCCGAGCGAGACGTAAATAGATTCGCCGACATTTCTGATCCCATTCTTTATCCGCACGGATAGTTTGGCGAGTTTTCTTGGTTTTGGTAGCAGAGTTTTTGTATGGTGATATGGTGTAATGTGCGCAGAATTCAGATGTGTGGCTGCAGTCAGTTGTAAATTAGAATAGTGAAATATATTATTTCGATGAAGATTTTGTTTTATTTGGTAGTAATATATCTTTGGCCATGCATCTTTTTACATCCCTTTAACGACTCTGTTTATGCCTACTATGATCACGTGTATGTAGCAAATAAAACAAATAATTATAAAAACATATAAAACGACTTTATTCATGTATTATTAATTGTAATTTATTGTGGTTTTGAATGGTATATTAACAGATGAGTATTTATAAGTCTGCTACTAAAAGTGAAGGTTTATAATTCTTGAACAGCTCATAAAAATCCCCTATATCATAAAAAAATGCTCCTTAGTCATGAAAAATGCTCCGTGATCGTAAAAAAATGCTCCTTGATCGTTAAAAATTGCTCCTTTAACGTAAAAAATTGCTCCTTAATCGTTAAAAACTGCTCCTTTGTCATATATATTTTACTCCTTCAAAAAAAAATCGTAGAATCTTGTTTTTGTTGTTCCCGTAGTATTTGTCGACATGTTAGACTTAGTAGGAGGCGTATTCTAAGTTGTTGATGCCCTCGCCTAAGACTTTGTCGTCGATCCAGTCGCGGAGGACCGACACGTCGACGTAGACTCCAGGGGTCCCGTCCTCGCCGCACCCGATGCCCCAGGCTACCATGCCGTTTTGCACGTAGCGGTTAGCTTGTAGCTGTGGAAGGAATTTGAATATTACAAAATGGCGGCCGTACGTAGAAAACTCTTGATAAGCTACGCCGGTAGTGTTTCGCCGAGTGTGTACCGGCAGGGCAATAAAAACGTCTATTCCCAGTTGCCCCCGCAAGGATCGCCACCGGTGGCAAATGGTTACGAAAAATCCCATTTGCCACCGGTGGCGACTGGGAATTATTTTCCCATTTAAACTTCGCTGTACATTGCTCTTTCCAACTGGGCAACTGGGAACAGACGCGTAGTGATTACTTGCTCAGTGATAGACGCCACCGCGTCCACCGAGCGTCGCAGCCACAAGCGGCTGTTTTCGGAAACTACAGACGTCAGGGGACCAATTCTCGAGGACTCGACATTGAAGTCGAATAAGAATTTTGTATGGACGAATGTATGAAATCTGTATATTCGACTTCAATGTCGAGTGCACGAGAATTCGCGACTTCATCCGCGTGGAAAAGTAACTTTTTACCCCCCTTTCAACCCCTTACAACCCCCTTTTCGCAATAAAAAGTAGCCTATGTTCTTTTTCAGGGTCTAGATTATCTGTATACCAAATTTCATTTAAATCCGTTGAGTAGTTTTGGCGTGAAAGAGTAACAGACAGACAGACAGAGTTATTTTCGCATTTATAATATTAGTATGGAAGTATGGATTAGTATGGATAAGCATGAATACTAGGACACAATTCGTTAAAAAACGATAATAAATATGACAGGACACAATGTAGTTGGCACCGATAACGTTAATCCATTGTGTAATTACAGCGGGTATAGTCTACGGCAAGAAAGTGTAGTTATGACCTTGAGTGCGCAGAAACCAATTTCAAATAGAAAGTCTTATTTTTTACAAGTGCGCAAAATAACGGTCATCGCTATACTTTCGTGCCGCTCGCCAGCTACCTACCTATAATGGGATATTAATACGATTGAACCTTAGTGTAACATATTTTGCTTGTTGTAGAGACTGTCGGAAACCGTATCTCCTCCGAAGAGGGACAAAACCGGATTTCTAGACCTTAGAAGCATTAGGGCGGAAGTGCTTTTTGGCAACTTTACAGGACAGAGTAAAATAAAAAATCGATTTAATCGGCAAATATTTTAATAATTACAAACAACATACAAATGATGTCTTTGCAATTATTTAACCTAATAAGTAGCTTTCCTAGTTATATAATTAAAATTTAAAAACTAAGTTTCTAAACAGTGAAAAATTAACTTTTTTTAAAAAAATTATGACATCCGCCTTTATGCCACAACAATAATTAATTATATTTGTTCAATCGATCAGTATGTGCCCATAAGGCTTTATGCCTCCAATTTTTGTAATTTAATGTAAGGTGTTTGTCTAAGTATAACGTTATGCGTAAAAAATAAATCAATATCTCTTAAAACTAAACAAGGCGAAATTGCAAATGCGACTTTATTGTGTTCATTTATCAACTAATTTTTTTGGCAAAAAGGCGGATATCCTTACCAAAAAAACTATTTCAAAAGTAAATCCTCCTCATCTAAGCGTGTATTTCCCAGTTGGGCAAAGAGGTTTTGTCCAGGGTACACTTGGGCCATGATCCAGGATTGGGGGAGTCTGGTAATTACAATCTATATCTACTGGTATCAACCGTCACACGACCATATTCCCTCTTTGTTGGACCTTCTGTTGACCACCCATCCCGGCGCCTACCAAGTGTCTGTCAATGCACCACTTGGCTCTTCCTACCACTGCCTTGTACGGAACACTGTGCTTCTCAACAGCACTCAGCGGTTGGAACTGGGCACTCGCCATATTTGGCACTATCAGTCAGCAGACTGAAACGTTATGCGTAGTTTCTTCGCATCCTACCCATGGTGGCAGATTGGCTTTACGTTGGAGGATCCCGATGCCTTGGCAGAGTCTGTAGCGATGTTATACTGCAGGAGATGGAATTATTTATTCAAGCTCTGCAGTACCAAATACTAGCGTCCCAGAAATCTCACCAGAGCAAAGTCATCGTTCATTGGTAACGCGCCTTCCATCGGGCACCCGCGCTTTTAATTGTCAAGGCCATCCTCGGGAACTTTAGTCAGTCGTCATTCCCTCCACTACACAAGCCAGACGATATTCTTGCCCACACTGCAAAAGAGAAAGCCGAATTTTTGGGCACTTTTTGTGCATCAAACTCGACTTTGGATGATTCTGGGAACTAACCACCTACTGTACCGTCCTGTACGAGCTCAATGCCAAACGTCGAAAAGAGTTTGTACGTAAGGCTCTCTTTTCTCTTGACATCCATAAGTCGAGTGGGCCGGATGGTATCCTTCCATTTGTACTGAGGTTATGTGCTCCGGAGTTGGCTCCGGTTTTAACGTATTTTTTCTGGCTCTCATAATTCATTGGCGTACTACCGAGTAACTGGAAGTCAGCTCTTGTCCACCCCATACCTAAAATGGGCGATCGCTCAGACCCGTCCAATTATAGACCTATATCCAATACCTCAATCTTCTCTAAAGTAATGGAGTCCATAACGAACCGCCAGCTCCTGAAATACCTAGAGAAGAACCGCCTATTAAGCGACCGTCAGTACCTACGGCTTCCATAGTGGTCGTTCTGCTGGGGACCTCCTGGTACTTCTAACTCACCGGTGGGCGCAGGCGCTACAGAGTAAGAGTGAGGCTCTGGGTATCAGTTGGGACATAACGAAAGTTTTTGATCGGGTATGGTACAAGGCTCTGCTCTCTAAACTTCCCTCATACGGTCTTCCAGAGAAATTATGCACGTGTGTCGCCAGTTTTTTTACTGGGCGCAGCTTTAAGGTCGTTGTCGACGGTTCTTGTTCAGACAATATGTAATGAAGCTCGTAAACGCTGGTGTCCCCCAGGGCTGTCTGCTATTCCAACGCTGTTCCTTCTGCATATTAATGATATGTTGTCACAGAACAATATTCACTGCTATGCGAATGATAGCACTTTGAATGCACTATATATCCGGTATATATGCCGGACGTGCAAATATTTCTCTGGAAAACGTCATTGAGTACCGGAAGTCACTTGTGTTTGAAGTCGAAGACATATTTAATCTTGTTTCAAACTTAGGGCGACTTAACTTAGTCAGTTTTAACCCCTCAAAAACACAAGTGTGTACATTAATTGCTAAAAGACGTCCCTTCAAAGTGGCAATAACTTTTCAAAGCATTTCCCTTAAGCTTCTTCAACTTTTTAAGGCAAAAGTTCGGCACAATATGGAATACTGCTCCCATCTCTGGGCTGGAGCACCTCAGTACCAACTTCTTCCATTTGATCGCATACAACGTAGGGCTGCTCGAATTGTCGCTGACCTAACTCTCTTCAGTCGGCTTGATCCTCTGGCTTTGCGGCGGGATATAGCTTCCCTATGTTTTCTTTATCAATTGTTCAATCTACTTTCTGCGGTTGAATCCTTAATTACATCGAACGGCGGCTGTGTTGCAGCGGCCATCATTCCATCTTCATCATCTTGATGGTTGACGTTCTAGCACTGTGTGTTTTTCGGGGAATTTTCTTCCGCGAACCTCAGTTTTGCGGAATAGTTTAGCTGCGGCAGTATTTCCTGACGGTTATGACTTAGGGACCTTAAAGAGAAGAGCTTGCTCTTTCTTAAAAGGCCGGCAACGTCGTAGCGACCTCTCTGATCTCGCAGATGTACAGGGGCAGCGGTGATTACTGACCAGCAGGTGACTCACTTGATCGTTTGCCACCTCTATCATAAAAAAAATCAGGAAGGTAAAACAAAATACCGAAATGTAAACAAACAATGCGTGCAAATACCAAAGTGATAGGAAAGCCAGACATAAGATCCGCGTAATGACCAATCACAATGTATCTTATTACACTTAAACTGATTCAGTATCAGTCATTGGACACGCCGTGATCAAGGGATAATGCCCGATGTCGCTCATTTTTGGCGCCATATTTCGAATAGTTCGCATCCATAACGACTTATTTCTAAATTAGCCCACCAATCCTTTACAAAGTTACTAAAACAAAAGGCATAAAGTCGTATATCTGGATCCGATTAACATTATTCAAAGGAATCTTAGAGGCATAATGTCGAAAGTTTTACTTATGACGAACATTTTAAAACACTGTTTGAACCATAAAGGCGTGACTCCTTTTACGTAGCCTTTGTGTAATATGTTTTTAAGCATAAGGGCCAAATTTTGAATCCGCCTTGAGAAAGTAGAGGCAATGTAGACGCAAAGAGATGGAAGTGTAAATTAGACCTTAAGGTTCTAATGGTTTTAGAAAAGCTGTCAGAACCGACATTATGCACTAAATTATCTCAGCCCAGAAAAAGGGATAGAAATAACATCTCAAAGTGATATAGAAAGAGAAAGAAACGCTTATCTTTGGTATCCAATAAAAACATTTTGCCCGATCTGCACATCCGCCCATATGCTTCTGAGGTCTAGATTTGTTCCGGAGCTCGTAAAATACCATCCTTATCTCACCTCCATAGGGCATACAAGGGGGGACCCCCCGTCTCCCTTGCAGGTATCCTTCCCGGGCTCTCCCCCAGCGCACATGAAGGTGTGGTGCAGCTCGAACAGGCGGCCGAGGCGCGTCTTGCGGAGCAGGTCCCGGCAGCTGCGGTGCGCTACCACGGGGAGCTCCACCTGGAAGAGAAGGGAAGTATTAAAGAACCGAATGAAAGAAAGAAAATACAATATTAATCTGGACACCACAGCACATACTCCAGACCACGCTTCGGCATGAATGGGCCGGCTCGACTGCCTCACAGAAAACCGGCGTGAAGTAGTCCCTGTGCTGTGTTTCGCCGAGTGAGTGAG
The DNA here is from genome assembly GCA_014851415.1 of Cnaphalocrocis medinalis. Lineage (NCBI taxonomy): Eukaryota > Metazoa > Arthropoda > Insecta > Lepidoptera > Crambidae > Cnaphalocrocis > Cnaphalocrocis medinalis. The sequence continues at coordinate 4,099,325 of CM026303.1, read as the reverse complement.
GGTACCCACCACCCAGGGGGGAAGGGGATAAAAGGTTGGCAGCGCACTTGTAACTCCTCTGGTGTTGCAAGTGTCCATAGGCAGCGGCAATTGCTTACCATCAGGTGATCCGCCTGCTCGTCTGCTAGGTACGGTGGCCTGCACATCAAGTTACTACAATCTGTCAAATTTCTTCAATCGAACCTCACTTTTATGTCAAACGTGTTTGGTTCAATGTCAACTGAGGAAATTTGACAGATTGTAGTAACTTGATGTGCTGGCCACAGAACATTAGTTGAGAAAGGAGAATAAATAAATAAATAAAAATGCGTTTATTGCTTTTCAGAACAAGATATTTTTAAGATTTTTCAAAAAGCAAAGGGAAGTGGCTCAGCGAGTGCTGACATGGGTCAGCGCTGATTTTCAGCCACTCCTGCCCTCTTGTGCGAGGGTTAGATTCAGAGGGCGTAAATACAAATTAAAATTAAAGTAACAAAAGTAATAACAATTATACACTACTAGCTTTTGCCCGCGACTACATTCGCGTGGAAAAAATTGTACCAGCCTATGTGTTATTCTGATGTATAAGCTATATTGTGGTAAAGTTTCATTCAAATCCATTCAGTAGTTTTTACGTGAAAGAGTAACAAACATCCATACTTACAAACTTTCGCCTTTATAATAGTAACTAGCGGCCGCCCGCGACTTTCGTCCGCGTGGAAAAGTAACTTTTTCCCCCCCTTTTAACCCCTTTTCGCAATAAAAAGTAGCCTATGTCCTTTCTCAGGGTCTAGATCATCTGTATACCAAATTTCATTTAAATCCGTTCAGTAGTTTTGGCGTGAAAGAGTAACAGACAGACAGACAGAGTTACTTTCGCATTTATAATATTAGTATGGATAGGATAGATGACTTATTAAAATAGTAATTGCCTCTTCGAAGTAGCATGTAGTTGTGTGTGTGTGTGTATGTGTGTAAGAAGGGAGAAGACTTTTTAACCAATTCATTGCGGATGACGCCTTATAAGGCCGTGGCCGCACGGGCGTTATTTGTGCGGCCCGCGATAAAGTAGATTTCTTTGATTAATAAGTCATCCATACTTTGTCAAAATGTAAATCAGTTTAGTGGCTTTTGGGTAGAGAAGTAATGGACATACATTTTCGCATTTATATGAATAGTATGGACTACTATGGTAGTATGCAAAAGCTCTTGAAACGCCTTCACTTCACATAATACTGCGGCTCGGAACCTGGTGCTCACATTGTTATGTGTGGCCCTTGAACCGTAAAGTGTGACGACCGTTGGTCTAGACTATCTGTACCTATACTTATCAAACATTCAAATCCGTTCAGTAGTTTTGGCGTAGTGTTTTATGTGATAGGTAGCAGACGAGCAGGATCACCTGATGGTAAGCAATTGCCACCGCTCATGGACACTTGCAACACCAGTGGAGTTACAAGTGCGCTGCCAACCTTTAACCCCCGGTGCCCCCGAGTGGGCCACCGGTACCCTCACTTACTCAGCGAAACACAGCACAGGGGCTGCTTCACGCCGGTTTTCTGTGAGGCAGTGGTATCACTCCGGTCGAGCCGGCCCATTCATGCCGAAGCGTGGCTCTCCCACAGTTAACCTTTACTTTTACCTGTTTTTTAAAAAAAAATGCTGTAAAACCTAATTTATAGGCTCAATTTTTGTCTTTTTTTCTCTTAAAGTTGGACTTTTCCAGTAGGCCTAACATGCGCACCGCGACAAAATTTTGTCGACTCTCGTTTACGAGAACGCATCCTTCTATTCCGCTCATCGCTCAGTCAGGTGAGCGAGACGCAACTTGCGCCGACAAAATACGAGTGTCGACAAATTATCTCGTGGTGCGCATGTTAGCCCGGCAGATTCCACAGTTTACCAATCGACCGACGATATCCAAGTGTTTGCTCACCTTCTTCAATATGACCTGGTATCTCCCCTCCTTCCCAAACTTGTCCTTCCCCCAGCCCGTGGCGAAGCAGCGGGTGTCGGGCTGCGCCTTCTCCTTGGGCGGCGGGAGGCAGGCCACGCCGATGTTGGGCGCGGGGTCCACGGGGGCGGTCAGGAAAAGCAGGGCCACGTCGTAGAATAGGTTTCCTGGAGGAATTTCAATGATTTATGTTAGGGAATAAAGTACCTCCTATGGTGGGATTGGGCTTAATCATTACGTTTGTCATAGACAAGCGTTTGGAAAACGTACGTGAAATATTTAGGTTTTACTTATTATCCATACTTCCATACTATTCCATACTTAATATTATAAATGCGAAAGTAACTCTGTCTGTCTGTCTGTCTGACTGTTACTCTTTCACGCCAAAACTACTGATCGGATTTAAATGAAATTTGGTATACAGATGGTCTAGACCCTGAGAAAGGACATAGGCTACTTTTTATTGCGAAAAAGGGGTTAAAAGTGGGGTAAAAAGTTACTTTTCCACGCGGACGAAGTCGCGGGCGGCCGCTAGTACAAGATATATTAGGGGATTCTTCTGAATTTGACCTTTCCTACTGTGTCAAACGTGCGTAAAATTTGCTACCTTTGTCTGTCCGAAACTCGTCCTTAGCAAGTACCTGGTGAGCGTCTCCCAAGATTCGGTCCGTATGCCGAGACGGTAGGAAGGACCATGGCCTGGTGGAGGGACCTGTGCAGTGTCCGAAACTCGTAGGATGACGAAACACCGTTGCATGAAATTCAAACAAGCTATTTGCGGGCCTAATAATATTGACGTATGTTGTCGCTGTATTGAATAGTTTTTTTATTAATATTCGGCTATAATTTAGTAATTAAACAAAACATGTTTCATAAAAATTCTTAGTTAGTTACATATTATTTTCGTAATATTTTGTGTTTTTATTTGCGTAGTCCGCTCAACGAATGTTTATTTACTAATGTAACTTTCTGTGAATATAGTTTAGTTGTCTAGGGTTAAAAAGAGTATGAATTAGCATGGTTACCTCCATTAAAGTCCTTGTGTATGACCACCTTCTCCACATCTCGGTCCTGGTACGGATGGATCTCCTTGATTGTCTGCGTGTCCCACTCTCCAGCGCGGATGCGGAGCTTCTTTGCCTGTAGGAAAGAAAAAAAATTACAAGGTTTACACCAAGAGAAAATAATTATTATATGATATTATATTGTATTCAGTTATTATTATAACCCGATGTTGGGAACAGCACCATATAGCGGCACACTGCGTAGACTCCAATAAGTATGAAGTTGTCTCACGTGTTGCCGAGGATCATCACTCGTCAGTCGTCATCTTTCGTCAAAAATTGTCGTAATATCATCCACCCGTTGTACCAAATTCACTAAGGAAAAAAATATCGCTTATAACTTCGAATAAAAGGAATTCATTGATGACGTCCCTCACACCCGATGTTAAGGAAGAGTGGCTCCCTCTAACACAGATGTTTATGCACCTAATAGAGGAAGTCAACACCCATTTTGTAAAGAAAATTGTGAATTATTATTTAATTATTATTTAAGAGATTTACGGACATAGCCCAAAGAATTGCGTGGCTGAAGTGGCAATGGGCAGGGCACATTGCGAGGAGAACAGACGGCCGTTGGGGTGGAAAGGTCCTTGTGTGGAGGCCGCGTGCAGGAGGCCGCAGCCGTGGCAGGCCTCCCACCAGGTGGACGGACGATCTGGTGAAGGTCGCGGGAGTCCCTTGGACGCGGGTGGCACAGGACTGATCTGTGTGGAGAACTTTGGGGGATGCCTATGTCCAGCAGTGGACGTCTATTGGCTGAAATGATGATGATGATGATTTAAGAGCGCTGCGGATCACATCGGGCAGCTTCAGTGGCCTGGCTGATTAATTCACTAACATCTTATACAATGACGGCTTCTATGGCGCAGTGGCTAAGTTTTCCCGAAGCGCAAAAGATCCCGGGTTCGAGTCAAGACAATAATCAAGAAAACTAAATTATCTAATTTGTCTTGGGTCTGGGTGTTCTGGGTAGACGCCCCCAGTTAATTATCTTCATCTGGTACTCATAATACACGGGTTGCCCTAGTTTGAGACCAAGTTGATTGGTGTGATTGTCTTTCGCATTAATTTATTTACTAGTGGCCCGCCCTCACTTTGTGTCAGGACGTTAGGTAGTTCCACTCTGAACCAATAGATGGCGCTGGGCGTCGATTGCATCACGCTAGTGTTTTGACTTTTCGGGTTGTTGAAGGTCTGTCCATGTCTGTAGAATTTAGCTCTATAACAATGGTGCCTATTGATGATGATTTTTTATAGGGTGTTACAGCAATGTTCGTAAATACCTTAGCCACGTAGTGAGCGGTGGTGAGGACGACGCGCCTGTCGATGAGGGACCCTCCTCCGACGTAGACGTTCAGCTGCTGGCCGTTGGGTTCGTTGTTGTTCACCGGCTCGATCCTGAGGGACGACCATAATGACTTATTAAAATTAATTACTAGCTGTTACCTGCGAGTTCGTCCGCGTGGAATAGTAACTTTTTAGCCCCCTTACGGGTTGTAAGGGGGGGTACAACCCCCTTTTCGCAATTAAAAGTAGCCTATGTTCCATCTCAGGGTCAAGACCAACTCATCATCATCGTCATCAGCCCGGCAGTACCCACTGTTGAGTATAGGCCTCCTTTCTTTTCCGCCAAAGTTCCCGGTCCTGAGCTGCTCGGATCCAAGTAGGACCTCCTATTTTGGTGATATCATCGACCCATCGTGCTGCTGGACGACCAGGATTTCGTTAACTCTAAAAATCGGTCGTCTGTGCGCAGCGTCCTGGCGTTGTAAGACGCCAGGGTTAGGGGATGTCGGAAATGCGATAAAGTATCGATATATATTGTATCGATAATTTTTGAATATATCAATATCGATATTGATATATTTATTTAAAAATATCGCTATATCGATATATCGGTGTGATAGGAAAAAAAAATATTTGGCCTAATCTACTTCAATCCTTAAATTACTAGATAAATACAAATCAATAGACATCATTTTTAATTTTTTTAAATCAAGGACAATTAACAATAAAAAATATTGTTGCCAACTTAAAAGTCAACTTAAGTACCAAATTAAAACGCAGTAAATCGAGTCGACCAAACACAAAAAAAAATTTGTTAAAAAATGTTAGTATAAAAAAAAGTATTCTTTTTAGGATTTTTTAATTATAAAAAATAACGATTTTTATACCTTTTCAATACTTGTAATTTTATATCGATACCTCGATACATCGAAACATTAAATATCGCTCAAAAATATCGATACATTGAAAAAATAATATCGATGTATCGATATTTTTTCGACGAGCCTAGTTAGGGTCGTTTGGGTTTGACAGCTGGGGGTCTTCCTCCAGGGATTCTTAGCACCCCCTGCCCTACCTGAACCAGAGCCGCTGTCAGAACTCGGAATAGTAGGGCTACTGGAGAGTGGAGGCCTGAACTTTAAAATACTTAAGTGGCAGACGAGCAGACGGATCACCTCATGGTAAGTGATTGCCGACGCCCAAACACAACTGCGACAGCACCTCTAACCCCCTTTCCTCCAATTGGGCCTCCAGTACCTTCACTCACTCGACGAAACAGCGCAGGCGCTGCTTCACGCCAGTCTTCTGTGAGGCCGTGGTGTCACTCCGGTCGAACCGGCCCATGCCGAAGCGTGGTAACTTACTTGAGAATGGCGACCATCCATGGGAATTCTCCAAACTTGGCTTCGCCCTCGGTGTCGCCCGTGGTGCGCATGTCCACGCCCTGCGGGTAGCGCCAGCCGCAGCCCTTACGCTGAAAACATACAATTATGTTTTTAGTACATTATTGCTTCATCAGCAAGGGCGGATCCACCGTTGTGGGCACTGTGGGCATGCCCATAACCTTAAATTTACTTGAGACGTCATACTCTATCAACTTAGGATCAGCAGTTTCCAGTCTAAGAGAGGGAGAGGGGGATTGGCGGGGGAGGCTGTACCCACAACTATGGGCGTAGCATGGGGGGACGAGCCAATATGACCGCCCTTCCATTATGTCCCAAGGTCAGAAAATCCGTAGATGCCCACAACCATTTTTGAGGTCTGGATCCACCCCTGTTCATCAGACCTGTGGCAATGTATGGATCAGAATGCTGGGCCGTTAAGAAGACGGATGAAAAAAGACTGCATGCTACAGAAATGAGAATGTTGAGATGGATGTGTGGCCTGACGAGAATAGACAAGATAAGGAATGAATATCAGAGGCAGTAGAAAGTAAACCTAGATCACAGATAAACTAAAGGGAATCGTCTCTCCTGGTATGGCCATGTAATGAGAACAGAGGAGGAACATGTTATCAAAAGAGTGATGGGTATGAATGTAAATGGGTGGAGGAACAGAGGACGGCCGAGATGAATGGATTGTGTGAAGAATGACATGACTGAAAAGGGGGTGGATGATACGGTGACGAATGACAAGGACGAATGGAAGAAGAAAACATACTGCGCCGACTCCAGATAATCTGGGAACAGGGCAGGGAGATGATGATGACTGCTTAGTTCAAGTCACCCCAAGGCTAATGATGGCCCATTATGCTCAAAGGCAAATACTTCGTCCAGCGAAGTTCCATCGCTATCCAAAGGTAATGCTGGCAGTATCCACCGATCAATTTCACTATGAGTTCGTCTCTTTATCACTTGATAGTGGCCCGCCCTCACTTCGCTTCGGGACCGTAATTCAGAAATGAACGTTTCGTGTTTCGAGTTTACCTATAAGCCTTGTCGTTGTCCATAGAAGTTATCTGTTTATAAATAGTATAAAATATTGGCAGAATTAATTGCCGTTACAAGCCATAACACAAAACACAGTTAGTTAATACTACTTAACTGTTCCAAGCATTATTTTCATATCAAACTAATGTAGTTTTAAACCAACCTGTAGGTAATTACGTGCGTCCATTTACCCGTAATTAAGAGTTTAATTCGAGAACTTAAATTGTTTTCCTTATTTTCGCTATGTATTTTGCATCTTTAACTAATAAACAAGGAAACTTCATTATATGCGTCATCGTGTCACAATGATTTTGAATAAAAACCGGCTCAAAAACGTACAGCCACACGTCAAAGTATACAAAACTGACGAATTTCTTCAATCGACTCTCATCTTACTGTCTTACTCATTAGGTTGAATATCAATTGAGGAAATTTGACAAGTTGATATCAGTTTATAAATCATAGTGGCCCGCTCTCATTCGCTTCGGGACCGTAATTCAGAAATGAACCAATAGATGGCGCTGTGCTCAATTAGGTACATCGCGCAAGCGTTTCGTGATTTCGGTTTACCTATAAGCCTGTCGTTGTCTATAGAAGTTATCTCTTTATAAATAGTATAGAAGATAGAAGATATAGAAGATAGATAAAGACAGACAGTCGGCCATATTATATTATTGTTAAATTACCTACATAGGTAACTAAGTATAACTACCCACCTACAAGTAGGTATAGTTATCGAAATCTTTACCTACCTCCTTGTATACAAGGCCAAAAAATTCAATTTTCAACTTTAAAGTCTAGATTGGTTTTTGCAGGAGACATACCTCAACTAAGATACCTACTTAGGTAGGTATATCCGGGATATTTTATGATAAAAACGAAGTTTTTAGCGTTCTGTCTTAAGAAAACTGCCACCGAAAATTAATTTGAACGAGAACTGGTAAGTAAGTTTTTTTTATACCTCCGTCATAGCTACACTCAGATTCATAATCCTGAAAAGTAAACTGACAGATGACAATGTGTCATCCCCATACATTATCACTCAATTTGACACATACAAAATGTCAAAATGCATAGAAACTTGTCATTTTCATCTGTCAGTTTACTTTACATGATTATGAATCAGAGTATACAGATAGCCACAACATCAGGACCACAATCTGTCAAATTTCCTTACTTGATCTTCAACCTAATATGTTTGACAGTAAGAGGAGTATTGATTGAAGAAAGAATATCGGCGGTTTTCATACAAGTGGTGACTTGAACTAAAGGCTCCGCTACCTTTAACGACTAAGGTATCAATGGATTGCTCATTAAGTAAATAATCTAAAACAGCATCACTGTTTTCTTATAAAAGCGGGAATTTCTTATATTACCGATGTTTTGTTTAGAGGTTAGAATAGAATAAGTACCTATCTAAGTCACTAAGAAATTACTATAATAAACCGTTATTTGATTAGCTGTCACACCAGTAGCCACTTCCATGATGTGGTAAATCGCGATGTATGAGAGACTAACTTGTAAACGGGAACAAAAACCACAAAAAATGAATTAAGTACGTTAAATTAAATACAAACAATTTGATACTACTCGTCATCAGACTACAACCATTTGACCACAGAGTACATTGTATTTGACACCTCGAAAAAGCATAGATAAAAAAATTAAAAATAAGGTTGCACTACAGTCAGTCGCCAACAAACAGTAAGATTTAAGCTTGGTTTGAACTGATTTTATGAGATACTCCCGCTTTGTCTTAATGTAAAAATATGTTTATTTAAATGTCTTTTTAAGCAGCTATTTTGTCATATTTTTTTTATCAAGGGTAATTGTTAAGTCTTATCCCGCCGTAGTTCTTTGTCAGTTTTTTATAGGTAGCTTTGATGAGTGGCTGTACGTACCTAAATCTTAAACCGCAATAATAAATAAAAAACATTAAGTACATCATTTCAAAATCATTAACCCCTTGTGTGTGTAAAAACCTAATACGGAACCATTTACGCGCGAATCCGACTCATACTTGGTCGGTTTTTTGTTTCATCTATTGCTATTTCATTTATGAAGGTTAATAAAACGTTACCTTCGTTATGTACCTATCATTTTGTAAAGTTATTTAATTAATTTTTTTTATCGCTTCAAGGCAATTTACTGTAATAATGACTAAAATTTTGCAGTCATCTTTACTATTTATAAAGAGATAACTTCTATAGACAACGACAAGGCTTATAGGTAAACCGAAAACACGAAACGCTTGCGCGATGTAATTGAGCACAGCGCCATCTATTGGTTCATTTCTGAATAGGGTATTTGACAAAAAAAAATTATGTGTTTAATCAAAAGACCTCTCAATTTAAGAAACATTACTGAAAGAATTGCTCGATTCTGATTTGAATCACCTGAGATATCACAACTTTAAGAACACATATTTTGGGCAAGCCCAAAAACGCTCTATACAAAATGGCTACAGGCAAGTGACGCCACACGCCCGTATCTTGTATGCGCGTCTAGTAAATTTTGTTTGGTAGCTATATCAAATGTTTCGTTTAAGTAAATGGTTTCATAATAAAAGTTGGTGAAAAATGTACGGGTAGTTCAATGATATAATTATTTTTTTTAAATTTTATACTTTAAAAATGGACTTGCCCATGAAACTTTGAATGCTCATAAAACCAGCTAGACTTTATATTTTTAACTGAAAATTTTGGCCGTTGGTTCTTATTTACCAGTATTTTGGAAAAGTATAAATATTTTTTACTATATCGAGATTAGTCAAATACCCTAATAGGGTCCCGAAGCGAAGTGAGGGCGGGCCACTAAGTTTTTATATAAAATTCATTTGTCAAAATCAATTCTGTATCTAATCAATCAATTAAATTCTGTTATGTGTCTGTTGTGTAAGAAATCAATTCTGTTTTACTTTAGTATCTACAGGAAATGGCACGATCATTACCTTTTAACACTCGTGAGTTAAGGAAAACTTAATGTTTATTATCTAGCGACGTGTATATTCATTGCGTTTAAGAACTTAATGTCAGCGGTCAACTTAATAATTGTATTTCTTGTGGCCTGCACATCAAGTTAATACAACCTGTCAAATTTCTTTAATCGAACCTCACTTTTATGTCAAACGTGTTTGGTTCAATATCAACTGAGGAAATTTGACAGATTGTAGTAACTTGATGTGCTGGCCACTGTACCTAAATCACAAGCAGGGATACCTAATATCACAAGCTTAGTAGGTTATCATCAACAACAGCCTGTTACAGTCCACTGCTGGCACGGACGTATACCTAAATAGCTTTGACAAGGGGGGTGACCCGCATTGCACACCAGCTGTTTGATAGAAGCTATTTTAATTTTTATCTTTTTTTTGTTCTGTGAGTTTAAAAAGTTTCTATTACCTGTTCGGCTACTGGTGGGGGTTTCGGAGTGATGGGGTTTTCTGGAGGCCGCTTGTCTGGTACCAGGCAGCAGGTGTCCAGGTATGACGGGCAGGGGCCGTCGCGCACTCTGTGACAAAAATTAATAAGTTCTCAATTTGATGAGGGTTTTTTGCAAAATGCAAAAGCCGATCTTAGACTGATGGCGTTACGGTGACGTTAGGTCCAACTTTGACGACATTGGCCGTTTGTACGTAACTTCGTAATTCAGACAAGATAACGTCAAAATGGAACCAATCCACTCGTTGTTGAGATTGGACCTGTCCAATCTATCGGATTTTGCATGTTCAAAAAGGCTTATTAAAAAACCTTGACATAAATAATAGAATGTGGTGGCGGCGACCATCTTGGGTTTTGATTCTCGCAGATGTTCATGGGCAGCGGTGATTACTTACCAGCCGGTGACCCGCTTGCTCGTTTGCCGCCTCTAGTATAAAAAAAAAAATCAAAAATGTTGATGAAAGTTGATGATTATTATTGATGCTAGGTGATGATTATTGATGCTAAGTGATGATTATTGATGATAGGTGATGATTATTGATGCAAGGTGATGATTATTGATGATATGTGATGATTATTGATGATACTGACCGGATATCGATGATGCCCACTCCGTCAGTGTTGACGGTGTTGTTGTTGACGTCACACAGGTAGTAACGCACGCATTCCCCCACCTCCCCCTTGTCTGTGGTACAGCTGGTGTCGCCTGTGAGGAAAAATAGACCGATTTAAATAAAATCCATACTAATATTATAACGCGTTATAACTTTTCCACGCAGATAGAGTCGCGGGCGGCCGCTAGTAAGTAATATTTTTGAAATTAAGGGCCTCATTCACCACCTCCGAGTAGAGTGTCAAGTAATTTACTTGTCAATTATAGTGGGTGCGGAGAAAATTGGCCCCTGGTATTTGTATTGAAAAAAATTTTTAAATTAAACTAGGCCGCGGATCAGGGGCCAATTTTCTCCGAAACCATTTTAATTTAAGAGTAAATTACTTGACACTTTACTCAGAGGTAGTGGACGAGGCCCTAACTTACATAAAAAGAGGTAACTAAATCTATAAGCCTAGACAACGACAGCAATATGTTAACCGAAAAGGTGAAACACTTGCGCGATGTAATTTATACCCAGCGCCATCTATTGGTATATATTGGTACTGCAGCGCACTTGTACTCGACTGGTTTTGCAGGTGTCTATCAGGTGATCCGTCTGATCGTCTGCCACCTATCACAAGAGACCCAAGTAGTCAAAGGATTAATATAAAATCACACCTACTTATTTTAATTTAAGTGTTTTATTCTTTACTAGCGGCCGCCCGCGACTTCGTCCGCGTGGAAAAGTAACTTTTTACCCCCCTTTTAACCCCTTACAACCCCCTTTTAGCAATAAAAAGTAGCCTATGTCCTTTCTCAGGGTCTAGATCATCTGTATACCAAATTTCATTTAAATCCGTTGAGTAGTTTTGGCGTGAAAGAGTAACAGACAGACAGACAGACAGACAGAAAAGTAACTCATTACTTTCGCATTTATAATATTAGTATGGATAAGCACTTAGCTTGTAAAATCTGATTTGCCCCCTCTGGCCCAAACCCTGGGTAAGCCAACCATGCTCTGATGTATTTGCTGTCTATACAAATATTTGCTATGTCTATAGATAATGTTATATTTGTATACAATATGTTAACATAATGTAAATTTGTGGTCAAGCATTGACCTCTGTACAAGTTGTTTTTTGTGCGATTGATAGGGTTGGCAGCTATCGTATCCAAGTTATACTCTGATTTTTAATCATGTGGAGTAAACTGACAGATGCAAATGTCAAGTTTCTATACATTTTGACATTTTGCCTCTGTCTTCTGTTTAAATAAATTACTGAATATGTATGCCCTAAATTATCATAGTTGTAAATTAGTAATCATTAAATATTTAAAAACACTGCCTTACGACGACACCGAACTTCTACTTGCAGTTTGTAAATAAGTCTAGTTAGTCAATAATTTTAGTTTTTATAAATATAATTATTGTATTTTACTTCTACTGTTACTTCTCTTTGTGTCTTTATTTAAATTTCTTGATAACTGTTAATTAATAAGTGAACTTTTATATTATATAATTTGTATAGCCTGAAACACAGGTCCAACCTAGCTCAGGCAAAGAAAAACTCTGGTTTTACTATATTGTTAAGTTTTTATGTTTTGTAATGATATCTGCCCTTATTTTACTAAATAAACAATTTATTTATTTATTTTATTTTATTTTAAGCATCGGCGTACCCAGGTTCTGGGCCAGAGTGGGGCAAATTAGATTTTTTACAAGCTAGGTGCTTATAAAGAAAAAAAAACTTAAATTAAAACAGGTACTTATGTTTTTATATATATTTTTTTAAATACTTAGGTCTTTTTTGTGATAGGTGGCAGACGAGCAGACGGATGACCTGATGGTAAGCGATAGACGCCTGCAACACCAGTAGAGTACAAGTGCGCGGCCGACCTTTGACCCCTTTTCCCCCAAATGGTTTCATTTTTATCGATAAAAGTAGGTAACTAGATTAAGTTAAATTGGTGCAGCTGCCCCCCTGGATCATGTTAACGTCCCTACAACAATCGCCTGGGTGGACGAAAACACTGATTTTCAGATAGGTGGCGGCAAGTCATTCCAGCATTTGGTTGCTGCAAACAGAAGTTGACAGAGAGGAGGAGCGGAGAGGATTTTGTCGGCGTCTCCTTCTCCTCTTCGCCTTGCGGAGCTCGTCTGCGGAAGGATCTTCCTCCCTCTCGCACCCATGTAGTCATGTCTATCATCGAAGAGAGACAACCCTACAATTCGCGAGTCACCTGACTCGACTGGACCGGCTAGTTTCTTCGAGGCTATTATAATATTTGCATTTTTATTACAACATTATCATTAACATAATATTCAATAATGAAACATCGAATCATTATTGGATCTGTAATTTCCCAATACTTAATATTGACCAAAGATAAACATTTTTGACATTAAGTATTTTACTTTTAAATTGTTACTATGGGCCGGCTCGGCCGCAGTGATACCACAGCCTCACTGGAGACCTGACCTAAAAAAAGCAAAGACTTTTCGCCCGAAAATGCCGAGACGTCATCTAAGCTACCATCATCTTCATCATGATTTCAGCCAATAGACGTCATAGGACATAGGCCTCTCCCAAAGTTCTTTACACATCGGTCCTGTGCTACCCGCATCCAATGGACTCCCGCGACCTTCACCAGATCGTCGGTCCACCTGGTGGGAGGCCTGCCACGGCTGCGACCTTCTGCACGCGGCCTCCACTCATGGACCTTACCACTCCAACGGCCGTCTGTTCTCCTCGCAATGTGCCCTGCCCATTGCCACTTCAGCCACGCAATTCTTTGGGCTATGTCCGCGACCTTAGATCTCCTGCGGATCTCATCATTTCTGACACGATCACGCAAGGAGATTCCGAGCATAGCCCTCTCTATTGCCCGTGAATGACTTTGAGCCTTCTTGATCGGCTCATTTAAGCTTAGCACAGATGGTTAACATACCTTCATCTACTGGGGCGATACCAGGGACGATGGTGGAAGACTGCACCGGGGGCGGAGCCTTTTCTGCCACGGGGGGTGCGGCGGCGCTCGGGTTGGTGGCGGGGGCTCCGCCACTGGCTGGAAGAAAGTTTATGGTTACTAGCTAGCAATAATCAGTTTAACAAGTAACCTAAACTGACCTAGTTTTTAACTAGGTATAAATTGGCTTGGGGGAAATTCGAGTTCGAGTTTTTTGGGACAAATTGCCCCCTAGGCCCCCTAACCAAAAAAATCATGACACGCCTGGCGTGTCAACTTAACTTACCTTAATAATAGGTATTTTGTTACCCACAACTTTGTCCGCGTGGAATAGTACCTATATTTAAGCATTTTTAATAAGTAATTTAATGATTTTCATGATCCCCCCCCCCCCCACTCATTTTCTTTTAACTTCTTACAACCCCTTTTTCGCAATAAAAAGTAGCCTACGTTCTTTCTCAGGATCTAGCTAGTTTTGTTTAAATTCAGTAGTTTTGGCGTGAAAGAGTAACAGACAGACAGAGTCATAACTAGGATTAGTTAGAAAGTGTGTTTGTTAATATTGTACTTAATTACAAATGTGACTGGCCGGATGGCGCATTTGGTAGTGACCCTGCCTCATACGCCAAAGGTCGTGGGTTTTCTGGGTGTTATGTATGTATTAAAGTATTGTATTTGTGATCCTCTGTTGTCTGATATCTGTAATACAAGTGCTTAAGCTACTTAGTACGGAGTCAGGTCAATGTATGAGGTGTTGTGTGAATTTACTTTTAAATTTACTATAACTACCCTTAATCAGAATATATGAGTTTTTTTTATAGTATAGGAAGGCAAACGAGCAAGCGGGTCTCCTGATGGTAAGTGAACACCGCCGCCCATGGACATCAGCTACACCAAAAGGAGTGCGGATGCGTTGCCGGCCCTTTAGGAAGGTATAGGCTCGTTTCTTGAAGATTTGGATGTCGTACCGGTTCGTCATTGAAGAATTTCATTGGATTTCGCTCTTATGTCGTGATGGATAAGGTTCAAGATCAAGAGGTGGGAACTATTTTCCCTGTATCCGAGGGTTTCTTTCAATTTGGTACCTGGTGGTTTCCCGAATATCTGTGTGAGCACCGACTCCAGGTCCCCGCCCGCGTCCTGCGCCAGAGCAGCGCCCAGCAGCAGGAGGATTGACAGCGATTTGAACATCTGGAACAAGAAAATCTCCATCATGCACGCCTTACATTTTTGACTTGGGGCTGCGTAGAGATGTAGCTTCGCTAATGTATATTCTATCGATTATACCATGCTCTGAGGAATTGTTCGGATTCATTCCTGCCGGTTCATTTCGCCACCGTTCCACTCGAAACAGTTCCTCCCACATCACTTAGATGCTTGGCAATCTTCAACTGTGCGTTTCATAAGAAACTTTCTGCCTCGAACTACAAAACTATGGAATAAACTGTCACCAGCGGTATTTCCGAACCGATACGACCTACAAACCTTCAAAAAGCGAGCGTATTCCTTCGTAAACGGCAGCGCATTTGCGACTCCTCTGGTGTTGCGGGTGTCCATAGGCGGCGGTAATCACTTACCATCAGGTGATCCGTCTGTTCGTCTGCCCCCTATCTCATAAAAAAAAAACTTGACTTGATTCGACTCCCACACGAGAGTCGAGTCAAGGCGCGGGCGCATAACAGCGCGCTCTGCGTGGATGAAATAGGTAAGTAGTATCTTTGGGCATTTTTATTTATTTAATAATTTTCACCCCTTTTAACCCCTTACAATATCCTTTTCACAATAAAAAGTAGTCTATGTTCTTTATCAGGGCCTAGGCCTACACTATCTGTTAGATAGGTATTCTGTTCAGTAGTTTTGGCGCGAAAATAATCACACACAGACAGAGTTACTTTCGCATTTATAATGTTAATAGTTAGGAAGTTAGGATTAGGATTTCTAGCAATCACTTTTCGGGTAAACAGCGATTTGTTACCTGAATAATAGGGTACCTACCTATTTGACAAAAAAAAAATTACCTATATGTTAAATCAAAAGACCTCGAAGATTTGCTCGATTCTGATTTGAATCACCTGAGATAACATAAGTACATAACTTTAAGAACACATATTTTGGGCAAGCCCAAAAACGCTCTATACAAATGGCTGCAGGCAAGTGACGTCACACGCTCGTATCTTATAATAATTGTATGCGCGTCTAGTAAATTTTGTTTGGTAGCTATAACAAATGTTTCGTTTAAGTAAATGGTTTCATAATAAAAGTTGGTGAAAAATGTACGGGCAGTTCAATGATATATGTACCTAATTTATTTTTTTAATTTTATACTTTAAAAATGGACTTGCCCATGAAACTTTGAATGCTCATAAAACCAGCTAAGTAGACGTTATATTTTTAACTGAAAATGTTGGCCATTGGTTCCCATTTACCAGTATTTTGGAAAAGTATAAATATTTTTTACTATACCGAGATTAGTCAAATACCCTATTCAAAACTATGTAGCCGTGAAATAGCTCCCATTAAATTCAAATCAGCAAAGTTATATTATACCTATGTAAGTATGTACTTAAATAGTTGTAATTTTATCATTCATTTAGTATGATGATGACCGAATGATACATTACTGTTAATGATAATTATGAATAATAGTTATTACTAGCTTTTGCCCGCGGCTCGCGTTAAATTCGGGGTAGCACGGACGGGCAAAAAGTAAGTAGCCTATGTTACTCTCCATCCCTTCAACCTCCAAATCTCCACTTAAAAATCACGTCAATTCGTCGCTCCGTTTTGCCGTGAGAAACATACAGACAGACACACTTTCCGGGTGATTTTCCCAAGCACTTTTTTTTAGCGGCGAAGCTGAAAATCGATGTATCGAGAGCTGCTAGTAACAGTTTTTATTTTTTTGGTAAATATTTGAACTATTATTTATGACATGTCATCAGCGTTTTAGCCTTTAGATATGTATTTATTAGTTTAAAAAATGTTGAAAGACCTAAATTCTAATTACGGTGGACTGTCCGAATTGCATTAGTTAACAATAAAAGTGTTATTGTAAGTTTTTGATGAATAATTGTAACTTTAGAATAATGTACACTTAAAATACAATAGACGAGACTTCAAATTAATCAAACAGAATTATTTAAATGTTAATAATTGGAATTTTATATCGATCTCAAAAATGTCCCGCGGAAAATAGCAATAACGGTGGCGCGTTTTGAATCCTTCTTTACTTGTCACGATGTGCTTTGGGAGACACGAGCTCTGCTTCCTCCTACCGCTCAGTGTGTCCCCATGATCGGGATTAAAGGACATGCGGCGCGCTGTCATCGTTTTCCCGCCAAACAAGTAAGTACTAGTTGCGGTGGCGCAGGAGAACATTTTTCATCAATACCGGTGGCATGTATTTTGAGCTGTCTTTTCTCCTTTACATGAAATCCAGTTTTATAGCTTATTGAGATTAAGTTAACTGTCATATTTATAGACTGTAAGTATACGAGACGGACCTATTAGACTGTCGATAAGGTATGCCTTATGGACTGGTGACGCGCCTCGTATGTGTGCTGGATTGGAGGTAAAGAAAACACCACTGGTAAACTATTCAAATCTATTAAAGGCGAGCGGCGTTTTACTATAAGCTGTCGAGCAAGCGGACTATTCTAAACTATGGCTCGACGACTGGCTGTAGACTGATGATTCGGTACAGCTCGGAGTAACGCGGAGACGATGATGGCGTTGACTACAGTGAGCTGATGACGATGACTATTCGATGTTCGATGACGATGTGCGGTGGACTGTATTCGATGTGCGGACTGACGATGAACGGAGACGATGTACTATGGCGACTGATTGACGATGTGCGATGACGATGATCTTGACGATGTACTCTTCTATACGATGTGCAGGGTGCCGAAGAACCACTATGATGTCGCCTCGATGTTCCCAAGTCGGAGCAGAGCTCGTATCTGTTCGACTGTCGATAGCGGAATAAGTTGGTGCGCCGATGCGCTCTCTATTTATACGGCTCCGTCGGGCCCGGTATTGTTTCTAGATAAATCTACAAATGTCTCGAGACGTCTATTGTATTCTAAAAATAGAATTATATTCCCGAAAGTCGATGACCTCTTGACCCGTCATACAACTTTGTATCTTACCGTCTCGAGAATAAGGTCGAAATTTGTCTGTGCGCGGCGGTATTATTACCTGCGCACTCGCCGCTCGAAGTCGCTATATCCTATACCTACGTACGTACGGCGTAGGTATCTATCGCATACGTATAGGTACGTATGCATATTTATTTTTCTCTATTATTTCTACGGACTTCGATGGGCTTCTATGGTCGTCCTGCACAGTAAGTTAGTGGTGGGATAATATATTTTTTTATAATACCAATTTTGTTACTGTTTCTAAGTCCGGTGGTGCAATCCCGGTGGCTCCGGTGGCGAAATATAGCGCCACCGTAATTGTACAGTGCCACTGAAATTGATTTTCTACTAATTACAGTACATTTCTGGACTCTTTCCACACCCTTTGTGCCGATGAGCAACGGCGAAGAACTTGTCACTCCACATCTCATTTGCTGGGTCTGGGATGTTTATCTTCAGACCCATTTCCCGAGCTTCTCGTCGAAGGTCGTCCAGTTTGGCCTGCATGTCAGCTCGTGTGTGGCTCAACAGGCAAAGGTCATCGGCATAGTCCAAATCTTCCAATACGTTGGACAGTCCCCACTCTATGCCTCAGCGTTTGTTCTAGGTTTAATGCATAATGCCATCTAGAGCGACAAATAAGAGGAGAGGCGAGAGGAGACACCCCTGACATACCTCCGGATCAACTGGTACGTCCTCCGAGACGAGGCCTTCGTGCGGCTCGACTCGACTCTACAGGAATAGTTCCAGTAGATGGCCTTATTTATGTTGGTGATCTTCTCGGAAACTCCGATTTCACGAGCCACCAGATAACGTTTCATTTTAGATAGCGTTTCAAAGACTTTTTTGAAATCCACAAAGGTCACATAAATTTCCCTTCTGATGCCTGTTTGAAGATTATTCGCAAGGTGTTGATCTGGTCAGTACACGATCGGTTGGGTCGAAAGCCAACCTGCTCTTTGCGAAGAAGAGCTTCGACGGCCCTCGATAGTCTGTCTAGGATGATCCAAGAGAGCTCTTCAAAAGGAATTGAGAGCAAGGTGATGCCTCTCCTGTTGCCACATTCACTAAGGTGTCCCTTCTTGGGTACGGTGGTGAGGAATCCTTTTTTTTCTCTAATCCTTGGGCACCTCTTCGGCCAGCCAGCTGTTCTTCAAGAGGGGATTCTGCACGTTCGCAGCGGTCCAGACATCAGCTTTTAGCATTTCCGCTGTGATGAGGTCCACTCCTAGGGCTTTCCCGTTTTTCGGGTATTGGATGGCCTTCAATACTTTTCCTCCTGTAGGGGGAGACAAAAATATATCTCCCTGAGATTACTGGCATTGTCAGTGCATTAAGCTCGTTCGGCAATACTGTCAGCCCACAATCAGCGATCACGACGGGTACTGCAGTAAATTTTTCTGCGAATCTGTCGGTATTGGAGGTTGTTGAATTTTGGATGGAGAGAGAGTTGAAGATGGAGTTCCCGTCTTGTCTCAATCAGGTTCCAGGTTTTCTGAGACATACAGTCTTCGCGTGTATGTGTTTTGTGTCCAAGGACGGCGGAGTTAGTCTCTGTATGGGCCATTTTGATATGGTTCCACTCTGCGTTGACAGAAAGTGTAGAGACATTTTCGAGGGCGGAAAAGCGATTTCGCAGTTTTAGCCCAGAGCGTCGGCTAGGTCGATTATCTTGCGAGCTTTGCTGTTGAATCGGGCCGTGATGATTCGCTCTGAGATGGGTTTCCAGTCCAGTAGGCTCTTCGTCACAACGTGAGAAACGAGGAATCCTACGCCGTTTTTACGTACGCCTTCTTCATCCTCCTTCTCAGATTAAAAAAAAGTAAGGCCCCTGGACGTTCCCAGTTCTCCGAATCCAATCCTACGAACATGCTGTGGACGAGTATTTGCAGCTTGTATCTAAGCATTTCTGCTTCCAATTAGGCTAGTCGGCTATCCTCGCCGAGTGTTCGCACATTCCAACATGCTATTCGTGACCGTATTTTCATGCCAAAGGTCGTTGTAGCTTTATCGGTCCGGTTTTGTACTTCTTCAGTTTCTTCAGCTGGGTTCAGGTAAGCCAGTGATTAATCCGCTATATCCTAGCTAGCTAGTAGGGCTGCCACCTTGGAACCTGCAAGCGTGCTCGGTTTTTTTTCGGGTTTCCTTTCTTGTGAGTTTGGTTCGGTTTGGAGGCGCAGAAGACTCGCCTTTCGACCTGAGCTCAGCTCACCTCAAGGTGGCGGCCGTGTGGTTGAACGGTTCCAGGAGGAACGACGGTGACGTGAGGTGACTTGGACTGGCTAGGGCTCTGCTTAAACTTGGTGTTCCGCCACTAGCACTGCAGATGGTTTCTTAGCACTTTATTGGCAATGCCGTTCTCACTTACTAACAGTAATTCCCACTAAGACCATACCCTGATTCCCCCCCCTCCCCCCCCCCCCCCCCTTACGACTATTGCTATGCAACAACTTAAAACTGATCATATTTTACACGACTATTACCTTTATTAAAAAGTCATACAGGTTACATTAATTAACATCAACTAACGTGTACCTATATTAACGTGATTGCAATACAGCTACATGTCATATATTATATCTAATTAAACTCAGGTTTTTAATAATTTAATTCAATAAATGACAATAAACAATAAAATTGTTTATTTATTATAATTTTGCTGGCTTAAAATAATCGCGGTGGTAGGGATTAAATTACGGTGGCTCAAATACAATTACGGTGGCTTGTAAAAATTTCAAATTGAAATATCTCTAAAAATAATTATAATATTTTTATGCCTCCTATATTTTTGAATACTACAATGTTTATTCTATTATGTGCCTCCCATAAAATGTATGTAAAGTGGTTTTGAAAATTCGCCACCGTAATTAGGCAAAAATGGAGTTTGTTGAAATTCACCCTTCCCATTTTATAAAATACCTATAGGTTATTTAAGTAAGATTAAGATTATGGTCAGTTCAAACGCAATTTATTTACTGTAAGACTGAATCCTGTAAGACAGACTGACAGACAAAAACGTTTAGTGATCTTTTTAAAAGGTCCCTTTTTTAATAACCAAGGTCAACCTACTAAAACCCTGAAAAAAAAAGAACGTTGATTAAGAATATAAACTCATTGGTCTATGAAGAAATGACCTGGCGCTAATGTTCCTAAAAACATCAAAAAAGCCTCGAATAAAAAGAGGAAAAAAATGACAAATATTGTTTTTAATAATTGTATTGTTGTATTGTTTAAATTTTTTTTAAGTTTTTACTGCCAGGTATAAATGTTTTTAAACCCCTTTTGTACGTTTCCCGGATCGAGCAATGAATTTTTTTTAACATAAAGTTGCACACGGGTTTGTGATGGTGATAACACGGACGTAAAAGAAAAAACTTCTTTTATCCGTGGGTGACTTAGCCTAATCCCATCATAGTAGCGAGCGATTACTTGATAGGTAATGATGGAGGCCTTTGCCCTGCTGTGGGACGATATATTATAGGCTGAAACTTTATTTTAATAGTAGGTAAGGTACTCTTATAGTTAGTGCTAATGTTTAAAATATAATAAGTAATGAAATGGATATGACGTTGGTTTATTTACTCAGATAGAAATTAATATAAACTAACCTAAATAAGTTATTTATCTTTAGCTGTTTGCGGTTCAATTACCTATAGAAAGGTCATAGATAAAGATTTAGGTACCTACAACTTATGATATGGATTATACTTACTTGAACAAACATCTTAGTTACATACACAACGACTAACTAAAACCAATTATGTATTCTGTGCCAAAACTGTCAATTTCTCGAATCGATTCTCAACTTACTGTAAAACGGGTTAGGGGAGAACTCGCCCTTTCTTTTATTTTTTTTTAATCAAATAGCATGAGTAGCATTATGTGGCATTAATTTCTAATCGAGTAGCATAAAGTTTTTTTTTAATTTGTAGGTAGGTATGTCTTTGTTTTCCTTTATGTGATTGTGCATTACCTCTATACTATACGTAAGTTTGAACGTTTTTTTATGTAGGTATAAGTAGGTTTGTCTAAATGTAGCAATCGTTGGTGAACTGAGTAAATAAATAAAAGATAGTGGAACACTGTCCCCGTAACGAAGTTAGGGCGGGCTACTTTTTTCACTTATAACTTAATCCCTTTTCCTCCAATTGGGCCTCCGGTGCCCTCACTCCCTTGATGAAGCACAGCGCAAACGCTGCTTCTCACCGTCTTCTGTGAGGATGTGGGATCTCCCTGGTTAAAGCCGGCCCAATCATGGGTGTCAGTATCAGTTTTAAGGCAAGACTAACTTTACAAAACTTTTTGATCATGTTTATTTCGAAGATATTTAATAAATAAATATTTATTTTCCCTCACAGGGAAAAAAACTTTTGAAAAAAAAATGTGCAAATATCTGAGTCACCGGGAAATACCTACATTATGTACGTAGTCTATATAAAAGTACAAACATCCACACATTAGGTTACTATAATCAATTGTGGTAGTGGTCAAAGTGGGAATCAATTTGGAAGGTTGTGGCAACCTGATGTGGGGCTGACTGTAGGTTGTAGGTAATCATGTAGATTGAATTTTAGTAACAATTTGGAAAAACATTTTGGAACTGTGTACCTACTTAGCATTTCGAAATAGCAGGATATGTTGAATATGATAGAATCCATCATTATATTTTTGAAATTTAGGTAAATGCTGTTTCTTTTCCATTAAATTAATAAATAAAATGTAGGTATATGTACCTACAATGACGAATGATTTTTTTTTATTTTAGATTAAATTTAGCTCGTTATAAGAACTAAACGTGTCTAAAAACCATTGTAGCCAAGTCGCCACAAAAAAATACCCGCAGATTAAAAAATAGAATCCAATTCAAATCACAAAAAAGCAACTCACCGTGTCTATTACCGGGCGTTCCTTTTTCAAAAACTGCACAGAACTGGCCAACTAATAGAATACACCAAGCAGGTTTTAATGTTTTTTTTTCGTGTTTTTTTCCTTAACCGCGCGCAAGGTCGGCCGAGTCGCTGAGCGGCGGCGATCGCACTGGCCAGTTCGTGATCAGTGATGTTAGCATACAAAGTACCGGAGGTGGTTGAGATTTCTGAGGCAGGTTTTTGGACTTACCCTCTGTGACTTTGTATAGCTGGCGGCACGAAAGTATAGCGATGACCGTTATTTTGCGCACTTGTAAAAAAGAAGACTTTCTATCAAAATTGGTTTCTGCGCACTCAAGGTCATAACTACACTTTCTTGCCTCGGACTATACAACCACACATCAAAGTACCTACCTATACAAAATTGTCAAACTTCCTCAGAGATTCAATCGACTCTCATCTTACTGATACTGTTATAAGTAGGTACAGTCAGCCACACATCAGGTTACCACAAACTGTCTTTCCTCAATTGATATTCAACCTAATGTGTATGACAGTAAGGTGACAGTCGATTGAAGAAATTTGACAGTTTTGTATACTTTGATGTGTGGCTGTACGTAGGTACTTATATTTTTGTACCACTAGCTGATTCATCTGCTAGTCTGCTAAAACTATCGTTAGGCACTGGCGCTCTTAGAGATGGTAATTTAACCTTAATAATTGTCACTTAAAATGTTGACCTTTATTTTAATAGACATAAAGACTATCTATAATTAAGATAATGAGCATTAAGATTAAATGACGTCTCTGAGTGCAGCATTAAGACTACGTTTTGTCATCATCTGTCTGCCCTATTTCCTTATCTGGGGTGTGCGCAGTATTTTTCTTTTTCCATTCGTCCCTGCCAATCGTCATCTTTTTTTTTATGTGATATAGGTAGCAGATAAGCAATTGCCGCCGCCCATGGACACCTGCAACACCAGTGGAGTCACGAGTGCGCTGCCAACCTTTTATCCCCTTCCCCCGATGGGCCTCCGGTACCCTCACTCACTCGGCGAAACACAGCACAGGAGCTGCTTCACGCCGGTTTTCTGTGAGGCAGTGGTATCACTCTGGACGAGCCGGCCCATTCATGCCGAAGCGTGGCTCTCCCACAGTTGATGAGACTATCTATAATTAAGATAAGATAAGACCTTAATGGTTAAATGACGTCTGTGAGACCACGTTTTGTCATCATCTGTCTGCCCTATCCTATTTCCTTATCTGGGGTGTGGGATTTTTTTTTATTTTTGCATTCGTCCCTGCCAATTCGTCATCATAAATAATCCACCCCCTTTTCACTGACGTCATTAAGACCACGTTTTGTATGTACAAGGAGAAAAATATCGCTCGTCTCCCGTACTAGATTCTCATTGGTTCTGTAGATGTGTCGAAATGAGGAAAAATCCGCAAGAATATGACATGTGTTGGCGAATTAATACATAATACAATGCCATCGGTATTATCCAGTCTTGGGCCGCTGCACACCACACAATAAACATTTTGGCCTCCAAATGGCTAGTTCAAATGGCAAATTAGTGAAAAAGAACCAAAGTAAATTTTTATACACTTGCTAAGCCAAGCTTGGTATGATTTTTTTTTTATCAAATAAATGTCCAATAATCAAATGGACGATTATTAACTTAACAAATGAATATTTTCTTAACCTACGATCTCCCGTTCGGAAGGGGCTATACGAATGAAACTAGCGCCGCCAACTTATTTACACTGATTGTGGCGAAAACACGATATTTTTTAAGAAAGAAAAACATTACAGACTTAGATAAAGTAAATTGATTTTTTCAAGATATATAACACGCGACAAGTAACAATAATGTCAATTATTGCTAAAAGTGGCTATTTTTAGCAATAATTACCATTATTGTTACTTGTCGCGTGTTAGAAATATTATATTGCATCTTGAAAAACCAAATTTACTTGGATCTAAGTCTGTAATGTTTTATTTTCTGCAAAAATATCATATTTTCGCCACAATCAGTGTAAATAGGTTGGCGGCGCTAGTTTCATTCCTGTGTCTTGCTCCTCGTTTCACACCACACTGTAATCAAGTTTTTTTTGTCTAATTTTAAAGGTGAAGGGAAAAGAGCCCATACAGCCATCGTCGGTAATATTTTTACAATCATTTAAGTACGTAGGTACAGCCACACCATGTTCAGTTCCATAGTGGCCCCGAAATATCTTAAGGTGACGTCATATATTGAAAGTTGCTGCAAACTGATACGAGATGACGCCACACAGCAATACTTTATAAAATAAAATGGTACCTAGTTGAATACTTATTTGATTTATTGCCTAGTATGTATATTTCTTGAAAAAAAAACCCAATTAATTTGTAAATAAACAAATATTGATAATTTTTATTATTTTACTTAAATTACATAAAATAAGTAAATTGTGAAACGAACGGACGCCATCTTGCTTGTCACACAGCTGTCACAAATTTCGGAAGCTTAGTTTGTTTCAATTTGTTTTCCGCTGTTTTTGTGTGTGTTATCGACAAATTTGGCTATACTTTGGATACCGACGATTCTGCATCTCTTGTTTGACTTCTGCACTGTGTTCTTTTGGACTTCACTGATTCATCTGATCGACCTCTTGGCTGCCTCCCGGATTTCTTTCGTAGGCTCCGACCGAGGGAGTTTTTCACAAGTTCCCTAATCCTAATAAGCACCCAGAAAGATTAAGAACTTGGTTGCATACCATTGGAGGAGATATTTTGAAATTGGACAACCAAGAATTGCGGATTATGGCGCTGCAAACCAAAACTCTTGAGCGATGCCTCTATCTCCTATTATTCAAGTTACTCTTTGGGTACAGCTACACATCAAAGTAAACAAATAACTGTCAAATTTCTTCAATCGACTCTCATCTTACTGTCAAACACAAAAGGTTGAATATAATAAATTGAGGAAATTCGACAGCTTGTGGTAACCTAATGTGTGGCTGTCTGTACATAAACAAAGAAAATAATACTGTAAGTATATTTTGTATCTACGCCAATTTACCTCAAAATGTTGATAACCTGCCTTAGTATTATTTTGACCACAAACATTAAATTAACGACTGGTTTAGTCGCCGAATCAAGTTTTCGTTTAATGTGGCCATTTTAATGATAGAGGTCATTCATCTTGATTATTTAATTTCTTTAATTTGTTCGTCAAATATGGACAGATTTTAAGGTAACCACAACGTATTATGTTATATTATTATTATGAGTATAATCATTAGAATCTTTGAGAAATATTAGAAGATTTAGAAATAAGTAGTTTATTTCAGCAAATACTAGGAAAACCCTGTGAAACCATGATAGTAGACACCTACTTGACTTTGACCTGAACAAGACGCTAAGCCAATGCTACTAAGACCATCAGCTATCACACAAAGAAAAATGGTATATTACCTATAACCACAGAGTAACTTATTATATATTAACTGACGAACATTTCGTTTAGGAAATTATTCATGGCGAACTTTCGTATAGCATATTGCCAATGGCGAACATTCGTCTAACTTTAATACCAATGGCGAACATTCGTATAGCATGTTACCAATGGCGAACATTCGTGTAGCATGCCGAAACATGGACTCTTACTAAGGAGACTGTGCAAAAAATTAGAGTTGCACAAAGAGCCATGGAGAGAAAAATGCTCGGAATCAAACTCCAAGATCGAGTCCGGAACTCTGAAATTCGACGCAGGACAAAAGTCTACGATGTTGGATTAAGAGTGATGGAACTCAAGTGGAATTGGGCAGGACACCTAGCCAGGCGAGGTGATGGCAGGTGGAGTAAGCTCCTTACCGAATGGTGCCCTAGAATGGGCAAACGAAATCCTGGTCGTCCAGCAGCACGATGGGTCGATGATATCACCAAAATAGGAGGTCCTGCTTGGATCCGAGCAGCTCAGGACCGGGAACTTTGGCGGAAAAGAAAGGAGGCCTATACTCAACAGTGGGTACTACCAGGCTGATGATGATGATGAACCGCCAAAATACGTTCGAAAACGATATATATTTTTTGCCAGTGTGGCAAGCAACAAAAATTAAAGTTTGTATTTTTGATGGTTGAAAAATTATATTTTATAAAAATTATATTATTTTATTTAAATCCAAAACTGAACAGGTTTCGTAAATTAATCACAAAGGAATCGTTTTGTGAAATCTAGCGTAACTTTTTGACTGAATTGGTAAAAAAATGTATATAATCCTTTGAGTAGCATACTCAAAGATATAATCAAAACAGGGGTAAAGCAGTTCACCTGGCCTGTAAGTAAAAAATGAAAAACAAATTTTACTTAATTGTAAAAAAAGTTTTACTTCAAAAAATTTAAGTCTACTGGAAGGTGTAGGTCCCCGTCCCGTACCCCCTGGCGAGCATCAGCTCGTCCACCCAGGGCCGCAGCGCAGCCACGTTGGTGTACACCCCGGGGACTCCCTCGGCGCCGCAGCCCGAGCCCCAGGACACGATGCCGGCTTGGTAGAAACGGTTTGGGGCCGTCTGGAGAGAAAAAAACAAAAAAAAAAGTAAGAAAACTAAAACCCAACTACGACACAAAACGACGCTCAAAAAGTATAAAACAAGCCTTGTAAATTGACAACGAAGGCTTAGCCTTCGTTGTCAATTTACAATAATGTCATAAGTACTATACTATTCTGAAGTATGCAATATTCACTATGTAGAGATAAGGGTCATAATCAAAATGAGTTCTTGAAAAAAAAATTAAATGTAAGTCAACATTGTGATTTATAATTTACCATTTATTTTAACATAACGAATTAACAATCTTAGAAAATTGTCACCATAGCTCAGTCTCAATTATTTATGGAGTAAATAATTTTTTATTATTATTTGCATCTACAGAAAAGACTAATTAGTCTACAGAAAATAACAAAATTATACTTTTTATTATTTAAGTGTTAAAAATATTATCAAATATTCTTGCTATAATAATCATTACAAGTTATGTGTTCTTAATTATTTTCAATTATAACTAAAAAATCTAATAGAACCTCTAAAAAAAAATAACAAAATATGTCTACAGGTGGGACATATCCTTCTGTAGACAAAGGAAAAAAACGGCGTCATCTTCGGAATCTTTCCAGAAAGGATAGAGCCGTCATTTTTTTTAACACAATATCGGCAGAATGATCAGTAGGTATCATCTGAGCCTTCAACTGGCAGAATTCTTTTCTTCGATCTCGCATTTTTGAAGAACAGGTAAGTACCTTCTTCAGGTGTCAGCCTATCACTAAATCCAGGAGAAATCTGCAGATGCAGATGTGCTACTGGGTGTTTAAGGAACTTCTGGGATCTGAAGAACTGGTGGTGATAAGCGGAGCGTTTGAGGTTGGAGGAAATGCAACTGAGATTTGTGAAGTGTCTGGTTTATAATCGATGCGTATTGTTCCCAGTTCAAAATGTATACTTTTAATTTGTGTGTTACAAGTTAAGCAGCTTAAACATCTAGCACGAATAATTTGGGGTTCATCCCTATTCCAAATCAACTGTTGTATTTCACGTGTACCCCTAAATGGCCGCAAAATACTTTTGTCCAAAATGTTCTCTGCGTACACCTTGTCCACAGAGAAGATTTCTACATGAGAGACGTTTCCATAGTATTCAAAAGATAAAAAATAATATTTGATCTTAGAAGACGAGCGACAGACCATGCGCATATCACTCCTTTGAATCTATAATAATAATATAATCAGTAAGCAAAATACATTATACTTACTTACTTATTTACGACATTCCAAGGAAAGACACATGAAAAGTTACAAAAACTTGTTCAGAGCTTTAAAACTATAAAGTTGTCGTTACTTGCGCGCGTTCTCAGTCTAAATCTCTCCAGCACATGACAGACCATTACATTTTTCCAACATCGAAAAAAAAATACGTTACGATACGTTTAGTAGAAATAAAATTTGACAGATTTTAGACGTCCGCAGGAGGAGACCATGAAACTAAGAACACGTTGTTTAATTAATTTATTTCGGTAAACAAATGTTGTAATTTTATGAGTATGATATTATACATACTAAACTATTTGTCAGACCGAAAAACATAAAAACAAATATATTTAATGAAAAAAAAGTATTTTTTATACTCATCTAAAGTGATGAACTTCGCATCTGAACAGTCTACAGGAGGGGACTTTTGTAATTAAATGTGAAAAAAATTCTAGCTCTAAGACATTTTTTCTTATGATTCTTGTTCATAAAATGGAGAAGCAAAGACAAATTTTCAAATTATAAAAAGACATGCGATAGTTAAGTATTTAATAGCCATTTTAAGGTAAGCGAACTGAATTTTTCGCTCTTTTGATTATGACCCATAAATGTTCATGTTTGGAAATCCGCAGTCACACGTTGTCAAAGTGCTACGGTAGGTGGTATATGAACGTGTGACTAGGTCGAGGAGCTTGTGCGTCAGTCAGGTGAAAAGTAGGTATGTAGGTAGGTACCTACTTATTTTTACTTACCGCATAAGGGCAAGCCAGCGGAGCCCCCCCGTCCTTGGTGCAGGCGTCCAAGTTCCGCTCCCCCCCCGCACACAGCATGGTGGAATGCAGGTCGAACCCCAGCCCCACCCGGGGGCGCAGCCGCTGCTCGCACACTCGGTCCTCCATTACTGGCATTTCTATCTGTAAAAAGGATAAAAGGTTGGCAGCGCACTTGTGACTTCACTAATGTTGCAGGTGTCCGTGAGACGCGGCAATTGCTTACAATCGGGTGATCCGCCTGCTCGTCTGCTACCTATCACATAAAAAAAAGAAAGCAATTAAAAATATTAACATTTTATTTCTGAGTACGCATCTAGATGATCTCACCCATAGCTGTGAAGAGCCAAGCTTCGGAATGAATGGAATATGGCCCGACCGGGCCGTGATACCTACCACCTTATAGAAAACCGGCGTAAAGTAACGCTTGCGCTATCATCGTCCAACATCATCAATCATCATTATCCATCATCATCATCACCCATCATCATCTATCATCAGCATCATCATCCATCATTATCTCCCATCATCCATCATCATCATAATCACCCATCATCATCATATAATTCCCAGTTGCATCCAAATCCGATAATATTAACCTGTGATCCAGTTTTTGGAACTCTTTCAAGACTTTTTTTTATTTTTTTTTATTTGATAGGTATAGGATAGGTAGTAGCAGACGAGCAGGCGGATCACCTGATGGTCATGGACACATGCAACACCAGTGGAGTCACAAGTGCGCTGTTAACTTTTTATCCCCCTTCCGATGGGCCTCCGGTACCCTCACTCACTCGGCGAAACACAGCACAAGAGCTACTTCACGCCGGTTTTCTGTGAGGCAGTGTTACCGGTCGAGCCGGCCCATTCATGCCGAAGCATGGCTCTCCCACAATTAAAACTTTGCAATCCTTACCATCTTCATGATATCCTGTACGCTCCCCCCCTGGAACTTGTCGTGGCCCCAGCCGGTGACGATGCAGCGACTGCCGGGGGGGGTGGCAACCTGCGCGGGGGGGAGGCAGAGGTACCCGACGTGCTCGCCCGGCGTGAGCGGCTGCGAGAGGATGAGGAGGGCTATGTCGTACTTCAGAGTATCTGTATCAAGGAATTATAGTGATGTTAATCTTCTATATCCGTGGTCGTCAATAGTAGATTTATTTGATTACTATAGTCAACTATATAAAAAAATATATTATATTACCTATGCAAAAGCTCTTGAAACGCATATACTGCGGGCCGGGCCCTGATGTTCATATTGATATGTGGCCCTTGAAGAGTAAAGTGTGACGACCGCTGTTCTATATCTTCTATACCTACCAGCGTTTTCCAATAGCCGGGTCGCGACCCGGTGCCGGGTCCCCAAAATGAACTAGACGGGTCGCTACATTTTCGCCTTATTATAAAAACATGAGTAATACTTAACTTGGATTCTTTAGTAAATAATAAGAAACAGCTGCATACTTCGCACTAACAAGATAGTGACTAAACTAGTACCAAGTACTAAACATTTTCAAATAAATGTGTACCTATATTTAACCTTACCTAATGGAACCAGCTTGAGTTTGGGTCACAAAGGGTCAGTGTGAAAATTACCGGGCCATGGCATAGCAAACTTTGGGAAACACTGTTCTATACCTACTATTTAAAAAAAAAAAAAAAAAATGAATGAAAATGCGATGTAATCGACACCGAGCGCCTATTGGTTGCATGGGAAACTAATGTCCCGAAACGAAGTGAGACTGGGCCACTAGATAAGGGGCTATACGAATGAAACTAGCGCCGCCAACCTATTTACACTGATTGTGGCGAAAATATGTTATTTTTGAAGAAAATAAAACATTACAGACTTAGATCCAAGTAAATTGGATTTTTCAAGATGCATTTTCAATTCCCGGTCAAGTCAATTTAGGAAATTACATAAGTTTTCTTGGGTCTGGGTGTTCTGGGTTGATTATCGTCAGACCCCAGTTATCGTCATCAATCCCCGTACTATGAGTACCAGATGACGATAATTAACTGGGGGCGGCAACCCAGAACAGATAAGTATTTGTGATTTTATTGTCATCATGCCTATTGTAATTCACTAACTTTCAGTAGGTAGTCAGTAGCGTCTTTGTCATAAGGGCACACGGGGCCCGTGCCCAGGGCCCCCATTATCTAGGGGGCCCCGAAGAACCTACAATTTCTCTCACACATTTATTCTCAAAAAAGCTTTTTTCGAACACTACTTTTTTCGCAAATCAAATATACTACGCCATTATACCGTTGGTAGCGGCTATTCTTACTGTCCAAATTAAGAGCGTTCTCGGCTAGTGCGGAATGTCATGTTTCGGTTTTGATTTGCAAAATTTCACTCACACATAAGCATGTGTTACTGTTTGCATAGAGTTGCCGCGTACGTTTTCTTTATAGTTAGACTGACAAATTTTGATCCTTTCGCTTTATAGCAAAGTAAATTACTGTATTGTTGTAAAATTAAATTGCAAGTTAAATCCAACGTTGATTTATTGTTATTCTTCTGATTTTTTGATTTAAGAAAAATAAAAAATAGGTATCATTTAGATACCTACCTAACTTTTTTACTCAGGACAGGTAAGCAATTAAATACTTAAAGATATCATGTTTTGTTTAATAAATCATCCATACTAATATTATAAATGCGAAAGTACTCTGTCTGTCTGTCTGTCTGTTACTCTTTCACGCCAAAACTACTGAACGGATTTAAATGAAATTTGGTATACAGATGATCTAGACCCTGAGAAAGAACATAGGCTATTTTTTATTGCGAAAAGGGGGTTGTAAGGGGTTAAAAGGGGGGGTAAAAAGTTACTTTTCCACGCGGACGAAGTCGCGGGCGGCCGCTAGTTTAATATAAAACGAACATTATACATTATAAAACAGTTGTATTTATACATCATAAAACAGTTGCAAACCCTCAATTTGGTCGGCTCTTTCTGGGATCAATTCTTTAAGAAACAGTCCCAGAGGAAATGGACGTGGCAGAGCCCAGATACTATAACTAAAAATGAGATCGACTTCATAATAATATATATCGGACATTAAGCGAATATTCAGAGATGTCTCAGTAATCACTAGGTTTAAAACCGGAAGTGATCACTGACTTCTCAGAGGCACTCTGAATATCAATTTTAAGCTTGAACGTGCTCGGTTGATGAAGTCCACGCTCCGGCCAAATCTGCTCCAATCACTCGCTGGTTCCGATGCTTTCCAACTGAAATTGGAATATCGATTCACTGCCTTGGAAACCACAATTTACGTATATATCGACGAAGAATTCGACCAAGTGGTGGAAATCCTTCGGGACGAGGGCACAAAGTTCTGTGAGTAGCAAGCGGTCTATTAACTCTGGATTTAATGGACAAGAGGCGGAAAGATCCATCAGGCACTTCGGCAGAACAACGGGCTTTAAATAAGTCCATCTCCAAGCTGTTAAGACGTGACCTCCGAAGCTCCAATACACTCTCAATACAGAGAGCAATTGAGCAGAACCAGGGGGGTCCAAAGTCTTCGTACAACAGCTTGACAGGAGCCACCTGTCGAAGTTGACCAAAACAAATCGAGGAGTCGTCACATCAAAGCCAGAAATTCTTCCAGAAGTTTACACCTTCTATAGCCAGTTATACGCGTCGCACTTACCCCACCCTACGCCGGATGAGAAGGATTCAAGAGCCACATTAACCCGCCATGCGACGGAGGATCTACCCGACATCAGCTTGGAGGAGATTGAGGCTTCTCTTGGACAACTTAAAAATGGAAAAGCCCCGGGAAAAGACGGAGTCACACCGACCCAGATAACAATTTAAACTTGAAACTGACTTGCGATAGGTTTGATGTATCAAACATGAAGCTTTGTCTCAAATTTGCCGTGGCAAGTGTATAAACTTGAGGCGAGGTTAAATCAAACTTTCTAGTTCCGAAGCAACAAACTTGCTAGAAAATTATTCTATAAAGTGTATGCAAGTTTGACATAACAAAGTTTGGAGGCCAATCGGGGGGGAAGGGGATAAAAGGTTAACAGCGCACTTGTTACATGACGTGTTCATCATGGACGGCGGCAATTGCTTACCACCAGGTGATCCGCCTGCTCGTCTGCTACCTATCATATAAAAAAAACCTTATCTCAGTTCCACGCACTTTCCCAAGCAGGGCGCAGTGGCAGACGTCCCCGAGTGACGCTCCACAACAGTCACGATTGCAATAAAGAATCCATGACTCAAGTATTATTATTCTCAAATTAGACTTCTGGTAGTCATTGTTTGGAAAAAAATCTCGTCATCGCGATGTAGAAAATAACCACCGCACCGCGCCCGACCGCACAAATAACTTGGTAATCCAGTACAAATACATAGCATTACAATTTTATATTTGCGGTTGTCGCCTTTCTTGAAGAACAACACGAGTATCTTTGAAGGACCACATCAGAAATGATGTAATCCGACAAAAAACCACAGTCACCGACATAGCCCACCGAATTAGCAAACTGAAGTGGCAGTGGGCTGGTCACATTAGCCGCAGAGTTCTGCGGCTAATGTGACAACCGTTGGAGCCATAAGGTCCTTGAGTGGAGACCGCGACTCGGCAAACGTAGTGTTGGACGCCCTGCTACAAGATGGGATGACGACATTCGAAGGCTGGCTGGAGTGAGCTGGATGAGAGTGGCCGAAAATCGGGAGCGGTGGCGTGCATTAGGGGAGACCTATGTCCAGCAGTGGACGAACGTGGGTTGCTGATGATGATTTGCGGTTTGCTTTGCTAAACAAAATGCACAGAGTTCGTTTCGTTCCCTGAACCGCACAAATAACTTGGTAATCTAGTACAAATACATAGCATTACAATTTTATATTTGCGGTCGAACTTTGCTTCAAAATTATCAAAGCCTTGAAACATCATACCTTAATCAACAAGCTTACAGCAAATTTTGTCATAAACTTGATTTTTCATGTTTGACGTGACAATCTAAAAATCAAGTTTGCAGCAAGCTCGCTTGCTATCTGGGGAGCTTCTGAAAGCTGCCGGCAAGCCGGTGTTGAAGGAACTTTGGCGTATATTTAACTCGGTTATTTTCTCCGGGAGAACTCCTAGGGCGTGGCCGCGGAGCTTGGTCGTATTGTTCTTTAAGAAAGGCGACAAAACCTTACTGAAGAACTATCGACCAAAGTCACGTCTATAAGTTGTTCTCAAGAGTCATTTCGAATCGCCTTACACGAAGACTTGACGAATATATATATATATATATATATATATATATATATATATATATATATATATAAATGAATCGCCGTTCGTTAGTCTGGCTAAAACTCGAGAACGGCTGGGCCGATTGAGCTGATTTTAGTTTTAAAATGTTTGTCGTAGTCCAGGGAAGGTCTAAAAGGTGAGAAATTAAACAAAAAGTAGGTGGAACGAAGTTCGCCGGGAGCCACTAGTTTCAAATAAAATTTTACGTAGCACGCGGTGACCGGGAGCGACATAGGTCCTACCCCGGAAAGGCCTCGGCCGGCACATAATACAATGTACTCCGTGGCCGGCACTGAGCGCTGGTGCGATTCTGCGCCGATTATATAGTAGTACTAAATGATTCATAATAAAATAAAAAAACAAGTTATTAAAGTTAAAAAAATACCACTTTTTAAAAGCGTAAATTTCTTCATTTATTAGGTTTTAAAAAAATCAAGAATACCTTTTATTTCATCCTAAACTAATACGTGTAATAACTCGAAAAATTACTAACAATGATACTTTTGAGTACACTTTTCTTGTATGAAAACTTACAGTAATCACTATTGTTTTGAAGCCATGCCCTAATATATGTTATTGTTCTTTTAATAGAAATATTGTCATAAGTTTGTCGTTTATAGTTTTACTATTATCGAGCATTTGCGTAGACCTTCGACCACAAGTTTCAAAAAGGGATTGTATTAAAACTGTTCTAACGAGAAAACTAAACGATCATTTGAAAATATTTTGAAATTATGCATTAGATTATGAAATCTGCAATAATTTGACATCAATATCTTATTTACAAACTGTATAGATTATCATTTTATTCTCCATCGGAAATCAATGATTTTGACTTAAGTGTGGCTCTTACGGATGAACGCTCTTTAATAATATTTCCGAACGTATTCTACTTACTTAATTAACTGATTGAGTTAGTACAATTCGCATTTTTCACTTTCATAAAGGGCCTACAATTTTTGGTGTGCCCAAGGGCCCCGGACAGCTCTGTAGGTAGTAGTACATTTAAAAACTTACTCGTGTCATATTTAGGATGCATGACGATCTCCGCCACATCCCTCGCCTGGTGCTCATAGAACTCATAGTTGTGTTTGAGGCTCCACTCGCCAGCCCTCACGCGCCAGGAGCCGCCGGCCTCGAAGTGGTGGGCGACTGTCAGGACCACTTGCGGATGGATGAGGGAACCCACGCCGGTGTAGCTGTTGTTGTATGTGCTGGGGGGATGGAGGGGTTAGAGAGCAACAGGGAATGACTTGGAGAGATCTTTTAGGAGCTATATCGACGAAACTAGCGCCGCCAACCCATGGACGTATATAAGGGGGGGGGGGGGGGGGGGGGGGTGTCCAGGGGGTACCCCCCCATTGAGGCCTGGTTTGACATAAGGTTGAATCGGCTTATAGTCAAGGGCCTATTAAATAAGGGGTCGACAAGGTTGGAAAGCAAACTGTAGATAGCCCTGGGACGGCAAATCAACCTCACGTTCTTCAAGAATGCGTACGTACATGTAA
Source organism: Cnaphalocrocis medinalis (assembly GCA_014851415.1). NCBI lineage: Eukaryota > Metazoa > Arthropoda > Insecta > Lepidoptera > Crambidae > Cnaphalocrocis > Cnaphalocrocis medinalis. The sequence goes on along the minus strand of CM026303.1, from coordinate 4,063,276 downwards.
TAACGCACGCTGGGTCCAGCCGGTCCTTTAATTGTACTTCGGGAGAGCTGCATTATAAATTATTATTATTACAATGTTAAATCCGAGCACAGGGGGGGGGGGGGGGGGGGTTCGTAATTGTTTTGCAATGTGGGACACCCCCCTTGTTAAAGCTATATATACGTCCGTGCGCCAACCTATTTACACTGATTGTGGTGAAAATATGATATTAAAAAAAAAGTGTAACATTACAGACTTAGATGCAAGTAAATTGCAATGGATTTTTCAAGATACAATACAATATTTTTAACGCGCGACAAGTAACAATAATGTTTGAATTATTGCTAAAAGTAGCCTTTTTTATGTCAAGTTTTACTGTCTTGAAAAATATAGGTTGGCGGCGGCACTAGTTTCGTCAAGGGTGTAGACTCGTGGTCGTCAAATTGCGGCCCGCGGTAAAGTAGATTCCTTGAATTAATAGTAACTACACATCCGTACTTCACATATAATGCGGCCCGGACCGCTCTGCTCTGCTCTGACTGCTCAAGAGCCACACATAACAATGTGAGCACTAATTACATTGTTATGTGTGGCTCTTGAGCAGTAAAGAGTGACGACGGCTGGTGTAGACTGTAGCTGCTATTGGCTGTTGGATGAGGCTAAAGACCAGCGGCTGACTGTTGACTTACCCAGGGCGTACCCAGGTTCTGAGCCAGAGGGGGGCAAATCAGATTTTTTATAAACCAGGTGCTTGTATAGAAAAAAAATATTAAATAGGTAGGTAAAGTATGTTTTTTAAATAAATTATTTAACTACCTAGGTATTTTTGTGAAAGGTGGCCAGACCAGCCAGACGAGCAGACGGATCACCTGATGGTAAGTGATAGACATGCGAACACCGTAGAGTAGTGCGCTGCCGACCTTTGTCCTCTATCCTCAACTTACTTAATTATAGCCACCGTCCACTTGAACTCTGCAAAGATGGTCGCCACGCCGCCCACAGTGCGGTAACCTACCCCAAACCCTCTCCAGCCACAACCCTGCAAATAAAAAAGGTTTATAAACCGTATTCGTGATAATCTACAAAAGTACGATTGTAGTTTTCGTAAAATTCTGTTCTTTACTCAAGAATATTTTGAAAAAAATTAAATTTAGCAAATTGGTGCTATAACACCATCTAGTGGTGAGTAGTTTAACTAGTAAAAGAGTGCTTTTACAGCACCATCTAGGTTTTGGAATAATAACTAACATGTCAGTAAAACGCCATCTAGTAGTAAATAGAAGTATTATTAAGTGACAACGCCATCTAGTAGTAAATAGAAGTATTATTAAGTGACAACGCCATCTAGTAGTGAATAGAAGTATTATTAAGTGACACCGCCATCTAGTTGAATAATAAAAAAAAGCGCCTGCTTAAGGCAGAATATTTTTTTTAAACGATATGGCGCCATTTTCAAAAATGTATAAACCTACCTAGGTACATGAGAATTTTCTTCTCAATTAAATTTCAAATATTTACCTGAGGATTATTTGCTTGAAATGGTAAATCAGGATTATGGGTGGTGGGTGATGCCGTCGTAGGAGGGTAGGGTGTAAAGGCCCGATGTCTTTTATGTGCTGGAAATAGAGATCTCTGAGTAAGGCAGATAATATAAAAAAAAACTCTCTCTCTGTGGGTCTACGCTGATTGTAATGCTAATAAAAATCCGTTATTAGCAGATAGCTAAGTAACTAATATTTTCTAAAGATGTTAAATCATCGAAGCACTGATAATACGTAATTAAAAAACAAAAATGATACTTATATCAAAATAGGTAGTAAAAAATATATAAAACATAAATATGAAAAAAGGTGGCTGGTCCAGCAGTCGATCCTCAACAGTGGGAGTCTTAAAGTCTATTAGTATTCTTTTTAATTTTGGTATACTTAATAATTCTTTGCAATTTATATAGGTACCTACAATATTGATGAGACTATCGTCAGCTCATGGCGAGTTAAGCACTTACGAAATTAAGGGGTTCGGAAAGTATAAACTGGTAGTACAGCCTCTTAGACCGTGGAAGGGTGTGGGTTCGAGTCCCACCTGAACCCTTCGATGAATCGATTAGTATTCTAAAAATTACATCAAAATCGGAGTGTCTCTCATCCCTTGGAGGATGGGACGTGCCCTGGTGTGGGACGCTACATGCGTTGATACCCTGGCACCTTCCCATCTTCCGGCATTCCTCATAGTCCCGCTATGAGGAATGCCGGAGCCGCAGCCGAAGCTGCAGAGAAACTGAAAGCTGCAAAGTATAGGCATCTATCCGGTACCTACCACTTCGTAGCTTTCGGTGTCGAAACACTGGGCCCGTGGGGTCCCGATGCTCTCTCTTTCTTCCGAGACTTAACTAAGCGCTTAGTTGAAGTCACGGGAGACCCAAAAGCTGGCAGCTACTTCGCCCAGCGAATTTCCATCGCTATCCAACGAGGTAATGCTGGCCAGCATTTTTGGAACATTGCCACAGGGGCCTACTCTGTTTTAACCTTTTTCTTTTTTTTTGGTAGGTAGTTTATTTAGCTTTAGATTATAGTTACTGTTTTTTTCTTTTGTGCTTCCCTATTACTTTGTCCAATAAATTCATATTCATCAAAATCTAAAAATACCAACGAAAAACGCAAGTCTTTGGAAAGTCATGCAATTAAATGTTTTCTGTTCCATTTTCTATTTCAAACGTACCTTTATCCGGAAGTGGTGCCAGTTCGTCCAGCTGCCGCATGAGGGCCTCGTCGTCCATGGCGCTGAAGTCCTGGCGCTGGGCGGGGAGCAACGCGCTCGCCGCCTCCAGACAGATTACTGCTACCAACTAGACAGGGAAATTATAATTATCTGTAATTATAATTTTAGAGAGAGCAATTTTTTAACGGTGAGACAGCCACGCATGAATGAGCTGGGCTCATACGTGTGACACAGCCTCACAGAAGACTGCGCGCCGCGGCGGGAAGCAGTGCAGGCAAATGATGAGATCCGCAGGAGATCTAAGGTCACGGACATAGCCCAAAGAATTGCGTGGCTGAAGTGGCAATGGACAGGGTTCATTGCGAGGAGAACAGACGGCCGTTGGGGTGGAAAGGTCCTTGAGTGGAGGCCACGCGCAGGCGGCCGCAGCCGTGGCAGGCCTCCCAGCAGGTGGACTGACGATCTGGTGAAGGTCGCGGGAGTCCCTTGGATGCGGGTGGCACAGGAAAACTTTGTGGGAGGCATATGTCCAGCAGTGGACGTCTATTGGCTGAAATAATAATGATGATGATGATTTTTAACCGTGGGAAAGCCACGCATGAATGAGCCGACTCGACCGTGTGATCGATACCACGGCCTCACAGAAGATCGGCGCAAAGCAGCGCCTGCGCTGTATTTTGTTGAATGAGTGAGAGTACCGGAGGCCCAATTAGGGGGAAAGGGGGTGAAAGGTTGGCAGTGTACTTGAGACTTTACAGGTGTTGGAGTTGTCTATGGGCGGCGACGATCGCTTACTAGGTTATCCGTCTGCTAACTTGCCACTTACGACACAAAAAATATGTTCTAGTACAGTCAGCCACACCACCGTAGGTAACTCTAACTAGGTACCTACGTTGTTTGTTAGTTCTATTCTGAAAGTCGAGCGAAATGTACCTATTTTCAAACGTGTAGCTCGGGTTTGTGATCACCAATAGGTGGCAACTAGGCAAGCGTGGTGATTAAGCCTAATCCCATCATAGTAGCGATGACTTGATTTCTATTATGGAGGCCTTTGCCCTGCAGTGGGACCTTGAATTGTCGACCTTTAATGTTTTCTGGTTAAAATCTTATTTTAGTTGATGTAAGTAAGTTGTACTTACAAATAACTTCATTTTCCCCCCAACGAATCGCACTGTTTCACCGTAATTTCCTTAATGCACTAATAATGATAAACATTATGATGTAAATAATGTATTTATAACTTCAACGCTATATGAATGTTTCTCAAACTTTACTTACACGTGCCCCTTAAAAAAGTTAAGTAAAGTATCAGCGTATATACCTACTGTCCCACTGCAGGGCAAAGGCCTCCATCATAGAAATCAAGTCATCGCTACTATGATCGCATTAGACTTAATTACAAGCCCCTCTCTTAAGTAAAATCGATACTAACTAATATTACGTTTTGTAAATCTAAAGATTATTTGACCAAAAGCCTATAATGTGGTGTTTATTTCACCACCACTTTCCTTCAAGTTCAAAAGTGATATTTTAGCCGTGCGGTACCCAGTCAGTGATAAAAATCTTCTTTGTGGTTAAGGCAAGTACTTAGTCCTTAAAGGGAGCTATCGCATGTGAAAAATCCGCCAAATCGTCTGCCTACTTCAGCAATAAAAAAAAAACCTACTGTAGAGGTAGAATTAAGGCAAATCCATCCACACGGTGATTGGTTATTTTTGGTGTGAGATGTCAAAAAGTTTCTAAACAACCAATGACGTTGAAGTTGGATCTCAGCCTAAACTACGCCATCTAGAGGATTTGTCACATACCTATATATAGATAGCCCCCTTTATTTTGGTCATTCGTCTCAAACAGTTTGAGAGCCGCTGACTTGATAAGTCGTACACGGCTATCACTGAGTTATGGCTGAGGGAATTTCGCTGCATCACCAGTGACAATCGGACTCGGTTTTGCGCCCCCCACTTCTCTAAAAGGGGGCTAGAAAGGGGCAAAAAGTAGCCTATGTAGTAGAAATAGAAATATTCTTTATTCAATTTAAGTCCTCATAGAACACTAGCGGCCGCCGGCGACTTCGTCCACGTGGAAAAGTAACTTTTTACCCCCCTTTCAACCCCTTACAACCCCCTTTTCGCAATAAAAAGTAGCCTATGTCCTTTCTCAGGGTCTAGATTATCTGTATACCAAATTTCATTTAAATCCGTTGAGTAGTTTTGGCGTGAAAGAGTAACAGACAGACAGACAGATAGACAGACAGACAGACAGACAGAGTTACTATATCATAAGTACCAAGGAGAGCAATAGTCACTGACACAATCTTATTCCAGGGAAAATTGACCTTGTTGTTTCATGACGTTAAATAAATCTCAACTTAGGGTGGTAGACCACATTTTTGGCTGACTGTACCTACTGTAGAATTAAGGTGAATCTACACGGTGATTGGTTATTTTTGGTGTGAGATGTGAAAAACTCTTTAAATAACCAATGACGTTGAAGTTGGACCTTAGCCTAAATTACAATTTAAATCTGACCATTATCTCAACGATAAAGAAAAATAATTGTCATTCATAGTAGTCTATTTCCTTGTATTATTGTAAGTTATTTTGCTCAAATGAAACTCTGTAACTTATTAAGTACTATTTGAAAAGAGTACCTAACTACTGAGTTTCTTGCTGGTGTCTTCTCAGTAGAAATCGACGTTCCGAACCAGTGGTAGATTATATTATGTTTTGACATTCATAAGTGTTCTGTATGGGTCGGACCTAACTTGAATAAAGATTTTTTCTATTTCTACACCATCCAGCGGATTTGCTGCTCATTGTGTTTGTCACATTTTCAAACAGTTTGAGAGCCCCTGACTTGATAAGTTGTACACGGCTATCACTAAGTTGTGGCTGAGGGAATTTCACTGCAACTAGCGACAATCGGACTCGGTGGCCACGTTTTATGATTAAATTTTGATAAAACTGTTGGGATTGGGCACGGTACACATGTTTCCTTCCCACTCTGGCGAAGCAGGGAGCGTCGTTGGAGGTTTAGTCGGTAGGCCTTCAGTCTACCGGAGGAGAGCCCGACATAATAACCCGTCCGCCCCCCGGCAGACGGGTATGCATACGGACGTCGGCCCATTGCACATCGGGCCGGCAGCATTCCCCCAACGCAAAAAAAAAACGTTTGCAGGATGCACCCGGAGAGATAGACCAAAAGGTCATGGCCGTCGCCTAAGAAAAGATGGCGTGACGATTTGAATTCCGGAATTGGGAAATAACGGCAGCGAATAGGCGCCAGTGGAAGACCTTATGGGAGGCCTTTGCCCAGCATTGGTATCAAGCAGGGTAAAAAAACTGGTGACCCCTTTCCCTTCGGGAACCTCTTTCATCTTAGCGTGTAGCTTTCATAAGTCTCTACCTACAGTGGAACAAATGCACTGCCATCCTTTATTCCTTTTTCCCTACCTTTTTCTTTGGGTAGGTATCAAACCTTCTGATGCTTCTGGTAGTCCGTGGTATACAAGCGGGTCAAGCCGTACGCCTAATCAAGCTGATTTTCAGAATTCGAAATCATTTATTAGTTCAAAAAACGTATATACATTTTTCAGGAATAAGATTGCAAACGTGACCACTGCATGGTTACCAGTATTCGTCATATAGACGTGTTTTCCTGTAAATACTCCATAGAGGGCTATCTCTTTATAAGCTGAGGTCACGTCACAGATACTAAGTACTAGTGGTAGTAGTCCCTACTACCTACTTAAAATTACTAATAAGTATCCATACTCCATACTAATATTATAAATGCGAAAGTAACTCTGTCTGTCTGTCTGTTATTCTTTCACGCCAAAACTACTGAACGGATTTAAATGAAATTTGGTATACAGATGATCTAGACCCTGAGAAAGGACATAGGCTACTTTTTGTTGCGAAAAGGGGGTTGTAAGGGGTTAAAAGGGGGGTACAAAATTTACTTTTCCACGCGGACGAAGTCGCGGGCGGCCGCTAGTTTTTAATAAAATGGTAAGTAACGGTTAATTAGGTATGCCTATGTATTAGCTTTACTTCGAAAGCAAATAAATAAATAAATGCGTCAGACAATCACACCAATCAACCGAATCTCTAACAAGGGCAACCCCTTTCTTATGAGTGCTAGATGAGGATAATTAACTGGGGCGTCACGTCAACTCAAAACTCCCAGATCCAAAAAAAACTGTGCGGAACTAGGTAGCACAAATCATGGAATGCCTCTTATTAAGTTAAAAATTATCATTATTCGGTTTCGGTAAACATAAAACGATGGTGATAATGAAAAGCATAGTATCCACTGTTTATATTTTATTGAACTCTTCAATAGCTGGGCGCAGTCAGTCCCTCGGCAGCCATCTGCGCGTCCACCCAGCCCCGCAGGGCAGCCACGTCGGTGAACACGACGGGCAGGCCTAGTGGCCCGCAGGCCGCCACGTATGCCACCAGGCCTGTGAGCTGGTAGCGCCCAGGCTGCCCCTGAAACATAGAGGTTTTCGATAATCTGTGGTGGACTCCTGTTTTCGCTCTAAGACCCCTTGGTCCATAGTAGTTACTTGTAGTCCAGTAGGCCTAACATGCGCACCGCGACAAAATTTTGTCGACTCTCGTTCGCGAGAGCGCATCCTTCTATCCCGCTCATCGCTCAGTCAGGTGAGCGAGACGCAACTTGCGCCGACACAATACGAGTGTCGACAAATTATCTCGTGGCGCGCATGTTAGCCCGGCTGGCTATGCCCTCCAGCCAGCCATACTACGCCCAGAAGCGCGACTTCTAGGGATCTTCACGGCGTCACGGAGTGAACTAAGGATTTCCTCTTTAGGCTTATTGCAGCATCGCCCGGACTACGTGTGCGACTGATTCATCGGTGATAAACGATCCCTTGCATAGAGGGCTGTCGGTTGCGCGGTGAAAACCGGTCAGGAGCCGCACCGTTGCCGGTTGTCCGCAAATCAGTGTGTTGTTATCATGCGGTTTCATGTAATAATCAATGTGCGCCCTAACGCATCGACACACTGCATCACGGCCAGCCGCTAGTGCGTTTTTGCTCTAACGCATTTCCTGAACTGACAACCGTTGGAGCCATAAAGTCCTTGAGTGGAGACCGAGACTCGGCAAACGTAGTGTTGGACGCCCTGCTACAAGATGGGATGACGACATTCGAAGGCTGGCTGGAGTGAGCTGGATGAGTGGCCGAAAATCGGGAGCGGTGGCGTGCATTGGGGAGACCAATGTCCAGCAGTGGACGAGCGTGGGTTGCTGATGATGATGAGAACGCATTTCCCCTGGGTAAACAAAAAACCGTAGTGTAGGACGATCTCAGGCCAGATGGAGTGACTCAGGCAAGAGGGCTGGCTGGAGCTGGATGCGAGTAGCCGGAGATCGATCAAAGTGGCGAGCATTTGAAGAGGGCTATGTCCAGCAGTTGACTGCAACAGGCTGATGATGATGATCATGGACGTATATAAGGGGGGGGGGGGGTCCAGGGGGTCCGTAAATACCCCCCCCTTGGAGGCCTGGTTTGACATAAGGTTGAATCGGCTATAGCCAAGGGCGACTTAATTAAGGGGTCGGCAAGGTTGGTGGGGTAGCAAATTGTAGATAGCCCTGGGACGGCAAATCAACAAATCAACCTCACGTTCTTCAATAATGCGTACATGTAATAACGCACGGTCCATGAATTGAACTTCGGGAGAGCCGCATTATAAAATATTATTACAATTAGGGAAATTGTTTTTCCGAGCAAGGGGGTGTGGGGGGGGGGGGGTTGTAATTGTTTTGCAATGTGGGACAACCCCCTTGTCAAAGCTATATATACGTCCGTGATGATGATGTCAATAGGTTAGCGTTAGGTTCAGTCGATGTACCTGTACAGGACAGACGAGCGGCGAGCCGGCGCCCCCCGTGCACAGATCTGTGTCGGGCACTCCACCCGCGCACGTGAGGGTCGGCTGGACCTCATAGTACAGCCCCAGGGAGGGCCTGAGGGCGGCGGCGCAGGCCGAGCGGGAGACAGCTGGGACTTCGGTCTGGGGACAAAGGTTGATGTCTACAGCAGGGATGTTACGAATATTCGCATTCGTTCATTCAATGGTTCGCATCGTTTTTAACATTCGCATCGACATTCGCATTCGTTAAATCAATGCGAATGTTATGGGAATGCGAAAATTGCGAATGTGTGCAGGTCGTGCGTGCGTGACTAATCGACTTATGGGTGAGACGGCAGCAAAACTGTTGTTCTTAAAATATAATTTACCTTTATTAAACTTTGACTACTGAATGTCTGTCACGTTAGTACATTTTGTATGTTTTTTGTCTTTTAAGTAATAAAAATGATTGATTTATATGTTTTTTTTTTACATTTAATGTGACTGATGTGTTAACCTACATAACATTCGCATTCGCATTCGCACATTCGCGGCGTAAATATTCGCATTCGCATTCGCGAATGTGAAAATTTTTACATTCGTAACATCCCTAGTCTACAGTGTATTGTGATCTGTGAACATTTTTGTCCCTATAAACATGTGTTCTACTACCAACCATTTCGAACAACTTATTTGGTTATGGACTTTTCGAAATTCATCTAAAAAAAACGTCTCCCCATACAAAATGACTAAATATTTATTACGTGTCCAGCTTTGAATGAGAACTTGAGTTTTTTTTAACGAATTTTAAAAATAAACTTTAGAATGATTGGTAGAACACGTGATTAAAAGGATGTATTAAGTAAATGTTTACAAATATACACCTTGTATAGTGATGGTCTTTTGTAAGTATTCTATTTCGATGCACAGGAAAACAGACATGCACTTACCTTTGATTTTTTTTATGTGATAGGAGGCAGACGAGCAGACGGATCACCTGATAGACACCTTTAACACCAGTAGAGTCACACACAAGTGTGCTTCTTATTTAGCAGGGCCTGCGCTCTGTTTCGAAAGGGAGTTAAAGGTTGGCGTCGCACTTGTGACTGTACCGCTGTTGCAGGTGTCTATGTGCGGTGGCAATCTCTTACCATCAGGTGATCCGTCTGCTCGTCTGCACCTATCACATGAAAAAATCTTGATCAATCTTTCGTTCCTTTTACCTTGGACAACAAGGTCTGGTGCTGGTCCTGTGTATCCTTCCCCCATCCGGAGAAGAAGCAGGTTGTCCCTGCATCCACCACGAGACCCTGGGGCGGCAGGCAGACCGGAGCCACGTGGGACTGAGACTCCACGGCAGACAGGGATAGGATGATCAGCGCGATATTGTGCTCTGCAGTACCTAAGGAAGAAATCGTATATTTTTTTTTTATTATATTACTAGTGGCCCGCCTTCACTTCGCTTTGGGACCGTAATTTAGAAATGAATTAATAGATGGCGCTGTGACCAACTACATCGCGCAAGCGTTTCGTGTTATCGGTTTACCTATAAGCCTTGTCGTTGTCTATTGAAGTTATCTCTTTATAAATAGTATAGAAGAAGATGTGATAGGTGACAGACGAGCAGACGGATCTCCTGATGGTAAGCGATTGCCGCAGCCTATAGACTCCTGCAACACTAGTGGAATCACAAAATCTGCCGTCCTTAGCATAGTTGCAGTAAGTACGCTCTCGACGGTTTCGAGAAAAACGCGGTTAAAGTTTTGGTGCGAAAATCTTCCATAACTCCTTAGTTTATTATCAGATCACAGTGATTGTAACTTTAAATGAAAGCGGGCGTTAGCACCTATGTATTACTGTATAAAAAAGTAATTTCCGTTAATTTAAACATAAAATAAATTCACTATTGTTGTTATACTAAGTATCACTTAAAAATCTCGACTAGAGATCACTTAGCATAAACACAGTAAGTGTGTTTTTACTGTTTTTATGCTTAGTAACCTTATAAATTTTAACTATTTATTAGAGTATTTTATTGAATACTAGTAAAAATTTAATTTCTCTTTCACGAATTATATTAAAGCGGTTGGATGCCATTTTTAGATGTTTAAATAATTCGTAAATGAAAAATTCCAAAATGGGCAAATGTATGTCTATCTAGAACAAACGCTCCAATCAGGCAGAAACAACTTCCAGAGAGAACCCAACAGAAGAATTTAGTTAGTCTGGGCAGCATTTGGTAGGCTTCACCAAGTCTTCCCGTCACCCATCCCTCAAAGTCTTAAGTCGAATGTCTTCGACTAGTGCGTCCTCCCGGTCATGACTTACGGTGCCGAGACGTGGATACCCATGGCTGGACTAATCCACCGGTTCAAAGTCGCTGAAAGAGCTATGGAAAGGGCTATGCTCGGAGTATCTCTAAAGGACCGCATCAGAAAATAATGATGTAATCCCACAGAGAACCAGAGTCACCGACATAGCCCACCGAATTAGCAAACTGAAGTGGCAGTGGGCTGGTCACATTAGCCGCAGAACTGACAACCGTTAGAGCCATAAAGTCCTTGAGTGGTGACCGCGACTCGGTAAACGTAGTGTTGGACGCCCTGCGACAAGATGGGATGATAACATTCGAAGGCTGGATGAGAGTGGCCGAAGATAGGAACATAATACAATGTACTCTGTAATCGGAACTGAATCGGAACACATGCAAAATGTCAAAATGCATAGAAACTTGTCATTTTCATCTGTCAGTTTACTTTATATGATTATGAATCAGAGTATAGATATCATTTCTTTTGACGGTGAACTCAAACTTAAGTTAGATTTCAATACTGATACTGCCATAAACGCAGTATCACATGATACTTCTTTTATGGTAAGTATAATTTGGATCCTCCATTTCAATCATTACTTAGCATACATGCAGTATCACGTCATCTTACTGTCTTTATGTTATGTAACTTGAAGGAAATGATTATGAGATCTACTAAGCATAAGTACAGTAACGCATCATACTGTTTTTAAGACTAGACCACTAATATAGTAAATATGTTAGCCTACTAAGAAAGAAAACAGTATATATATCTTACTGTAGTTTTGCTAAGTGACTCTGAATAAAATGTTTGCAGTAAGTGTACCCACTGTAATTATGCTAAGTAAAGTAACAAAAATGCCTGACTTACTGCAAATTCCTAAATGCTAAATTTGGATTGAAAAACGATACAAACAAATGGATTAGATGAAAATGTAGATCTCGTTATCGTGATCACGGCTGTATACGTAACTCAGTTTTGTCAAAATGCCGACTTACTGCAACTATGCTAAGGACGGCAGAAATGCACTGCCAATATTTAGCCCCCTTCCCCCAAATGAGCCTGCAGTGCCCTTACTCACTCACACCGGTCTTCTGTGAGGCCGTGGCATGACTTGGTAGAAATATTTCCATCTATGGTCAATTAAAAAAATGCGCCAGACAATCACACCAATCAACCTGGTCTCAAACTAGGGCAGCCCCTGTACTATGACTGCGAGATGGCGATAATTAACTGAGGGCGTCAACCCAGAACACCCAGACCCAAGAAACACTTAGGAAATGTACATTTCTAAATTGACTTGACCGGGAATCGAGCCTGGGACCTTTCGCGCTGCGGGCGAACCTTAGCCACTCCGCCATCGAGGCCGTAAGATATTTCTACAGAATATAACCATACTCTCATTGAATCTCTCGTGGACCCGGACAGCCCGGGCCTGCCGCACCTTCCTGCTGACACTGGCCACTCTCTGATCGTGGTCTCCTACCACGCAGTACACGTTGGCAGCAGGCTGGAGCCTGGCAGCCTTGTGAGCCACCGTCAGAACAGCCATGGGGTGGATCAGGACTCCGTTGGCTATGAACTCCATTACTGGCCGGCCGGACGTATCGGTGCCGTATGGTCTGTGGAGGGAAGATCTTGAGAATCATTTTTCTCTTATATTGAGGACAAAATGCGTGGTCCGAAGTATGACCTATTATACGAGGGGTGGCTGATAAAAGATCTACTTTGTTAAAGAAAGGTTTGAAAATGGAACTGGCCGCAATGTATTCATTTGGCCTGTTTATTCCTTTTTTAAAAAAACATAACATTCATTTGTTTTTAATACATTCATAAATTTTTGGCGCGGTGTTGTGTTCATCCAGTCGGACAGAAAATAACAAACATGATCAAATTTGAGCATCGCGCGGTGATTAAGTTCCTCAGTCGGGAAGGGAATACGCTACCCAGATTAGAGAGCGAATGTTAAAGGTGTTCCTAGGTTCATGTCTTCGTAATACGTTATAAAGTTTGGTCGAAACAGTTAAACATGGCCGTGAGAGCTTGGAAGACGATCCTCGTAGCGGAAGGCCGATTTCAGCGGTGATTACAGAAAAAGTCGAAAAAGTGAAACAACTAATATTGGCTGATCGGCGAATCAAGCAGTGGGAGGTAGCTAGAGATGTTGGCATTAGTAAGGAACGAGTTCATGAAATAATTCATGGACATTTGGGGATGTCAGGTCAGCGCGCGTTGGGTGCCTAGAATGTTGACGCCGTTGATGTTGACGCCCGTGCACACGGCCTTCACGGCGAGGTCATCCTTGAATAAAAATGGCTTCACAGAGATCAACCACCCACCCTATAGTGCAGATTTAGCCTCTTGTGACTATTTGTTATTTAAAAATTTAAAGAAAAATTTGAGAGGTCGCAGATTTTCAACAGATGAAGAGATGAAGGAGGCGGTAAACGACCATTTTGACACCCAAGACAAAACGTATTTTTTTAATGGTCTAATGTCGCTAATTGACAAATGTCACAAATGCATTTCAGTTGCAGGGGATTACATAGAAAAATAAAAAAAATCATCCATTTATGTCTTTTCTTTCATACTTAGGTAGATTACTTTTCAGCCACCCCTCGTACCTATATAAATAAAAATAAAATAAAAAAATAAAATAAAAGGCGAAAGTTTGTAAGTATGGATGTATGGATGTTTGTTACTCTTTCACGTAAAAACTACTGAATGGATTTGAATGAAACTTTACCACAATATAGCTTATACATCAGAATAACACATAGGCTACAATTTATAAAAATATATTGTGTGGATTGTCCAAATATGACGGTAAGTGTCAATGGGTGATTTTCCCAAGTACCGTATCAATACCGGTGGCATGTATTTTGAGCTGTCTTTTCTCCTTTACATAAAAACCAGTTTTATAGCTTATTGAGATTAAGTTAACTGTCATATTTATAGACTGTAAGTTAGTGGTGGAATAATATATTTTTTTATAATGCCAATTTTGTTACTGTTTCTAAGTCCGGTGGTGCAATCCCGGTGGCGAAAATGTATGTAAAGTGGTTTTAAAAATTCGCCACCGTAATTAGGTTTGTTGAAATTCACCCCAATAATTAACTCCACGCGTACGAAGTCGCGGGCGGCCGCTACTGGTACAATAAAAGCACCCGTTCTCTGTTTAGAGCAGCTGTGTCAAGGGTTCAAGTCGCAATTAAGATCGCCAACCTTCGTTAGAAGATAGCACTCAAAGAAGAAGAAGATTGAGGACAAAGCTGACCTCACTCCACCTGATGGTAAGCGGCCGTGAGATCCAAATATGAGATTGACAGGCACAAAAGAACAGACAAAGTGTCCATTGAGTCTGTCACTCACACCCTGAAGGCTTGCTAAGATGCCGTTTCACGCCCCGCCTAAAAAACCCAGGATTGAAATTACTTTATTGAACATGTAAAATCCGTATTGACATGAGGAATGCTAATTCTCATTTACAAAATAACACAAATGTAAAATTTGAGAGACAAATCACATCGAAAACCTACCTATTAACTAACTAAAAATACAACATACACGTCAATTTCCTAAATTATTTAAATTGCTCAACGCAAGTCGCCAACACTCACGCTCTGCCTGTTCTTAGTGTTAAGTTTGGTACCGTTATCAACAAAGCAATTTACAATGAAAAGAGGTAGGTTTAATTATTAACAGTAAGTTATATCTTTCCATGAATAGTCTCTAATTTTACATATTGGTACATAAGTAGTTTGACCAAAACTGTTATGTCCTAATTCATTCAAACATTGACACAAAAACAATATGGCATATTCCATTCAAAGCACAGCTTCAAAAATAATATGATACAGCAATATTGGGAGAGCTGCAGACATACAAGTTTTGATGAAACCAAGAAAGGTACATCTCAGATGTGAGCATCCAGTAGTCACAGCGAACTTATCAAGGGAGGGCTAACTGTACAATTCCCCGGTGTATACATGCTAACACTTAACATTATTTTTTTTGAGGCTTAGAAATCTAGACCCTAGCCTGTGGTGAAACTTTCCAAACTCTGCAGTTATCTTACAATGATTACTATAAATACTATTAAAACTTAAGTATTACAGTAACATAATCCAATATTTAACAATTTCAATACAAGAGACCAAATAATTTGATACAATACAAACAATTGGGTTTAAGGTTGAAAATTCCACAAAAACTGTAAATATCAGAGTAAAAAAATGTTAACTACCATACAGACTTTGGAAAGTCAGTCCATTTTACTTTGTAATAAATTAAGTCCAAGTAAATTATTCAATATGAACAGAATTTGTCTTGCTGTTTGGGAGATCATTCGCTTACATCATCATCATCATTTCAGCCAATAGACGTCCACTGCTGGACATAGGCCTCCCCCAAAGTTCTCCTCACAGATCGGTCCTGTGCTACCCGCATCCAATGGGCTCCCGCGACCTTCAACAGATCGTCGGTCCACCTGGTGGGAGGCTTGCCACGGCTGCGGCCTCCTGCGCGTGGCCTCCACTCAAGGACCTTTCCACCCCAACGGCCGTCTGTTCTCCTCGCAATGTGCCCTGCCCACTGCCACTTTAGCCACGCAATTCTTTGGGCTATGTCCGTGACCTTACAATACAATATAATTTATTAGTGACACTAAAATAAGGAAAAAACTTACCTTTAACGGACTCACACGCAAAACCACACAGACTATGAGCGTTTTCCGTATAACTGACTAACTGACACAATTTTGTTTATAGATCAGTTACCTTATTATTATTATGTTCATATTATTGCAATTGCGTCATTTGGAAATATCGGAAATTACTTACTTACCTATTATTAATTTAATTAATGTTAAGTTCGTTGCATTCGCCTTGTTGGGTAGTGATTTAATTACCGAGCCGTGATCTCGGGGTCCCTGGTCGAGCAAAAAGTTTCGAATTTTTCGAACATAGCTCGGGTCTGTGATCACCAATCCGTATTAGACCAGCGTGGTGATTAAGCCTAATCCCGTCATAGTAGCGATGACTTGATTTCTGAGGAGGCCTTATGTGCTGATATGGGCTGATACTTTATTTTCGTTACATTATGAGCTAAGTATAACAGTTCTGGATAGGAACGCGCCTACCACTACGCCGGTTCGAATCCGGACATGCACCAATGGATTTTTCAAATCTATGTGCGTTTCCCATTTTCGCTCGGCGGTGAGGAAATGTGTTCATGATTTAGTTGGTCAGTTTCCCCTGTTTAACCCTTAACCAGGCAACTAGACATATTTTTTTCATTGGTTTTCAACCTTATCATAACTGCATAAAGTTCAAAATCTGTGGTCTCATATGGTACATAGCCTGGTAATGGTTAAGGGTTACGCAGGTCCATCACCTTCCTGCCTAATTATTCTCCGGTTATCTTGGGGTCGGCGCGTATGTTTTCTTCTTCCATTCGTCCTTATCATTCGTCATCATATCATCCCTTTTCAGTCATGTCATTTTTCACACAATACATCCATCTCTCTCCCCAAAGTTTGTCCGTTTTTCACGGCCAAAAGGAGCGAGAAATTAACGAGATGTACTTATACTTAAATAATGATGTCATTTAATAACACGTTAAAAATATTAGTTTATTTTACTTTTAAGAATGTATTTGAAGATGCACTGAAGATCATATCCACACTAAAGTAATGTTTGAGGACTGTGGGCGTCACTGATCAGTATGCGAAGTTGTCCAGGTCGTATCCCTCGGCGAGGACCTCTGTCCGGATCCAGGTGGTGTACTGAGCCACCTCCATGTAGACCCCGGGCACGCCGTCCTGGCCGCACCCGATGCCCCACGACACTATCCCGGATAGGACGTAGCGGTTCGGATCGTTCTGGGGGATACATTTACGGAATTTAATTAAAAGGATCAACCATCGACGGAAATTTTGGAAAAGACGTGTGTGAAGACATACAAGGTGAATTTTTAATCACCGTCCAAAATAAGCTCGACTCAAAATCTGCAAGTGTACAATGTAACTCTCTCCAAGAAACATTAGTCTAAATACGACAAAAAAATTTGAACTTTCCGTACAATATCGATCGCGCGATCAGTCTGGATAGCAATTTTCGTGCACTCGACATTGAAGTCGAATTTAGAGATTTCGTACATTCGTCCATACAAATGTCTCATTCGACTTCAATGTCGAGTGCACGAGAATTGTCCCCCTGATTTGTTTGGTACCCACCCTCACTCCACGAAACACAGCGCAAGTACTATCATCGACTTATTCTGGTCTTAGAGTGGCTAAGGTCAGATGGCAGTCGCTTCAATGTAATTACATACGTGGCTGTCTTCATGTTTTTCACATAGGATCTTCGAAAAGCTGCTATAAAATTTGTCTGGCGAAGTAACGCTTAGAATGTGCCCTGGTATGGCCACGTTTTAAGAAACTAGAAAGTTGCGTGGCCAACAAATGTCTGATCCATGCCATTACCGCCAGGTGCCAGTAGAAGGGGTAGACTCAAAAGGGTTTGGATAGATGTCCTCGTACCACGTAAGCTATTCAGTTTTCGCAAGACATAGCTGAAGTGTATGTGATTTTACTGCTATACGGATGGTAGATGCTGCAAAAGACTCAGCGTCTCTGAAAATTTAGCGTTGAAAACGCCATCGTGGTCGCTTAAAGAGCCCTGTAGCCACAAACCCTAAGGGTCGCTTACCTCAAGAGGACAGGCCAAGAGTCCGCCGCCGTCCTGGGTGCAGGTGTCCAGTCTCTCACATGAAGCCGCTGTGCATCTGGTAGCATGGACCCAGTGACCTATGACCCTAAGGGTCTTACCTCCAGGGGACAGGCCAAGGGTCCGCCGCCGTCCTGGGTGCAGGTGTCCAGTCTCTCACATGAAGCCGCTGTGCATCTGTAGCATGGACCCAGTGACCTATGACCCTAAGGGTCTTACCTCAAGGGGACAGGCCAAGGGTCCGCCGCCGTCCTGGGTGCAGGTGTCCAGTCTCTCACATGAAGCCGCTGTGCAGCTGGTAGAATTGACCCTGTGACCTATGACCCTAAGGGTCTTACCTCAAGGGGACAGGCCAAGGGTCCGCCGCCGTCCTGGGGTGCAGGTGTCCAGTCTCTCACATGAAGCCGCTGTGCAGCTGGTAGAATTGACCCTGTGACCTATGACCCTAAGGGTCTTAACCTCAAGGGGACAGGCCAAGGGTCCGCCGCCGTCCTGGGTGCAGGTGTCCAGTCTCTCGCATGAAGCCGCTGTGCAGCTGGTAGCATGGACCCTGTGACCTCTGACCCTAAGGGTCTTACCTCAAGGGGACAGGCCAAGGGTCCGCCGCCGTCCTGGGTGCAGGTGTCCAGTCTCTCGCATGAAGCCGCTGTGCAGCTGGTAGCATGGACCCTGTGACCTATGACCCTAAGGGTCTTACCTCAAGGGGACAGGCCAAGGGTCCGCCGCCGTCCTGGGTGCAGGTGTCCAGTCCTCTCACATGAAGCCGCCTGTGCAGCTGGTAGAATTGACCCTGTGACCTATGACCCTAAGGGTCTTACCTCAAGGGGACAGGCCAAGGGTCCGCCGCAGTCCTGGGTGCAGGTGTCCAGTCTCTCAACATGAAGCCGCTGTGCAGCTGGTAGAATTGACCCTGTGACCTATGACCCTAAGGGTCTTACCTCAAGGGGACAGGCCAAGGGTCCGCCGCCGTCCTGGGTGCAGGTGTCCAGTCCTCTCACATGAAGCCGCTGTGCAGCTGGTAGAATTGACCCTGTGACCTATGACCCTAAGGATCTTACCTCAAGAGGACAGGCCAAGGGTCCGCCGCCGTCCTGGGTGCAGGTGTCCAGTCTCTCGCCGCCCGCGCACATGAAGCCGCTGTGAAGTTGGTAGAATGGACCAAGACGCGTGTTGCGGAGTCTGATCTGACATTCTTCGCGGGCCATTACTGGGAGAATCGTCTGGGGGAAGAATAATACGTGACAAAAAAATATGAAAAGGATTTAGGATTGTTCTTACACCAGAAATGTGCGAGGATGCGTTAGGAAAAAAAATCGATCTTCGAAGTTTTTTACGAGTGTGAACTTTGTTCGAGTGCATGAGAGTCGTATCCCAGTTATTTCACATGAAACTTACATCCCACTTATCCAATTTACTGGACAAACTTTGGAGATATTACTATACCTTGGCTAAAATTGCTAGTAACATAGCCAATGGGTCATAAAAACTCACATTATTCAGTATGCTATGACTATTTGCATACCAAATTTCATTCACATCCGTTCAGTAGCGTGAAAGAGTAACAGACAGGCAGAGCTGCTTTCACATTTATAATATTAGTTAGGATTCCTAATCCTAACTTACTTCCTAACTTAATATTATTAGTGCGAAAGTAAGTAACTCTGTCTGTCTGTTACTCTTTCACACCAAAACTAACTGAACGGATTTGCGGACGAGGTCGCGGATAACAGCTATCTATACTATTTATAAAGAGATAACTTCTATAGACAACGACAAGGCTTATAGGTAAACCGAAAACACGAAACGCTTGCGCGATGTAATTGAGCACAGCGCCATCTATTGGTTCATTTCTGAATTACGGTCCCGAAGCGAAGTGAGGGCGGGCCACTAGTCCATACTAATATTATAAATGCGAAAGTAACTCTGTCTGTCTGTCTGTCTGTTACTCTTTCACGCCAAAACTACTGAACGGATTTAAATGAAATTTGGTATACAGATGGTCTAGACCCTGAGAAAGGACATAGGCTACTTTTTATTGCGAAAAGGGGGTTTTAAGGGGTTGAAAGGGGGGTAAAAAGTTACTTTTCCACGCGGACGAAGTCGCGGGCGGCCGCTAGTCATCTATAAAGACCTCACCTTCTTCAGTATGCTATGCCCCTTCTGCCCTGCTCCGAACTTATCCTGCCCCCATCCGTTGGCGACGCAGTCAGTACTGGGCTGCGCGCGGCGCGAGGGAGGAGGCAGGCACACCACGCCCACGTGCGGGGCCAGCTGGAAGGGGGCCTGCAGGAATAGGAGGGCGATGTCGTTCTGCTTGTTGCCTGCAAAGAGAGGTACAGGCACAAAATAAAGACTCTGAGACAGAAGGCTGACTGCCCACTAAGAGCTAAAAATATGTCATGTACTCACGCATGCTCACTAACGGGCAAAAACGCCTTTTCGACCACATTAATCCTAACTTATAACATAAGATTGTCAAACTGTCGAGGTCTGTGGTAGAGGCCGCGGCGACCTTATGTACTCAGGCCGTGCAACACCCGAGCATATTATGTCGACGAACTCTTCTAAATTCAAAATCAAGGCTGAGTCAGACTTCTGTGTCAAAGTCTTTATTTTGTGGTACAGGTGTACCATGCTTATAAGTCGCATCGGCAAAGTTCGTCTACGCAGAAGAGTGTAAGTTAAAGCCGATTGTTTACGATTTCGAACGCTGTTGAAATACAGACTTTATTGGGTTACATTAAGAGACAATTAAAAAAAATCTAGTGAGTAGTGCTATCTCGCTCATGATACATTACAAGTGTCGCGGTTGCTGTAGCAACCGAACATGGCGCGCGCGCATCAACCATTAGACATTGTCATATTTAGCGCGCGTAAGCGGAACATTGTGATTGGTTAAGATTGTTTAAATTTAAGACTTCTGCCACAAAATTATTACACACAGATGGAAACTCAGCCTGATTTGAATTTAGAAGAGTTCGTTGACATATGCTAGGGTTGTTTGCCCGCATGAGTACATAAGCGCGCGGCCTCTACCATAGACCTCGACAGTTTGACAATCTTATGTCATAAGTTAGGATTAATGTGTCGAAAGGCGTATTTCCCCGTTAGTGCGCATGCGTGAGTACATACACTTTTTTAGCTCTTAGTGGGCAGTCTACTTTCTGTGTGTAATTATTTTATGCTTCTGCGCAGGTACATCGGCGTAACTTATAAAACTGGTACTACTGACACTACTGTAGATCTTTATCATCAAAATCAATACTTAACGGGTTCTTGATCCTTCATCGTTACCCAACGGGCATAACATGTTTAAGCCTCCGAAAGTCCATTACAGAAAGCGCACTTACGCTTGTTGAAGTCAGGGTGCGCCCTGATCTGCCTGACTGGTTGCTCCTGATGGGGGAGCGGCTCGTCCGTGGACTGTAGGTTCCATTCCCCGGCGCGAACCTGCAGATTTCAAATACATTAAATAAATAAATTAATTAAATAAGTTGAGCCACATTACTCGTCCTGGAGGCCAAATCTCGGTTTCCGCCTACTATGTTGATCGACTTCATGAACGCATAGACCAATAGAGAACAAAGATAGATCGTGCTCGACCGGAGTGAACCACTGCCTCACAGAAAACCGGCGTGAACCCACTGTGCTGTGTTTTCGCCGAGTGAGTGAGGGTACCGGAGGCCCAACTGGGGGAATGGGTATAAGGTTTTGCACGCACTTGTCACTCCACTGGTGTTACAGGTGTCCATGAGCGCGGCAATTGCTTACTCCTGTGATCCCCTGCTCGTCTGCTACCTATAACATAAAAAAAATGACGATAACGAAAACCAGAATTAGTCTCCTGGTCCCAAACTACGGTATTCCTTGTGCTATGGAAACAGAAATAACGAAGGTACCACTCACAGAAGACCGGCGTGAAGCAGCGCCTGTGCTGTTTCGTCTAGTGAGTGAGGGTACCGGAGGCCCAATTGGAGAGAAAGGGGGTTTAAAAGTTTGCAGCGCACTTGTGACAGGTTGCAGGTGTCCATATTGCTTACCATCAGGTGATCCGCCTGCTCGTCTGCCACCTATATCCTAAAAAAAGGAGTATATTGGTTGGTACGCACCCTGACGTCATACCCCTTGGCCTGCGCGCGCACCACATAGTGAGCGGCCGTGAGCACCACCCAGGGGTGGATGATGGACCCCCCACTGATGTTGTAGCTGTTAGCTTCGGGGCCTGTGCGGCTCCTGACAATGAGGGTGTTTGCGAATTAAAAATCCGATAGATGGCGTTACGTTGACGTGAGGTTCAACTTTAAGGACACTGGTTGTTTCTTAACATAACTTCATAATTTTGACATGATACGTCAAATATAACCAATCCATTCGTTATTGGACCTGACGTCAACGTAACGCCATCTATCGTTCTTTCATTCGCAAACACCCTTATTAGTACATAAGTAAAATAACATACTCGCAAGTAAATAAAATAAATTAATTAATTCTCACAACATCTCATACATTGACCTAACTCCGTACTGAGTAGTCCGAGGCAAGAAAGTGCTGCCGTGTTACGCACAACTCTGCTATCTCAAAAAACATAGTTTTGAGAAAAATGGCTTTGAAGTTTTAAACAAACATTTACTTGTAGCGTATTAAGGAAACATCCTAACTAATATTATAAATGCGAAAGTAACTCTGTCTGTCTGTCTGTCTGTCTGTCTGTTACTCTTTCACGTCGAAACTACTGAACGGATTTAAATGAAATTTGGTATACAGATGATCTAGACCCTGAGAAAGAACATAGGGCTACTTTTTATTGCGAAAAGGGGGTTGTAAGGGTTAAAAGGGGGGTAAAAAGTTATTTTCCACGCGGACGAAGTCGCGGGCGGCCGCTAGTGCTTTATAATTGAAACTGACAGATTAGGTGTGTAAATGCTTCTAGAACATATTGACAATATTTTTTTTATATCTATAAAACTTAATTTTTAAATTGAGATAAACGAGTTTCGCATAACCAGAACTTCATACAAATGTGGTTACGCGTCGTGTGATAACTTAAGTTAGAAGAGTTGGGTGCAACCAAACACACGATGCTGGAAAGCCTATCCATGTTATCTATTTAGTTGTATTAAATGCGTTTGACTAAAAGGCCCTGTTTTCTGACTAGTGGTTAACCAATTGTCAAAAAACCTTAACAAATTGTTAAATATCGCTGAAATTGTATTTTTTGACCAATAGTTAGCTGAACCATTAAGCGATTGCTAATCAACGGAAAGAGGCCCTGGCGAACCACCCACCAACCCGCACTGGTCCAGAGTGGTTGGTTATGGTATAATTCCTCCTAATGAAGAAGACAATATTGCCTCGGCCCCCAGTTCCCGCAGCCCTGCTATTCTGGTTTTGTTAACGACAGGCAGACAGGCAGGGGGTGCTAAGAATCTCCGGGATAAGGAAGGCCGCCACACCCACACTGACCGAAGAACTCGACCAAGTGGTGAAAATCCTTCAGGACGAGGATGCAAAATTCTGTGAGTTGCGACGTACGGGCAAGCGGTCTAAACTTTCGAAAGAGACTCTGGGCCTAATGGACAAGAGGCGGAACGATCCATGAGTCACTTTGGCAGAACAACGGGCTCTGAATAAGTCCATCTCCAAGCAGTTAAGACGTGACCTCCGAAGCTTCAATGCACTCTCAATACAGAGAGCAATTGAGCAGAACCAGGGGCCCAAAGTCTTCGTACAACAGCTTGGAAGAAGCCACCTGTCGAAGTTGACCATAACAAATGGAGAAGTCACCACGTCAAAAGCCAGAGATTCTTTCGGAAGTTTACACCTTCTATAGCCAGTTATAAAGTCCAAAGCCAAGTCAAGCCCCAGGAGAAGACAGAGTCACAACCGAGCTTCTGAAAGCCGGTGCTGAAGGAACTTTTCTCCGGAAGAACTCTTAGGGCGTGGCAGCGGAGCTTTGGTCGTATTGTTCTTCAAGAAAGGCGACAAAACCTTACTGAAGAACTATCGACCAATTTCACCTCTTATGTCACGTCCTATAAGTTGTTCTCAAGAGTCTTTCGAATCACCTTACACGAAGACTTGACGAAGCTTAACCTGCAGAGCAGGCCGGGTTCCGACGGAGTTATAGCATCATATACCATATTCACACAGTGAGACAGGTTATACATATGACCAAAGAATATAACCAGCCCCTGTGCATGGCGTTTGTGGACTTAAGAAAAGCTTTGGCTCCGTCGAGAACTTCTCGAGGCCTTGCAAAGGTGCAAAGTCGATTGGCGATATATCGAGGTGTTAAGGTGTCTGTATGACGCCGCTAATATGTCCGTAGTAATCCAAAATGGCCAAACCGAGCCTGTCCTGCTGCGACGTGGTGTGAGATAAGGAGATGTTATATCTCCGAAACTCTTCTCCACTGAGCTGCAGGACATGTTCGAAACGCTTAACTGGAAAGAGTGCGGAATCAATATTAATGGGGATGTCACACCTGCGATTCGCGGACCACATCATCGTCTTGGCAGAAACCTTACATGACCTACAGGAGATGGTGAGCAGCCTGGTTGAATCTTCCAAACACATCGGTCTTCGGATGAACTTGGATTAAACCAAGGTCATGTTCAACGAGCTCGTTGATTCCGGGACTGGTCACAGTTAATGGAGTACCTCTCGAAGTTGTCAGGAATATGTCTATCTAGGACACAAGCTCCAATTAGGCAGAAACAACTTCGAGAGAGGAAGCTAATAGAAGAATTAAGCTAGGCTGGGCAGCATTGGTAGGCTTCGTCAAGTCTTCTCATCGCCCATCCCTCAAAGTCTTACGTCGAAAGTCTTCAACTAGTGCGTCCTCTCCCGGTCATGACTTTCGATGCCGAGACATGGAGACTCACGGCTAGACTAGTCCACTTGTTAAAGTCGCTCAAAGAGCTATGAAAAGGGCTATGCTCAGAGTATCTCTGAAGGACCGCATCAGAAATGATGTAATCCGACAGAAAACCAGAGTCCAGAGTCACAGACATAGCCCACCGAATTAGCAAACTGAAGTGGCAAATAAAGAAATAAATGGCCGCAAGGTGCATGCCGCCCACTGTTCCGCGCGCATCAAGTGACCACGCGTAACTATTTCAACTTCAAGTTAACAGATTTAGATTAAGTAGCAGAATTTATTGGTATATGATGCCTATCTCTGTTTACTTAAAATTGAATGAGTTAGGCATGGCTGCAAGGATAAAAAATTAAGTTAAACGAATTTGTCATATGAGTTTCTGGCTTATTGATACATGTTTTTTTTAAACTGTCTTTAGTGCCTTAAAGATCACACTTTTTAAGAGTATTTCGCACTGGTTACGCGTAACTCGTCTAATTTAAAATAGCATACTTGTGTGTAACAGGGCAGAGTGTAGTTATGACCTTGAGTGCGCAAGAACCAATTTTGATAGAAAGTCTTCTTTTTTACAAGTGCGCAAAATAACGGTCATCGCTATATTTTCGTGCCGCCAGCTATAGCTTAAAGCACTTGTGTTACATATATCAGACAACAATGGGAACACAAATATAATACTTAAATACATAATATATTACACCCAGACCCTGGACAAATACAAGTGTTCGTCACACGAATGTTTGTCCAGGGTGGAGATCGAACCCACAACGTTTGGCGTATGTGCCCACAAACACGAATGTTTGGTCGAACCCAATTTTTCATTCTTTATAATCGCCAAATTTTAAGATTTTACTCGGGCCGTGATTTTGGGGTCGTAGCCTAAATTCCCGGGTTGACCAAAAAGCATGCTTCGAAATTCGAGCGTAACTCGGGTTTTTGATTAAAGAAGCCGGAACCCTATCATATTAGCGATGACTTGATTTCTATGATGGAGGCCTTTGTCCTGCAGTGGGACGTTATACAAGCTGCTACTTTTACTGACCTGACAGCTACCATCCAGGGGAACTCGCCATACTTCGCCTCGTTAAAGTTACCAGTAATGTCTCTGTACACGAGGCCGTTGGGGTTGGCTGTGCCGCATTGCTGGGAAAAGACAAATACAGGATGGAATAGACAGAAAACCGGCGTGAAGCAGCCCCTGTGCTGTGTTTCGCCGAGTGAGTAAGAGTACCGGAGGCCCACCCGGGGGGGGGGGGGAAGGGGATAAAAGGTTGGCAGCGCACTTGTAACTCCACTGGTGTTGCAAGTGTCCATGAGCGGCGGCAATTACAAAAGCCTTCGCAAACGAGCCATGGAAGGCGCATTTTGTCCACTGATCGATCCAGCGGCGGAGTGGATATGGGTTGATACACCCGGTGACATCTTCAAGGGGGAAGCAGAAGTTCTAAGCGGTTCTTTACGTACTCCTACGGGGGCCTGCTTACGTAAGATAGAGAGAACAGGGAGATCTTAAATTTTTATACAATTTGTTTACGATGCGTATGTATACGCTACGATTTCTGTGAAAATGCCATGCTAGGCCTCTTCAATCACTGTCATCGTAAAGGCTGACGCTACGACTTCTGTGACAACTTCATGCTAGGCCTCCTCAGCACTGTCATCCTAAAGGCTGACGCTACGACTTCTGTGACAACTTCATGCTAGGCCTCCTCAGCACTGTCATCCTAAAGGCAGACGCTACGATTTCTGTGACAGCTTCATGCTAGGCCTCCTCAGCACTGTCATCCTAAAAGGCAGACGCTACGATTTTCTGTGACAGCTTCATGCTAGGCCTCCTCAGCACTGTCATCCTAAAGGCTGACGCTACGATTTCTGTGACAGCTTCATGCTAGGCCTCCTCAGGCACTGTCATCCTAAAGGCTGACGCTACGATTTCTGTGACAGCTTCATGCTAGGCCTCCTCAGCACTGTCATCCTAAAGGCTGACGCTACGATTTCTGTGACAGCTTCATGCTAGGCCTCCTCAGCACTGTCATCCTAAAGGCTGACGCTACGATTTCTGTCACACTTTCATGCTAGTCCTCCTCAGCACTGTCATCCTAAAGACTGACGCTACGATTTCTGTGACAGCTTCATGCTAGGCCTTCTCTTAATCTTAACGTGCAGCAGTGGGCAGGCGATCGACATAAGCGAAGCTTGCAAGCCACTCACCATTGTCAACTGTTTAGGTCCAGAGTCGGACATAGTCCCTGGTTCCATAGTTCTTTCGGTCCGGAACTAATGTCTACTCACCAGTGGCGGCGGCGGCGTGACGGGCCGCTGGCTGCGGTCCACCTTCTCCACGGGGCAGCACACCCGCGAGAACGAGCAGGGACTGTCCGAGCTGAATCTTGGAACAAACTTGCTAGTTAATTTGAGCCAATGTTTGCCATCAAGTAAGTAGTCAATATTTTTAAGACTGGTAAGAAAGGCTATTCACAAACTATACGATATTGGTCACAAAATAATCGACAGAGAAGGTCGGCTTTAGTTGATGTTAAGGAGTTGAGTATACCATCGTGTCTCTCCCACACACAGTCCGGATATCTATTTCTGTCTTACGCTTGGTAAGCAGCCGAATTTAATCTTGGATGGCCACAGGAGAACATAGTTCGATCAATAGGTACATACGGAGAACGAAACACTCCAAATTCGTCTGTTCATGTATTGTATGAAAAAATGTGGTGTCTTTAGGTATACCTACAGGGTGTATCTATGAACATTTACATCCTTTTTACCACGTGTCCTACCAACCATTCTAAACAACATTTTGAAAATTCGCATAAAAATTTTTCATCTCTCCATACAAAGTCGGTCACGTGACTTGGTCATTTTATATCGGGGAGTCGATAATTTTTTTCGAAGAATTTGGAAAAGTGGTTGAACAAGTTTTGTTCAGAATTGTTGATAGAACATGTGGTTAAAGGGATGTAAATGTTCACAGATACACCCTGTATAGATTGAAGACGGACTTTACAAGGGCTGGGATGACGATGATGATGATGATGATGGTTGCGGGCGGCACTGACCTGACGTTGATGATGTTGGCGCCGTCCTCATCGTCACTGACGCACTGGTATAGCGGCACACACGAGCCCAGCGCAGAGTACCGCGTGGTACATGCTATCACTGCACACAAAAATATACGCATTACTCAAGATGTAACTTACTTCGGTCGTAATCAGTGATCGGATGAACACATTCAAAGCCATCGACACTCGCCTGGCGTGTTCTTGCGAATTTCTTTCACCATGCCTTGAACCCGCCAGGCGTGTCCATCAATCTTTATAAGGCGGAACCGCTTAAGAATTCAAGAAAATGATGGTGGCATTGAAGCAATTATTGACGAAATTTAGCCCCTATGGTGATGGGCGCACTCGATGTGGCGTTCTGGGCACCTTTATGGCACGCATTTTAGGACACGCAGCTGAATCGGTCACTAGTCGTGTAAATGTCAATCAGATAATTGTGGGAGAGTCACGCTTCGACATGAATAGGCCGGTTCGACCGGAGTGATTACCACTACCTCACAGAAAGCCGGCGTGAAGCAGCACCTGTGCTGTATTTTGCCGAGTGAGTGATGACAACGGAGACCCAACCGGGAGGAAAAAATGTTTAAAGGAGGCAGCGCCCACTGGTGTTGCGGGTATGAGCGGCGGCAATCGCAAACCATCAGGTGATCCGTGTGCACTTCTGCCACCTCTACATTTTTGACGATCCGACACAATGACAAAGCCGAGTTTCGGTCCACATACCTTCATCTTTGCCGCCGTCCCGCGAGTCCGTGTTGGGCACGGTGACCGGAGGAGTCACTGGGGGCGATTCCTGGCGAAATCAAAATTATGGGTCATTATGGTAAACTGAATAGATTGCAAAGTAAGTAATGTTGCGGATCCCAAAAAAAAAACACTTTATTGACGAAAAAATAGTGTAAATCTTAATTTCACTGTAAACTTCCCAAATAGTTCGCAGGCTCGCAAGTAATTTCACAAGTTCGCAGGTGATTTGCCTTGAACCTTGCTTCGCTGTCTGAACCGCAACTGACTCGGGGCTTTTATTTATTTTTTTTTTTTTTGTCGGTCGGTCAGTTCTGTCAACCTACGTGTGTGGTTTTATACAGATTCACCGGGCTTGTGGGGAGCGGAAGGCTCGCACCCTATGACTCGGGGCGACTGGCGTCCCGCTATTTATACTGACGCAGTTCTTAAGCGCGACGTCTCGGGAAGACTCTCTCGAATGTTCTCGTGAGTTCCCACGCATTCTAATATATTATTTTGTAGCGCTCAATCGGGCTATTGTCAAAGGAATACTCGTAGTTATCTAATACATAAGGTCTACCATCAAACATAAGCTCTATTTTTGCTTCCAGGGGGTCCATGTTCGAGCCATAAAAATTTAATTCACGTGTTTTTAAAACATTGTATCCTTTATACCAAAAATCATAAACCAGTTAATAATGTTATTGGAAAGTTACCGTGAAGACATCAATCTTCCCTTCCAAGTATTTCGCCGGACAGCAGATCTGGATCGCGCCCCTCCAGCTCGGGCAGGGGTCGCTGGACCTAAAAATATATTTTTTATATAAGTATTAGTAACAGACGAGCAGACGGGTCTCACCAACTGGCATAGCCGGATTCCATTGCATGAGCACTCGAGTCACAAGTCTTTTTAAGGGATGTACGCTCTATATCTTCTATACTATTTATAAAGAGATAACTTCTATAGACAACGACAAGGCTTACAGGTAAACCGAAAACACGAAACGCTTGCGCGATGTAATTGAGCACAGCACCATCTATTGGTTCATTTCTGAATTACGGTCCCGAAGCGAAGTGAGGGCGGGCCACTAGTTCTGTCAATAAAGTCGAGAAATTTATTCTGAAACATGGAATAATTACAAACAAAACTTACCTCTCGTCGACCAGGTCATCTCCGTCTACGACCGTGAAGTCGTCGGTGCAGAGGTGTGGGTACAGGCAGCGGCCCGTGCTGTTGTTGGCCACTTGGCTTTTGGTCCCAGGCTGGCCAAGTTGTTCTAGGGAACGACCCTAGGGGGTCTGAGGATGTGAAGACTTACCTCTCATCGACCAGGTCATCTCCGTCTACGACCGTGGAGTCGTCGGTACATAGGTGCGGGTATAGGCAGCGGCCCGTGCTGTTGTCGGCCGCTTAACTTTTGATCCCGGGCTTACCAACCCACAGGGTCTGAGGGAGTAACGACTTACCTCTCATCGACCAGGTCGTCTCCGTCTATGATCCTGAAGTCGTCAATACAGAGAGGGTACAGGCAGTGACCCGTGGTGCTGTTGTCGTCCACTTAGCTTTTGGTCCCGAGCTCACCAACCCACAGGGTCTGAGGGTGTGAAGACTTACCTCTCATCGACCAGGTCATCTCCGTCTACGACCATGGAGTCGTCGGTGCAGAGATGCGGGTACAGGCAGCGGCCCGTGCTGTTGTCAGCCGCTTGGCTTTTGTCCCGGGCTGGCCAAGTCGTTCTAGGGAACGACCCTAGGGGGTCTGAGGGTGTGAAGACTTACCTCTCATCGACCAGGTCATCTCCGTCTACGACCGTGGAGTCGTCGGTGCAGAGGTGTGGGTACAGGCAGCGGCCCGTGCTGTTGTCAGCTACTTGGCTTTTGGTCCCAGGCTTCCCTAGGGTCTGAGGATGTGAAGACTTACCTCTCATCGACCAGGTCATCTCCGTCTACGACCGTGGAGTCATCGGTACAGAGGTGCGGGTACAGGCAGCGGCCCGTGCTGTTGTCGGCCGCTTGGCACTTCGTCCCGGGCCCGCTGGGCGGAGTGGGAATGCCGTTCACCAGGGTCTGACAATAAAATTATACGTTATGAATGAACTCAGAACTGACCTTTTTTTTTAAGCTCGATACTGGACGGGGGGCTCGTCAGAAGTTGTGAACCGAGAATTAAAATTCGTCTTACGTAACCTTAGTAATAAAATAATTCTTTGTACGCAACCAGTAGCGAAAAAAAGAAAAACCTATCGTTTTTGGGAACTGGTTGAGTAGCAAGAACGTCAGTTCTTCTTCGGCAACTGGTTGTCAAACTTGGTTGCCAATGCGGCCGAAAGGGTCTTACGACTACGATGGGGGGCAGCGGCTCACCATGTCTATAAATGGTTTTTTTTCCACAAAACGGGACAATATTGTGCGTCCCGGCGCTTTGTTTTAGGACAACGGGACGTAGGTATGGTCACTTTGGTTATGACTGAAACCATATATCCCAATCCATCTGAGGGATATGACAGAAAGAGTTCACTTCCTTTTTCCCAGGCGCAGATGTACCGTTTTGGAGGCAAGTGGGCATGCCCACAACCTTTAACAGATTTGTGACGTCTTTGATGAAAAATAACGATATGCAAAGAGCTACTCGTTGAAGAGGCATGATTGTTCTAAGATATTGTATAATGTAACAGCTGTATTTTTTCCTCAATAAAGAAAATAAAATAAAATAGCGCGGTTCGTACCTACTCCTATATTGCGTTTTTAATTGGTTGTGCCCACAACCTTTTTGAGGACTGGATTCGCGCCTGCTTTTCCCTTCTTGCCTCAGTCTTAGAAGAGACAGCTAGAGATTTTGGACCTCTTTGGGGAGGACGAAAAAAGTTTCGCCTGCTAAAAATGATAGAAAAATATCTTACACTTGTCCTGGGTGTCGTGGTCGTCTCTTTGATCTCCTCGCTGAGCAGGCAGCATACCAGAGGGGGCTTGCATTGCAATGTCCTGCAGTCAACCAATAACAGTTAATAAACTGACCTGAACGTATAAGGTAATCCCATAAAAAACAATACTTGTGGAAAAGAGCCGCTTTTTTGCTCGACTTGGCGCGGGCACTGCCGTGCCCCCAGATTAATGAAAGACCATTATTTATTTGTACAGGGTGTACCTGTGAACAGTTAACTCCCTTTAACCACGTGCTCTACCAAAAATTTTGCACAACTTTTGTTTTACAACTTTTCGAAATTCATCGAAAAAATATCGACTTCCCTACAAAATGAGCGGCTTTGTATAGAAAGTTTTTTTTAATGTGAATACATCCTAACTATTAGGTATAAAGGCGAAAGTTTGTAAGTATGGATGTAGATATGGATGTATGGATTTATGGATGTTTGTTACTCTTTCACGTAAAAACTACTGAATGGATTTGAATGAAACTTTACCACAATATAGCTTATACATCAGAATAACACAATATACTTAGGCTACAATTTTGCTACGAACCTGAAGTCCACGCGAACGAAAGTCGCGGGCAAAAGCTAGTAAGTTATAGAATAAAAAATGTTCAGAATGGTTGGTAGAACACGTGGTTAAAGGTATATAAAGTTTCACAGATACATTCTGTATAGGCTGATAGACTATCCACTCGGTAAGTAAGAACGCTTCCGGACTCACAAATAATAAATAAATAGGCTGATACTTTAACATGGAATTAAATTTTTTATTCGAATTTAGGAAGAATTTATAAAGAAGATAGTCTGAAACTTTTAATTCTCACCTTTCGTCAGCCAGATCTGATCCATCAGTGACGATGTGGCCGCCGACACAGAGGTACGAGTGCACACAGTGGCCCTGCCGCTTGTCCTCCAGGGCGCACACGTCAGCTGGTAATATATAATAACAATATAATCTATTCTATTAATAAATAAAAAAAATCGAGACAACACCACATACATTGTCCTGGTCCCAAACTAAGGTTTTCCCTTGTAGAAACCAGAAACAACGAAGGAACTACAAACACCCAGACCCAACACTAATATCTGTTTCATCAACAAACATTTGTGTTGGTGCGGGAATCGAACCCGCAACCCTTACGTCTCAACCGGCGCTCATACCATTGCGCTAAACGGGTCGTCAAGTAAGTAACGGATAGGTAGTCAAGTTTTTAAAATAAGGCAAAAATGTCGCGACCCGGTTATTTAATTTTGTTGGCCCGGCACCGGGTCGCGACCCGGCTATTGGGAAACGCTGACTTAGAGAATTGTCCCTTATATTATTCTAAGATTGTTTCTGCTAAGGTTGTCGTCAGTCGCTGGTTTATTGCAGGATTTTAAGCCTAAATAATTACTTACTTGTAGGTTCTTTGATGGATACAAGTGTAGAACCGCGAAGATAAGGACGTGCTGTTGATCTACCTGTAAAATAAATACAATTTATTTTTTTATTTATTTATTTCTTGCACCATACATATTATGTTATTAAAGCTATACACTTATAACTAATATATAAATATACATGGACCCTGTTGGTAGGGTATGGCAAGAGGAATTTAATAAAACATTTATCAATCAGTGATACCACAGTGTCACGGGCGGCTTCTGCTATATTTTGCCAAGCGAGTGAGGGTACCGGGCGGGGGTCCAATCCGATGGGTAAGGGCGTTTAGATTTGAGTTTTATTTTATTGTACAAATGCTGTGATTAGATAAGATAGAATTCAGTGCCTATAACCAGGGTTTTGTCAAGCATTAGGTAACTAAATTAAATACCTAGATACAAAATTATATAGTTTTAACGAAACGTACCTACCATGGCACAACCTAGAAATCAATCCATTCACAAATTAAACACGTTAGGTATAAATATTCATTGGCGTAGCGAAAAATAATTTAAGTATAATTTAACATAATATGTAGATACTTGTAATAGGTATAACAAATAAATTATAGAACACTACTTAATTATGTTAATGAAAACAAAATACATGGTAAAATTAATAAAAGCAAAAGAAACGAAGATCAAAAATAACAAAATCAAATTAAGAAAACAGCTGTCAAAAATTTAATTTACTTCTTTTTAAAAGAAAAAATGTATAAAAAACAATTTACGTAGAGTCTGTACGAAGGAGGTCGCATTGTTATTATATTTTATCTTAAAATAGAACTAGTCGAGAATTACAAAAATCTAGGAAATCTTATGAAAGTTATCGGATGGTGTAATGTGGATAGCATATCTACCCGGATTGCAGAAGGTTGTGGGTTCAAGTCCCACCTACCTACCAGTGCAATATTTACTTAAGAATAAATTGAAAAGAATTGCTATACCAAAAATAAAAATTATTTGATTGTATTTGTCTGGAATAGCAGATGTAGGTCTAAAAGCTGCAAAACTGAAATGGGATTGGGCGGGTCATGTGTGCAGAATGAGCCCCGAAAGATGGACAAAAATCGTCACCCGATGGCGGCCAATCGATGGACACCGTCGACGGGGCAGGCCTAGAAAAAGATGGTGTGACGATTTGTTTAAGTTTGTCCAAGATTGGCAATCAAGGGCGTTGGACAGGTATCTATGGAAGAACTTGGGGGAGGCCTTTGCCCAGCAGTGGGACTCTATAGGCTAGCTAAAAAAAAAAATGTTTAATTTAATGAGATACTTTCCTGCTGCTACAAATGTGCAAATGCTGGGTGCCGCGGCCAGCGCCACCAGCAGACACAAGGTAGACTTCTGAAATATAAAAATCAACTTTTATGGTAACGCCCCGTTGGTCAAGCGGTTTCAGTACCGGGCCGTGATCTCGAGGTCCGGGTTCGATTCCTGGGTCGAGTAAAAAGTAGGTATTTTTTAGGTTTAGGGGTTGGCAAAATGTTTACATAAAATTAACCATCAAAGCAAAGTTCAATGCCCACATATGTTTTTTCACACGAACCGATTTCGTGTCTGGCTAAGATAAGGAAAAAAAACCGGCCAAGTGCGAGTCGGGCTCGCGCACAAAGGGTTTCCGTAGCAGCAAATACCAAAATTACAGTTAAATCAACCTATCTCAAAAACTATAAGAGATACTTTGATCAAACCAAAAATCGTTGAAAGAGTTAATTAGCATGCATCACCTCTATTTTTTTAGAATTTTATACCCCGTAGTTATAAAAATAGAGGGGGGGGGGACATACTTTTTACGACTTTGAGAGCTGATATCTCAAAAACCGTTCACTTTAAGAAAAATGTTTTTTAGAAAACTTTATATCATTTTAAAAGACCTTTCCATTGATACCCCACACGGGTATGTACATCGAAAAAAAAAAATTTTCATCCCTCAGTTACATGTATGGGGGGCCCCACCCCCAATTCTTTTTTTTACTATTTAGTGTCATATTTTTGTAGCGGTTCATACAACACATATTCCCATCAAATTTCATCACTGTAGTACTTATAGTTTCCGAGTAAATCGGCTGTGACAGACGGACAGACGGACAGACGGACAGACGGACAGACGGACATGACGAAACTATAAGGGTTCCGTTTTTGCCATTTTTGGCTACGGAACCCTAAAAAGTGCATAAGAACTCTTGAAAAGGTTAAGTAACTTAGGCAACTCTTCAATGTCAAATTTGATTAACCAGTTGTATGAAATGAAACCAAAAATCCAGTTGTATTTGAAGCTATAGCCATACAATCCTGATACATACTTTCAAATAACATATTTTAATCTATGTTATTAAGATAAAATTATTAAAACTCTATGACATCCTACTTGGCCGCAAAGCCAGAAAAAAACATGGAATGCCGCAGCCCGTAGAAAAAAAAAACCAAATGTCATTTTTATTTTTTTGTGACATATAATAACTTAATGGCTTTCGAGATTTTTACAGTTGCTACAGCCAGCTTTAAAATGTATTGACCTATTTGTTAGATAATACCATAATTTATATATTTTGACACACCAACCAACAATAAATGCATAAGCTGTTCATTATATACAGGAAGTATCTGTAATCATATACATCCTTTTAACCACGTGTTCTACTTATCAACCACTAGCGGCCGCCCGCGACTTCGTCCGCGTGGAATTTCTTATAACCCCGTAATGTTATTTAGCCTATAGCCTTCCTCGATAAATGGACTATCCAACAAAAAAAGAATTATTCAAATCGCACCAGTAGTTTCGGAGATTAGCGCGTTCAAACAAACAAACAAACAAACAAACAAACAAACAAACTCTTCAGCTTTATTATATTAGTAATAGATTCTGTATAACATTTTGTTCAACGACTTTTCGAAATTCATCGAAACTTCGACTTCCTACACAAAATTACCATGTCCCGTGATTGACTTTGTATGAAAACTTTAAATTTTTAATGCATTTTTTTTTATAGTTTGTAGTGATCTGTGTGGCTGACTGTATCTTACCTATACTCTGATTCATAATCATGTAAAGTACTTAAACTGACAGATGAAAATGACAAGTTTCTATGCATTTTTACATTTTGCATGTGTCAAAATTGAGTGATAATGTATGGGGATGACATATTGACATCTGTCAGTTTACTTTAGGTACATGATTATGAATCAGAGTATAGATGTGTACCTACCTACCTACCTAGGCACCTGTAATACAATATCTACATAGGCAGACAATATTGGCACATAGATTTATGTATCCTCTGTGATATTGGTTTAGGTATCTAATCTGTTTTTGTTGTTGTGAACTCTTTTTGTCTGTCTGTTTTTATTTTTGGGGTTATTAACCTATTAATTTAATGTATAAAATAAATATTTTTTTTTTTACAATACAAGGCGAATTTTAAATCTCTGTTGAATCTGTAAGTGAACAGCTTTCTCCTATAAACATGGGTCGATTCATTTTTTTTATATTTTTCATACAAATCAGACTGATCACACGATCGATAGGTAGGTATAGTGTATACTCTGATTCTTAATCATGTAAAGTAAACTGACACATGTCAATGTGTCATCCCCATACATTATCACTCAATTTGACACGTGTCAAAATGCATAGAAACTTGTCATTTTCATCTGTCAGTTTAAGTTTACTTTACATGATTATGAATCAGAGTATAGTATGGCAAGTTCAAAATTGTTTGTCATATTTCGACTAATGTTTCTTGGAGAGACACTTACAGTTTCTGAGTTTAGCTTAAAAATTTGGATAAGTATCTAAGTTTAATTTTGATTGAGAAATGAGTCTGAATTAAGCAGTAAGCTGCCAGTATTTTAGAACACAGATTACTTAAATAATTATTTTGCTGATCATGTACCTAGCCTAGGTATTATTTTCTCGCTGATCATTTTTTTTTTCGAATACATTTTGAAAATAACTCACCATTTTGATTCAACGAGAAGAGACTTTCGGCCGGTAACTAGATAATTATAAACTTTTTTAATAACACTCCGAAAAATTAATTACATATTTTAACACACGACCGGATCCGAAGCCGGCAAACTTGTATTTAAGACGATGTTTTCCTTAATCTTCGCAATATGGCAATATTATTACATGTATACATAGAGAACTTGTATGACCTGGTCGATAATAATATGTGGCCATGAGCAAATGGTTGGGTGCATCTATTTATTTTAATATCGAAACTATACCCATCTTCTATGGCGTAACTCTGTAAGTTTATCTCTGTTGGCGATCAGCAACACACCTCTTTTTATACTTTTATACTCTACTTATTGTTTATGATCTTATTTACATTGAAAAAGAATAAAATCAGTTGCCACAGAGTAGGGTGATCGAGATAGTGATTGCCCACTTAAGAAATTGACACTAGTTTTATTTCAATATAATCCTTTTCTTTAACAATAAGAAATCAGAGTGTAATTATTTGACAACGTTAATAGTTTAGCCTTGAGATAAGTTAGCAATAATTTAAACATCTAAAGAATATTTTATAATTATAACGTATAACAAAAATATCTCCTAAAAACACAGTGATTGCCCACTTGACACAGTCATTGCCAACCAAATGAGACAGTTATTGCCACCTATACCGCACGTTGTAATTCCATAAAAATGTTAATAAATACTTAAAATTTTAGATCTTTCGTAAGTTTTTAAGCGTTAATATATATTTCTAAGCAATCAAAATCAGTAACATTGACCACACCATTGACTAAGAAAACCCGTTTAATTTCAAAACCTAGTAAAATTGTCATCTAGTTTGTCGTTATCACAGCGAATTAATGGAAAGTACCTATTTTACAAAAAGTTGATACAGTTTTGAGGTTATCGGAGGCCCACTGGGGGTGAGGGGGGGGGGGGGGGGCGAGGTTAAAACATTTGCAGCATACTTGTGACTCCACTGGTGTAGTGATGCGTGTTTTTGACTGTTACATCATATATAAAAAGCAATGCTGCTGGCCATGGTCACCTGCAACACCAGTGGAATCACAAGTGCGCTGCCAACCTTTTATCCCCTTCCCTCCGGATGGGCCTCAGTTACCCTCACTCACTCGGCGAAACACAGCAGAGTGGCTGCTTCACGGCGGTTTTCTGTGAAGCTGAGCAGTGGTATCACTCCAATCAAACCGGCGCATTCATGCCGAATTGTGGCTCTCCCACAGTTAAAATTCGATATTTTTTCCAATTATTACTAACTGCAACCATAACTTGATAATTCCATTTTTAAATGTGCCACTGGCACATAAGCATACGGATCACCTGATGGTAAGCGATTTCCCCCGTTCATAGACACTCGCAACAATAAGTGGAATCACAAATGCGCTTCCGACATTTTAACTCCTTCATTGAGCCTCCGGTACGCTCACGCGTTATCGCCGCTTGACGTTAGTTTTCTGTGATCATAGAATCACTCCGTTTAAGCCGGCTTATTAATTCTGAAACGTGGCTCTCCCACGGTAAAATACCGAATACAATAATTATTACGATATCATTA
The DNA here is from genome assembly GCA_014851415.1 of Cnaphalocrocis medinalis. Lineage (NCBI taxonomy): Eukaryota > Metazoa > Arthropoda > Insecta > Lepidoptera > Crambidae > Cnaphalocrocis > Cnaphalocrocis medinalis. The sequence goes on along the minus strand of CM026303.1, from coordinate 4,025,090 downwards.
TTGGTTGTTTTTCTTATCACTAAACTTTTCCACCTATATTTACGGTAGCAGATAAAATTTTCAGGTCAACCTTTTGTAAAAAGCTGTATTTTTTATAACTCCTTGAAGTAAGTACCAGACATATAGATGTAAAGAAAGATACAGGATAAAAAGAAAATATTCGGTTCGATTATTATAATCTTTCACATGATTTAGTAAATACCTACCCGGGCAATCACTGTCTCATGCCTATGGCAATTACTGAATTCTGGTATGGCAATAACTGAATTTCTCCTTATTTAGGTACAGTGATTGCCCACCCCCTAAAAATACTAAATGGAATAAAATTACGCTACGATAACTGCTTCAAATGAAACATTGAAGCTTTAACTAACTCGTCGTTGTGCTTTAACGGTCAAAAAAGAAAATTAAAGTGATACAAACTTCAAAACCGCAAAATGTATCCTTAACAAATTCTGTAAGGAATTCGCATTTATTGAAGTGACGAACACCCGCTGCCCAAAAACTGCCATTACAATATTATTTACTGAAAATTTTGCCAAATGTCTTATTTAGAACTCTAGTAAACAGTATCTTAGTGTTATTTATTGGATTTAATGTAAAACTGCACCTTTAAAAATAAGTTAAAATGTATGTTAACCTTAATTCGGGCATTCACTGTACACTGGGCAATCACTGTCTCGGTTACCCTACATTGTATTATATAGTCAAAGATAATATCACAGAGTACATTGTATTGATAATATAATCACTTGTATATAGTAAAGAACGGCCGGTAGCCCAGGCCCAGCGGCTCCTTTCTTGCGGTTCACTGAAGCACTCACTGAATGTTACTGTGGAGCTGAGAAAAGCTAGCGCTTGAAGGAGACAATGCAGTTCAAGATGTGCAGCCACCGCGATGACGCTTGTGCGTATCATAGACCGGACGAGCATGCAGCCACCTTCGCCTGTGAAGATGATCAAGCGGTGGATGCGGATGTTAAAGGGGGTGTCTCGTGTCACCGACATAGGAACCGCTAGTCGTAGTAGTAGTAGTAGTAGGTAGTTCACACCGTGGGGGCCATGTTGGCGACCAGCAACACACCTTTTTATACTTTTATACTCTACTTATTGTTTATGATCTTATTACATTTGAAAGAATAAATCAGTTGCCAACAAAAAGCCTTTCCATCAAGAATAATCTCACTACTTATACTTAAATATAAACGTGAAAGTATGTAAGTATGGATGGATGGATGGATGTTTGCTCCTCTTTCACGGTAAAACTGCCGAATGGATTTTGATGAAACTTTGCAATATTATAACTTATACATCAGAATAACACATAGGGTACAATTCACAAAAAAATATTGTGTGGATTGTCCTGTCCAAAATATTGCAAATAACTAACTCAACGCGATGTCCCTTTGGAAAGATGTCAAAAGTTCAGTACTAAGGAAGTACTCTTAGAAATCGATATTCAGCGGCATCGATTATCGATTTGTAACCAATTTTAATCAAAGTAACTTTCAACAACTAAGGTTTTTTAGAGATTGTCGAAAGAACACTTTTAGACTTTATTTGGCATTACAAACAAAACAATAAACGACACTCAACAACAAAACAACAAACTAACTTAAGAAAAACACGTACGTCTTATTGTATAATCCGCGGCATCTAACAATAGCGATGACCGTTAGTTTGCGCACTTGTAGAACTGATGAATTTCTACTAAAATTGGTTTCTGAGCACTCAAGGTCATCGCTATTGTTTCATGCTGCAGACTTAGTCGTAGGCTTTTCTGCACTCTCCTCGTAGTGATTGAAGTGACACTTAAAATGGCAGATGATGATTAATGAACACGATTTTTTTAAATCGGCAAATATAGAATTTTGTATCTCTGGAACATGCCGAATACTTGAGGTGCGTCACTATGTTCAAAAGTCAATCACAAACCATAGTACGTAACCGCAATCGCGCAAAAATAACTATTGTTTTATTTTGAAGTTTACATTATTTTGAGCATTATATTCAAAAACAATATGTTAATTTTGCTTGTGAATCAATTGTAGGATGTTTTTGGATTATTGTATAATTTTCAAATGACGATTAACAACCAAATACAAAAAGGGACTTCATAATTGAATGTATTGAAACATACTATAATTGTAGGGTATTGTTGTATAATTGTATATTTTCCTAATGACGATTTACTACCAAGTACAAAAAGATATAATATTTGATTTGATCTATAGATCTCGCGCGTTACGTACACGTAACATGCAGAGTTACGTTCTTCGAAATGTCCAGAGGGACATCATAATTGAAACAGACTATAAGTAGTTAGATTTAGTTAGATGAAATCAGTGGCGTTGCGTGGAGGGCGTCCGCCCCGGGTGTAACATTAATTTTGGCACCCTCTAAAACTTAATTTTCCTCGACTCTCTCACTAGGATACAGCCTAGATTTAGCCGCTCCCACTACGCTACGTCACGTTAAACAAAAAATCATTTAATCCCAAGTCTAGCTATGCTACTACAGGTGGCATCTCGTTGCCGTAGCGTATAAGGTCCGCCCCGGGCGGCCCTTTTTAGGGGGTAGCAAAATGTATGTAACATCCGGAAAAGGAAAAAGGCTGGCATCAATACCACTACGCCACTGCATGGTACAGGGGGGTGGTATTCATTTGTTCAGGGGGCGGCAAATTAGTCATCCACCCCGGGCGGCGGATATCTTCGCTACGCTACTATTCCGCCCTGGACCTAGTCTTTATTACAAACTTCAATTAAAACTACAATCATTCGAGCAATGGACTCAGATATTACAATAAAGATAGGTATTCTATTTATGTTTGTTAATGCAAGGTACAGACATCACGTCATGTTTTATACTATCTGACAAATACCTTCATCCAATTTTCTCCTTTATGTTGAACACAATAGATTCAAAGTCGATTGAAGATATTTGACAGATTGTTGTACCTACGAACACGTGTAGTTATCTGAACGAAGATTTTGAAGTCAATATTAATTAGCTGTGCAGTGCCCTATGGCCCTATGGCGCATTTGATAGTGACCCTGCGACAGATTGGATACAAAATATGTATAACAGGGCAATGTTTGTATCCGTCATCATTTCGTATAATAATGCGTTACAAAGCCTAGTCTCCAGTTAAAGCAAGATGGAAGTAGAAATGAAACGCGTCATAATGTTTATGATGTGGGTCATTCTAATCTATGAGTAAAAAGTGTAACGCGTTAGAACAACATATAAAATACTTATTAAGTTGGCCATGTTTAATCTAATTCAAAAGATTATACCTTATATTACACTTACGCAAAATAAAAATTTAATTGAAAGTACAATTTCTTTCAAAAGCGAAAATGTCACAGATTCGTCATGTCCTGTGTATGTAACCTGCTACTTATTCAAATATCTTTCTTTTGAAAAAAATATTTATAATTAATTCTTAAAACCGATTACTACATTATAAGTTTCAGAGAAATATGTGCTATTCGCACCATATTTCAAAGAAAAAACAATAGCAATATTGTTTCGATAAAACGTAAGTTTAGGTGTGTAACGAGTTTACGCATCATTTCAGTGTATGTGGGAGTTTTTGTAAAAAAAAGTGGTAACATTTTCTCGAGGGGTTACTATTTTTCTTTTGCAGCATCAATGGATCTTTCCAATGTCAGCTGTGTTGTTGTTATGTTGTATTTTTTTCACTGAGGCACACAAAATACATTTATGTCTTGAATTCTGATGTGTGAAAAGTTCGAGCGTCATTTCAGGTCGGAATATAATTCGGTAAGTACGATAATTAAATTATTTTGCAATTTTGTGCGCAAGTCCTATGATAGCAAAAAACAAAGATTGGATATTGTTAAAATTTAACCCGAAATTTGGCGGTTATCACGTCAAACTCTTGCTTTGTCATTTCTGGTACCCTCATTCTGTGTATGGCATTACACAGAAATGACGATCATACACAGAAATGATTAGGTTAGCTACTTAGGTGCTAGTTAGGTACCTAGTAATGCTGTTAATATAGATTTTAGATGTAAACCGTTTTTAAGGTTCCCTACCTAAAAATAAAATACTAAATGGGACTTTACTCAAGAGACTTCGCTGTCCGTCCATCCGTCCGCCCCTCTTTCTGTCACCAGGCTGTATCTCATGAACCGTAATAGCTAGACAGTTGAAATTTTCAGGGATTATATAAGTATTTCTGTTGCCACTATAACAACAAATAGTAAAAATAAAAATCAATATTTGATGGTAGCTCCTTACAACAAACGTGATTTTTTTAACGTTTTTTATTCCATTTTAACAACGGAAATAGATAGATGCGTAAAATGTTCACAAAATATTCAGCTTTATATAGAATTATAAATAAATAATTAAATTAAAATAAAATACATATTGAAGGGGGGACTCCTGTAAAACAAACGTGATTTTTGGCCGATTTTACGGAACCCTTCGTGCGCGAGGTCTGACTCGCACTTGTCCAGTTTTATAAAGAAATTGCATTCTTTAATTAAAAGCACTAGTATTATAAAAAAAAATCTCCATCCGAGTCTTCATTGAATAAAATTTTGTTGAATTTGTAGATGATCTGTAACATGAATGTAGATTGAAGACTGGCGTTTATTTATAACATTAATCAACGTGCTGCACTAATTTTCCATCAATATTCGATTATTGGACTCCCACCCACCCACTCGTACTCTTAAACATCAAACCGCCTTCCTCAAAGTAAAAAAAATCCTCAATTTTTTCAATGAATACTCAGATGAAGAATTTTTATAAACACATATTTAAAATATTTTATAATTAATATTAGAAGTGCCATGTTAGTAAAAACTCATTATAATTAAAAGACTGACTGAAATGAATAATCCTAAACTACTGAATTATTATTTAAAAAAACCGTTTAAAAATAATACACAGAAATGATTAACATTTCTGTGTATTAATTTGTTTAATTTTTTTTAGTCTAAGCTTTTAAATAATTTTCTAGTAATATTGTTTTTTTATAATAAGAAATACGTTGTTTTTTTAAGTTTGTATTAGAAACTCATGTGAAAACTGTTTTTTCTATTTTTTTTGTCAATGTGATCATTTCTGTGGATATTTTGATCATTTCTGTGTACGATCTTTTTTAGTTTTTTATTTTTTTTTAATAAATTATTGATTATTAAACTGTGTTTCAATATTATTTGTATGCACCTAACTAAAAGTAATATAATTGTATAAAAAATATTAATTTCTTGCTAATTTTTGTTTTTTCATGCTAGATTAGAATGACCCATGTACATTAAGATCACTCGGCGTGGAAGCAGCGATCGTTTAGTGTTTGGGGTAGTCTGGCATCAGCTTAAGCGACTTTGAAGTAGAAATGAAACGCGTCATAGTGTTTATGGCTTCGGTCACTTGGGCTAAAGCTACTTGGGAGTGGAAATGACAATGATCTCCAGCTAAAGCGACTTGGAAGTAGAAATGAAACGCGTCATAGTGTTTATAAATGGCGTCGGTCACTTGGGCTATTGCTACTTGGGAGTAGAAATGAAACGCGTCACATTGTATAAGGCGTATATTAGGGCTGTCACTAGGCGCGCAGGCACAGGTCAGAGCAACGCTAAGACTAACATCTCCAGCTAGTGACTTATGGTGACTTGGAAGCAGAAATGAAACGCGTCTTATTGTTTATGTTGTATATTGGACGGTTAGTGGTGCGGCGCGGCAGTCTGACATCGACTGATGATAAAGAATCTCCAGTTCAAGCAAGATGGAAGTAGAAATGAAACGCGTCATTAGTGTATAAAGCGTTTATCTTTCATTCGGCGCGCAAGCAGCGTTGGGAGAAGCACTAAGAATGACATTTCCAGCGAAAGTGACTTATAAGTAGAAATGAGACGCGTCACAGTGTGTCTCCAGCTAATTGGGAGTGGAAATGAAACGCGTTAGAATGTAAGTATAAGGCGTATATTAGGGCTGTCACTCGGCGCGCAGGCAGCGGTCGGAGCAGCGCTTAGACTAAAATCTCCAGCAAGTGACTTATGTGTGATTAGGAAGTAGAAATGAGACACGTCGCAGTGTATATTGGTCGCTCACTCGATCCGGCGACAGTCTGACATCGACTGATGGTGAAGAGTCTCCAGTTAACGGGACTTGAAAGTAGAAATGAAACGTGTCACAATTTAAGGCGTATATTGGGGCTGTCACTATTTCTGAAACCGCCTGATCTCCAGCTAAAGCGACTTGGAAGTTTGTTTGGGCCTTGGAACATGGGAAGTAGAAATGAAACGCGTCACATTATATAAGGCGTATATTAGGGCTGTCACTATTTCTGACACCGCCTGATCTCCAGCTAAAGCGACTTGGAAGTTTATTTAAGCCTTGGAACATGGAAGTAGAATGAAACGCGTCACATTATATAAGACGTATATTAGGGCTGTCACTCGGCGCGAAGACAACGATTGTAGATAGTGTTTGGGGTAGTCTGGCATGCTAAAGATACTTGTAAGTAGAAATGAAACGCATCATAATGTATAAGGCGTATATTAGGGCTGTCACTCGGCGCGCAGGCAGCGGTCGGAGCAGCGCTTCAGGCAGTCGGCGTCGTTGCGGCAGTGCGCGCGGCAGCTCGCCTGGCAGCGCGTCACCGTGCGCACGTTCGTGCGGGCGAGCCGCTCGTCGAACATCACGCTGGGGACAAGGGTTTTTATCAGTCAGTCAAGAAGTTTATCTCACCTGATGGTAAGCCGCCGCCCATACATAACACCGCACACAATATTTAGAAGATTTAACCTGTACCACACCAGGCTGGCTTCGAATGTCATCATCCCATCTTGTCGCAGGTCCAACACTACGCTTACCGAGTCGCGGCCACTCAAGGACTTTATGGCTCCAACGGTTGTCAGTTCTGCGGCTAATGTGAAAAGCCCACTACCACTTCAGTTTGCTAATTCGGTGGGCTATGTCGATGACTCTGGTTCTCTGTCGGATTACATCATTTCTGATGCGGTCCTTCAGAGATACTCCAAGCATAGCCCTTCCCATAGCTCTTTGAGCGACTTTGAACCGGTGGATTAGCCCAGCCGTCTGTGTCCACGTCTCGGCACCGTAAGTCATGACCGGGAGGACGCACTGGTCGAAGACTTTCGACTTAAGGACTTTACTCCAACGGTTGTCAGTTCTGCGGCTAATGTGACCAGCCCACTGCCACTTCAGTTTGCAATTCGGTGGGCTATGTTGACTCTGGTTCTCTGTCGGATGTTACCTGTCGATGAAAGGCACGGAGGTGCAGGTGGCGGCGTCGCAGTGCAGCACCGGCGGCGCCACGGCCGCCAGCAGCGAGCTGTCCTCGCCCACCACGTACGGCACGTGATCGAGGTACACGTTGTCGAACAGACACATGTATTTCATCATCAGCAACCCACACTCGCCGACTGCTGGACATAGGTCTCCCCTAAAGCACGCCACCGCTCCCGATTTTCGGCCACTCTCACCCAGCCCACTCCAGCCAGCCTTCGAATGTCATCATCCCATCTTGTCGCAGGGCGTCTAACACTACTTACTTACCGAGTCGCGGTTGTCAATTCTGCGGCTAATGTGACCAGCCCACTGCCACTTCAAGAGCGATTTACACTTCAATAAGTACAGTAGCGAGTTAAGTGGCTTTATCAGCGAGTTAAGTCATTTTTGCCGTGTAAACGCCATGTGAACGGCAAAAATGACTTAACTCGCTGATGAAGCAACTTAAATCGCTATTGAAGTGTAAATCGCTCTTACGTTTGCTAATTCGGTGGGCTATGTCGGCGACTCTGGTTCTCTGTCGGATGTTACCTGTCGATGAAAGGCACGGAGGTGCAGGTGGCGGCGTCGCAGTGCAGCACCGGCGGCGCCACGGCCGCCAGCAGCGAGCTGTCCTCGCCCACCACGTAAGGCACGTGGTCGAGGTACACGTTGTCGAACAGACACATGCGTTTCATGTACTCTTCGGGGTGCGTGAACATTGTGGGAGGGATGCCTGGGTAGGGGAAAATAAATAAATAAATAAATAAATAGTGGCTGATATTCGCTTCCTCCGAAGAACAAACTCCAATCTCCTATACTAAACATATTGCAAATCTGACTTTATTCTTTGGAACAGAAAGTCCGAGTCCTTTTATTTCTGAGTCCTAGTGGCCCGCCCTCACTTCGTTTCGGGACAGTAGTTCCAAAGTCTACCAATAGATGGCGCTAAGCGTTGATAGTGTTTCGTGTTTTCGGTTTGCCTATAAGCCCTGACGTAGAATATGAGATTAACCTTTATATAAATAGTAGAAGAAGAAGACAGATAGAAGATTGAAGATGTAGTAAAAGTACCTACTTATATTTTTTTATATTGGTTCAGTTAATTGGCTCACCTCAGCCTGATAATAAGCAAGAGGAGAGACCGGACGCGATGGCACGTCATCACATATATCCTATAGAACCTATAGATAGAATATAATTTAAATTTATAGTGAACTGACCGACAGCAAAGTATCTCGTATTGCACATGTGCTCCTGTATGAGGTCGGAGCGGTTGTTGAACCAGCCCACCAGCCACTTCAGGTCCTCGAACTTGGTGATCTCATCGCTGATCACCTTGCGCGTGAGCCGGAGGTACTCCACGTCGGCCTCGATTACCGACTCGTCCTTGTCTTCCCCGTAACTTTAGAGGGAGATAAATAAATACATTTACTTATTAACAACGTGGTCCGCATTTACATTTTATATAATAATATATAATATAATATTTCACTACATCACATATATTGGTCTGACTCTGAGATAGATAGCTCAAGCACCTGTGTTACAGATATCAGAACCAACTGCAAATATATACGTATAATACTTTTCTTTTGTAAATACATACTTATAATACATAGAAAACCACCCACACCAATACAACAAAACATGTTCATGCACACAAATTTTGTACTGTGCGGGGATCGAACCCGCAAACCCTGGCCCAGACGCAGCCTTCACTACCACTGAACCAAACGGGTCTTCAAATTCAGTGGAGGCCACGTGCGGGAGGCCGCAGCCGTGGCAGGCCTCCCACCAGGTGGACCGCGGTCTGGTGAAGGTCGCGGGAGCCCATTGGATGCGGGTGGCACAGGACCGATCTGTGAGGAGAACTTTGGGGGAGTGCCTATTTCCATCAGTGGCGTCTATTGACTGAAATTATGATGATGATGAGTGACATGCACTAGGCTCGCCGGATTTTCGCAGAAATCATTAAATACCTAAGAACCCTAGCTACGGCTAATTATACGGGAGGTGATACTTTTGCTCGTCTGCCACCACATAAAAAAGTGACCCTTTATTCCGCAATGACAGCGCTGTTATAAAACAACTGCTTTTTTTTTTATTTAGCCTATACTGTCCCACAGCTGGACAAAGGCCTCCCCCAAATCCCTCCACCGATCTTATGCAATGCCATTTGTGGCCAATCGCGAGCAAAGCTGTTGAGGTCATCAGCCCATCGCTTCTTCGGCCTACTACCCTGCTGTCGGCGTCCAGCGGGTTGCCAGGTTGCCATAGAGTGGAAATTGTAGTTCATCTTTTAGGGTCTATTCGGCAAACGTGACCCACCTATTCCTATATCAATTTGGCAGTTTTCCTTCTAACATTAGCTATTCACGTATCACGTTTTTGCACGTATTATGGAGTTAACAACAAAATAAAATAACAAAATGAATCTACTTTTTCAAGCGCTTGATCGTGTATCTAGAATCTAGACTCGGTACTTACATTAACTGAACAGGTTTATTTAACCTACAATTAAGACAGCACTTATAAATTAGTTACGGCATTATAAGACTTTTGTAGTGTGTGCCTTGTTGGATGTCGAAATTAAATATATAAATAATAATAAATATGATGGAAGCCTCTAGCATCATATTATCACATTTAATCAAACTACCAGCCAGCCCAAATGGGGGGGAATCCAATCCCACTTAAATTGTCAAGTAATTTACTTGACACTTTACTCAGAGATGGTGGACGAGGCCCTTAGTGTTGCGGGTGTCTATGGACGGCGACAATTGCTTACTATTAGTTGATCCGTCTGCTCATCTGCCACGTCTGCTATTTATCTCAAAAACCACTTTACAGGTAAGCTAGTTCCCCGTCTGGCCTCTAGCATAAAAAGACATCTTTAATCAGACCCTTAAGAGGTGGAATCAGCCATTGGATCCAGCTAAGTTAGCCAGGAGGGGCCCCCAGGAGGCCAATTCTCGGTTTTCACCTTCTACGTCGAGTCGACTTCATGGAACGCATAGACCAATAGGAGAACAAGATAAGGAATGTCGACTGTAATCTGTGTTCTCCTAATTGGTTCTGCGAAAACCGAAAATTGGCCTCTGATTCGACTTCCATGACGAGTGTGCGAGAATTACCCCCTGCACTCACTTCCGGTACTGCATCTTGAGAATGGCCTCGGACATGTGGATGCGGAATATGACTCCGGGCCGCAGATGCGCCTGGTATAGATCCTTCGGCATCTCCACGTAGTGCGACTCCCAGTCCTGGACGCCATTGGGAATTTTGATCTCATGAAGAACTTGTATAAAGTTATATTATTTCTATGAAGTTGAAAACAATATTTTGAAAATGGTAATTGGTAGTTTTTGGTCTTGGTATCAACAGCCATAGTCAAACCTCACAACCAACACAACAATCGATTTTTGACGGTAGGCTTAGATTCATACGATATCTCATACCATGACTTGGTTCAGGGATAAATATCGGGAATTAATGCGTCAAGAAAGTAATGAAAATTGGATTTTGGGGAACAAGGTTCCCATGTTTTATAACCAATGGCTTCCATACCATACTAAGAGTATAAGAGACAGTGGCGCCATCAAATAATTTTATGACTTTATTGACGCATTATACCACACATCAATAAAATATTAATATTTTATTACTTTATTAGTCAGTAAATGTAAAGGCTGTAAAAGGATGTAAGAAATGCTGTAACAAAATTTTTTTAAGTGGGATACCTACTTACCTAACTAAATAATAAGATTTGCGGACAAGCGTCCTACAATCATGCCACTTACCTAGCGCCAATTAACTATATTATCTCACTCTCGCCAATTATCTCACTGGTGTAATGTAAGTAATGAAAAAAAACAAATGATTTGCTAACCTTAATCGGCGCCTCGTATGTATCATAAGTGTTCTTTTTCTTTTCTTTTTTGGAACTATGCTTAGCCTTCGAACTCTGCTGCGTTCCCCAGTCATCAGATCGGCGAGCGGCCACCGGCAACTCTGTAGATGCATTCTTGGCCTAGAAGTTCGGGACAAAATTAATATAAAAAACAACAAAATTAAATCAATCGTCCGCACTCGTTTGCGATCAGAGAACAGAGAAACAAATGGCGCGAATTTTATTTTAATTTCAAAATAATAAGTGGATTTTATTTATCACTTATTCACTTAATAGCACAATCTAGCGGTGAGTAGAAACATTAATTAAAACTTTTACAGCGCCATCTAGCGGCTTAAAAATAAACTAAGTCATATTATTAACACCATCTAGCGGTGAGTAGATAAACTACTCAAGGAATGCTTTTACAGCGCCATCTAGTGGCTTAAAAATAAACTAAGTCATATTATTAACACCATCTAGCGGTGAGTAGATAAGATAAACTACTCAAGGAATGCTTTTACAGCGCCATCTAGTAACCTTTACTAAGACTAATGTGCTATCGTAGCGTCGTCTAGCGGCAATAATAAAGAATAACAAATACCTTGTAGAAGCATCTAAGAATATTCAGACTCGGAGGGGGCAAAATAAGTCAAAACTTGGGTCTAATCTTGGATTGCTTTTTATTTAGGTAGCTTGATGAGAATTATATAGTTAGATTTTTTGTTGAAATAGGTACCTACTGGCTCCGCTAAAGGTGAGTGTCTTTGAATACTAGAAGTCGAGTCATAATATCTTTCCTTCTAAACTAACTTAGGTAGGTAAATAATTTATTTAAAAGAACTTACTAACCTCATTATCGTCAGAAGGCGCAGTGGTGACGCGCTGTCTCGCTCGGCGGTGGCCCCCGCGCCCTCGTCGTCTTTGCTGCGCAGTCATTAAAATTTACTAACTATTTATCAGCGATATTTAACTAAATTAATAATCATTAAAATCATAAAACAACGGAAGATGTATGTGTACTGCTTCTTTTGTAGGTAAACTTTGTTTTGCGTCCAGATCTTGTCAGCCAACTGGCCCATCTCTTTACTTGGCCTAAAAGGCATCCTAATAATGTAGATACGTCCTAATAAGTAGTTAGCCGGACAAAATCGATTGCCTAGAAAACCACTAGGCCTTCACACACCCCTAGTGGCGTCTTTCGTCTAGAACTGTCAATTCTTTGAGATACTTACATAATTAATTTATTCGCGCGTTCTTCATTATTGCGAGTAAAACTGTGTACTTATTAACTTATGTACCACATAAAAATGCGTTCCATTGTTAATAGTAAGTACATAGATAGTATACATAGCTAGGTAGGTAGCATTTACTGAGAGGCGCGGTCTCTACTCCAGAAGTTCCCGGCCTAGTTTACCACAACAGCAGTAGCGTACCCAACTGAAACGGATGATGGGTACGGATGATGATGTTCACGATGAAGAGAATTTATAATGATACCACAGTAACACTTGTTGAACATTTCACATATAATGATACACAGTACTATAGGCACGTGCGGGCTACAAAAACTGAAGGTGGACTGTTGAAGACAGTTCTTATAAAGCACCCTTTATGTTCATAAAGACTGTGAAGTATTCGCACAGGTTGCTACATGTTGTCTGAGGCATCTATACTACTACAGCATCTACCCCACCTTTACCCTAGTCGAAGGTGACACTCGAGTGTGTGAGGTAAAGTGGAGATGGGCAGGGCAGGACACCTGGCAAGGCGAGGATGATAGGTGGACTTTAAAGCTTACCGAACGGCAGCCAAGATTGGGACAGGTAGGCAAGTCAGAAAAAGAACTCTAAATATCTTCCAATCCCTTTATTTCAACAATCACTCCTCCACATCCTTCGGTTCCGTTATGGAGTCCACAAACACGATCGAGTTGCACTCCGCAGCGTCGCACTGCAGCAGCGGAGGCACCTCCACCGGCGTCACAGAATACTCGTCGCCAATCACGTAAGGGTTCCCATCTATCCACAAAGCATCGAAGAGACAGTAGATATGCACTTTGATCGTCATGTAACTTATGAACTTGTAGATCCGGCCGCCGCACTCACCCAAATGCTCTTTAATACTCTTATCTGTTTTATACATGAGTAGTAAGTTATGGAACTTTGTTATCTCATCCATGACAACTTTTTTAATAAGATTCGTGTAAATGATATCAGCTTCTATGTGCCTTTCTGGGTCTTCGTACATTCGCTGTTTGATTCGCAAGATGGCGTCCGACATCCTTACTCTAAAGATGACGCCGGGGTTCATCTGGTCGGGCAGGATGCCAGGCTTCTTGGTGGTGGTGGAGAACTCCAAGACGCGGTCTTTGATGGGCTCAGGGTAGGTGTAGTGGTGGGGCCTCTCGCGGATCTTCGGGCCGTTCATGGTGCCGAAGGTGCGGACGGTCTGCGGCAGAAAACGGCTGGTCAGGCTTGGGACACTGGACACATTATACACAACACTACACTGCACTTTGTATGAAGGTAAAGGGTGCACAGGTGGTAAAAAAATTGCGGAAAATCAAAAGAATTAAGTAATTCAATTGTTACAAAAATTTAAGACTGTTGTTTTAAACTTGAACAATATTGAAGCTAAGTATTTCTGATTTATATCGCTGTGACGCAAAAGCTTAATCTCTTGCTAAATTTATGAGAATTCATCAGAGATTCAGAGAAGTTTATTTTGAGCAACGTGATTGGTCAAATTTTACAAGTCTCCGCTCAACTCCACGCAGCTCCGCTTCTGTAGAACGCACCCTTACGCCGGTATTCTGTGGGGCCGTATCACTCCGGTCTAGCCAGCCGAATCATGCTGAAGCGTGGCGCTTCCACTGTTTAAATGTAGGTAGTATGAAGCTCACCTTGGCCCGTCGCTTGATGCGGTTGTGCTCGGTGCCGTCGTCGCGATGCTTCTCGAGGTAGGCGTCGAAGCGGCTGAAGTCGTACGGCGCCCACGAGTCGGCGCCGGCGCGGGTGTGCACCTCGCCTTTCTCTCCTTCTGGAGTCTGGAAGAATAAATAGCAGTGTCCATATTAAGATGAATCTCCCCGAGATAACATCATCCGACTACTTACTTACGCTGGCTCGGACACGTGGAGAGAATGGGAGAGGATCATGCAGCCAAAAGAACCTATCTGGGACGACCAATGGGGCCACGTCCTGTGGATCGTCCGAGATACCGCTGGAGCGACGAAGTCGCCAAGGACCTCAAAGCACTCAAAGTGCACGATTGGGCGGAATTGGCACAGGACCGCAAAAAATGGCAAACTTTGACGTCGGAGGCCAAGACCCACTTCGATCGGATATTCGCTGAGCCAGCGTAGTAAGTACCTACTTAGGTAATATAAGATGAATAGATTATACCTAAGTACAGGGTATCTGTGAACATTTGCATCTCGTACCAGGTGTTCTATCGAAACTTTTTGAAATTCATTGATTTTTTTTTCGACTCCCGATTGGATATAAAATGACCAGTTCACGTGACCGACTTTGTATGGAAAGATGATTTTTTTATATGAATTTTCAAAGTCGTGGAATAAAATGTTGTTCAAAATGGTTGGTAGAACATGTGGTTAAAGGGATGAAAATGTCCGCTTGACTGTCTATGGATTGTAACGTACCTTATCATGAGCCATCGTCTTCGGCTTCATCATTACGACAGGCTGCTCGTATACGTCATCTTTTAACTGCGAAACACCAATATTCATAAGAGCTTCAGTAGTAGAATATATAAAATACTAGATGTTACCCCCGACCTCGTCCGCACCCCCCTTTCGAAATAAAAAAAAAGTAGCCTACGTTCATTCTCAGGGTCTAGCTCCGTGGTCGTCAAACTGCGGCCCGCGGACGTTAGTCGTGCGGCCCGCGGTAAAGTAGATTCCTTTAATTAATAGTAACTACTTCTCATATAATGCGGCCCGGACCTTAGTGCTCACATTGTTATGTGTGGTCCTTGAGCAGTAAAGTGTGACGACCGCTGGTATAGCTAGACCATTCTGTAGGTATACCAAATTTCATGCAAGAGTAATAAACAGACAGGCACAGATATTTTCGATGATAAAATCCAAAACCAAGATAGCCGCCGCCATAAAACCAAAATCATGACGCGCCAGTACATAAGCTAATGGCAAAAATTTTAAAATAAAGTAAGGTATCAACACATGGCGCAAAACGAGTCTTCTGTGACGTTTTAGTCATTCTATAGTTTACTTAGAAATGTGGTGCTGGAGAAGGATGCTCGGGATTTCCTGGACTGAATTTCGTACGAATGCGTCCATACTCCATGAACTTGGCATCAAGCAGCGTCTATTTGCATTAGTACAGTCCCGCATCCTAACATTCTTTGGCCATGTATCGAGGCGTGGTAATCTATCCATAGAGCGCTTAGTCATCCAGGGTAAAGTGGAAGGCACTAGGTCACGCGGAAGGTCACCCACACGATGGACTGACCAGATAAAAACCATTGTGGGTGAATGCGCCAGGATGACGGCTAGTCGAGAGAAATGGCGAGGCATCGTGAAACGCATTCTGTCTGCCCCTTCCGTCGGGAAAGCAAATGCATGACGACCACGACCGCTCTGTCAAGAGTGCATCGATGAAGAAGAAGATAGTTTACTTAGGCGAGGTACCTACATTACCCAATAGCTAGGTTACATTGCCCAAGCGAAGTACAATGCCCGATTAAAATACTTGGGTAACATCTATAAACTTTTCTGATCTCAGAGAATACATAATTTATATACTTACATTGGGATAGTTAAAACTGACGCTAGGGTCAGCATTGCTCCAGGCCACGGCAACCAGCTACGAAGAACCAAAATGATAATTTTAAACACCCATTTTACATCAACCCGTTTATCTTATTATTTTCCGGGTTTATTGAGAATCTCTAATTGGTTTAACAAAAGGCTAGCGCTCTAGTAAGTAATATAATGTACGGTGGCCAGCACATCAAGTTACTACAATCTGTCAAATTTTTTCAATCGAACCTCACTTTTATGTCAAACATGTTTGGTTCAATATCAACTGAGGAAATTTGACAGATTGTAGTAACTTGATGTGCTGGCCACTGTACCTAATTTAAAGTGAACTCTGTTTCCGCACTTTTTTATTATATTATAGGAAGTCAAACGAGCAAGCGGGTCACTTAATTTAATGGTAAGTCAACACCGCCGCCCATGGATATCAGCTGCACCAGAAGAGGGAGAGAGAGAGAGGAGGAAGAAGGAGGAAGAGGAGGTACTTAGACTCCTACTTGGTCCATTGTACGTGTAGTCCTGGCTATTCTAGCCACCCTAACTCCGCTCAGAAGCGCAGAAGCTTCGTGGGATCTTCACAGACTTCGCGGAGTGACCTTGCAGATCCGAGGATTTCCTTCTGTTGACTTGTCACAGCATCGCACTCCAGGACTACGTGCGCGACTGATTCCTTAGTGCTAAAGCATCCCCTACTAGGGGGCTGTCGTTGGGCTGGCACTCATTTGCGAATGGAGCCTTCATTAGTGGCACTTTTAAAGCGTTCACGCTGTGGGCTTTTTTGAGATAGGGGGCAGACGAACAGACGGATCACCTGATGGTAAACGATTAGGTACCGCCGCCCATGGACACCCGCAACACCAGAGGAGTCGCAAGTGCGCTGCCGACCTTTTAAGAAAGAATACGCTCGCGCTCGCTTTTTGAAGGTTTGCAGGTCGTTCCTACATATCTAGTGTTTCTATGAACGAAAAACTGGAGGACTTAGACTTACCAGACCCAAAAGAAGTGGTATCATTGTGGCGTCGATTCTCATCGCTCACCTCAGAGCGACTGAACGATTCTGAAGTTCATAACTCAGCTTTTTCTTCGTCAAATTGGTCGTTAGTAAAACGTTTTTAACGATGTGCGTTTTTTGTTTTATTAGTGCCAATTGTGTTGGGTTCATTAATGTTAACAACTTATGAGCTGAGATTACGGGTTCGTTTCTAGCCGGTAGGACTTTTAGTTGGTAACTGTAGTTACTTAGTTAAAAACAATTTTTAGGTGAACCTACTGACTTACTTTGGGGTTCTGAGCATATGCGCGGTATAAAATAGGTACCGCGGTAGCGCTTACCTATTAACATCATTTAAGTTTATCGAGTACCTAATTTTATCGAATATATTTTGCTTGCTCAGCATGTTCAATGCTCAGCAAGCAAAATATGCGTTTCAATACGTGACTTTTAAGCGTTAAGAATACTTAGTAGCAAAGATCGACATGCAAACACCCAACGCGATTTGGCGTGGCCGCCAGCTTGGTGGACAGCGCCATCTGACATTTAACTTTAGAACTAACTTGCCAAGCTGTTGCTGCGTTAAATAAAAGTCTAGCAGAGCATGCATAATTATCTATGGCCGGTTGTGAGGCTGACACGTTCAATGAAAGCGTGACCGCCATCGGGATCAAATTGACGGCTTGGGGGGCAACTTGGGCAAACAATCTGGGGCAGAAACATGGCAGAAATTTCAAGATTTTTTAGCTGGTCACTTCTTCCAACCTAACCTAACTTAATTTTTTTTTTTTCCTATTTGCTGCATTAAATAAAACTCCATCAGAATCTCAACTATTATCAGAGGCACTTACTTGACTGCGCGCCTCGAGCATTGACCGCCAGCTGGATGGACAGCGCTATCTGTAATCGTACTTCAGAACTAACATCCCAGGCTGTTTGCTTACAAATAAAACTTTAGCAGAATACCTATCAGTGCGCGCCTCGGGCGTAGTCGCCAGCTGGATGGACAGCGCCATCTGTGATTTAACTCCAGAACTGACTTGTCAGGTAGTTGCTACAAATAAAACACCATCAGAATCTCACATGGTTTATTGCAACGAGTCATCAGAGGCAGGTGAGGCTGCGCGCCTCGGGCGTGGCCGCCAGTTGGATGGTTGCCGCCAGTCGCTCCCGCCACACTCCCTGGAAGTGGAGCTCCTTGCCTTGTTCTGGAAATAAGATAATGCCATTAAAACATATATTATACCATTACAATATCGGAGGAAGTACCAAAAAATCGGCTAATTGCAAATCGGACTTGCGCACAAAGGGTTGTGTACCATTACACCTTCTTTCTAAAGCAACTAGTGGCACAGATTATATATGTCTAATGGGCCGCCCCCACTTTGTTTCGAGATATTAGTTCCTGCACCAATAGATGGCGCTGGAAAGTCGTTTGGATCATGCTAGCGTTTCTCCTTTTCGGTTTCGATCGGACGTCTATAAAGTAAACCTCTTTAGAAACAGAATAAAAGATGTATGAGAGTTCTCATTTTAAATTGAAACTATCAACTAAATATTTCGAAAATTATAGTGTTTCAATCTTAGTGTTAGGTGTCTACTTGTTTCTGCCATCTTATCGAGCTCGAAACACCCACAAAACAATAGCAATCATTGCGAATGTTGTTAAATGTTATCTTTTTATTATAAGTAGGTAGGTAAGTAGGCTAGGTACCTACTTTTTTGTGTGATTACATGTATGTATGTGTCTATAACGATTAATGTATCTACATCTCTATCTTACAATTTGTAGGTACCCGAAAACAATTTCTCAAGACTCGCCCGTTTTGGTCAGAGCCTCCATACATCCGTCGTATAACCTTGGCTAAGGTCAACAGATGAATGTACAGTGTACAGTCGCCAGCAATAAACGTAAACACCTCGACTCTTATGTCGGGACAATAAGGTTCATATTTGAATGAGATTGTATACTTATTAGTGTACGATAGTATGTACGATACTTACGTACAATGCCTACTATAGAATGTAATGTAGGAAACAGAATTATATTCGTTTCTTGATAAGGACGAAGTATACATTAAGCTATGCTATTTTATTTGATATCGATATTTACGAAGATTTTTTAAATGTGATATCGCCCCGTTGTTCTAGTGGTTTAAGTACTGGGCCCAGTGATCTCAGGGTCCTGTCCCGCTTGTGACCACGGCTGCGTTACACCAGCCGTGGTCACAAGCGGACAGATATTTGTGTTGGGTCTGAGTTTTTGTGGTTCCTTCTTTTTTTTTGGTTTCCATAGCACAAAGGACTTAGTTTGGGACCAGGACAATGTACATATGAGATGTTGTCTCAAGTTTTTTTTTAGCGCGTCGCTATCGATGCGCGCGCGCACTATACGCGAAGTAACGCGGCTGCACTTGACCGATTTTACGGCCGCCATATCGGGCGCAATCGGTAAACAAAACTATTAAACTGATGGCGATATCATAATATCTTATTAAATATCTAACTATAGGTAACCGTGTTTTTAGAGAGATGGTGCAGCCAGCCAAAACTGGTCTACCAACCTTCCCCTTACGGTTGAGATTCGTTTGAACGTCATGAAACAAAGGTCAATTTTCTCTAACAACGCATGTCAAAAGTCAACCTTAGCAATCGTTACATCTGGCCAACTTTTGTCAAAAGTGGTAGACCACTTTCTTGGCTGATTGTACCTGTAGTGTACTGTACCTATAGTGCGTAATGGATAGCAGACTACTTAATATAACCACCCTATTTACATTACAGCAAATAAATAATTTATATTTGAAAAGTAGGTACATACAGCCACACAAAAGTATACAAAACTGTCAAATTTCTTCAATCGACTCTCATCTTACTGTCATACACATTAGGTTGAATATCAAAGGGGGCTACCGCGTGTGAAAAATCTACTAGATGGCGTACTTTTTTTTTTTTTATGGTATAGGTAGCAGTTAGCAGACGAGCAGGCGGATCACCTGATGGTAAGCAATTTGCCGCCGCTCATGACACTTGCAACACCAGTGAGTTACAAGTGCGCTGCCACCTTTTATCCCCTTCCCCCCCCCCCCCCCCCCCCCCGGGGTGCCTCCGGTACCCTCACTACACTCGGCGAAACACAGCACAGGGCTGCTTCACGCCGGTTTTCTGTGAGGCAGTGGTATCACTCCGGTTCGAGCCGGCCCATTCATGCCGAAGCGTGGCTCTCCCCAGTTAAGTACTTGGAGAACTGAGGTCCTCATCTTCACCGGTGCGTTAAGAAACTTTCTGCCTCGAACTACAAAACTCTGGAATGAACTGTCCAACTGTCACCAACGGTAGTTCCCGAACGCGAATACGACCCTACAAACCTTCAAAAGCGAGCCGTATTCCTTCTTAAAAGGTCGGCAGCGCATTTGCGACTCCTCTGGGTGTTGCGGGTTGTCCATGGGCGGCGGTAATCACTTACCATTCAGATGAATCCGGTTCTGTTCTAATACAATTACTCTGTGGTCTGTTCGCGTCAGCCCCCTAAGCGCATTAAAAAAACACAAAAAGCGACACTGGTGATTGGTTGTTTTTGATGTGAGATGTCAATATGTCCACTTAAACACCAATGACGGCGAAGTGTGGACATCAGGGTATCTCAGATACGCCATCTAGCGGATGTAAAAATCACACGCGGTAGCTCTCAGTGAGGAAAATTCGACAGGTTTATGTTAACCAGATGTGTGGATGTACAGACAGCCACACATCAGGTTACCACAAACTGTCAAATTTCCTTAATTGATATTCTACCTAATGTGTTAGACAGAAAGATGAGAGTCCGATTGAAGAAATTTGACAGTTTTGTATACTTTGATGTGTGGCTGTACCTACATTACTTTTTTACTAACCTTTTTGACTCCCAATATTTCCGCGCGGTCTAGACGTGGGCAGATGGTGGGCGTCCCCCACCATACATCCCACCGTACTAACGATCTCCTTCAGTCTCCTAGTGGCCACGATCTTCGTCAGGCCCGACGAGCTGACAGTCAACATTCTCCAAGGACCGACAGCTTAATACCAAAGAGCATATAATCACTCTTAATACTTCTCGAAATCTCCGTATTCTTCGAAATTTTAACTTTTTTTGTGGACGAATAATTTCAAACTTTTTCTTTTGACAGTTGACGTTTGTTTTGCTTTTCGGTTTTTTTTTTCTGTTGTTAAATTTTGCTGCCAGTGTTTGTGTCTGTAAAAAAGTTTGGAACATTAACTATGGAACCTACTTACAAAGCCTACATAGGGTGATCGAGATAGTGATTGCCCACTTAAGAAATTGACACTATTTTTATTCAATATAATCCTTTACTTTAACAATAAGAAATCAGAGTGGTAATTATTTGACAACGTTAATAGTTTAGCATTGAGATAAGTTAGCAATAATTCAAACATCTATAGAATATTTTATAATTATAACGTATAAACAAAAATATCTCCTAAAAACACAGTGATTGCCCACTTGACACAGTCATTGCCAACCAATGAGGACAGTGATTGCCAACTATACCGCACGTTGTAATTCCATAAAAATACTATTAATACTTAAAATTTTTAGATCTTTCGTAGTTTTTGTGGCGTTTACGATTATATTTCTAAGCTATTGAAATCAGTAACACATCCAAATAAGATACCATTGACTAAGAAACCCGTTAGATTTCAAAAATCTAGTAAAATCGTCAATTGTTCTATTTAGTTTCTCGTTATCTCAGCGAATAAATGGAAAGTACCAATTTTACAAAAGGTAAGTAGATACAGTTTTGAGGTTGTCGGAGGCCCAATGGGGGGTGAGGGGAGGGGGGAGGGGTTAAAACATTGGCAGCATACTTGTGACTCCACTGGTGTTGAGTATGTGCGTTGGCATTCGCTTACCATCAAGTGATGCGTGTTTTGACTGCACATTATATATAAGCAATGCTGCCGCCCATGGTCACCTGCAACACCACTGAAGTCACAAGTGCGCTGCCAACCCCTTCCCCCCCGGGTGTGGGCCTCCGTTTCCCTCACTCACTCGGCGCAGGGGCTGCTTCACGCTGGTTTTCTGTGAGGCAGTGGTATCACTCCGGTCAAATCGGCCCATTCATGCTGAAGCGTGGCTCTCCCACAGTTGAAATTTGAAAGTTTTTTTCTAATTATTACTAACTGCATCATTTGGTAATTAAATTTTAATATGTGATAGGTGGCTCACAAGCATACGGATCACCTGATGGTAAACGATTGCCACCGCTCATCATAATATCATATTAAAATATCCTACTATAGGTAACCGTGTTTTTAGAGCGATGGGCAGTCAGCCAAAAGTGGTCTACACCCTACCCACCCTACGCTTGAGATTCGTTTGAACGTCCCATAACCAAGGGTCAATTTTCTCTACCAACGCATGTCAAAAGTCACCTTAGCAATCGCAAGATTTTACATTATAACAAGATGGTGTACTATGAAAATGAATGCAATGTTAATTTCGATCTATGCAATGAGAATAAAGATTACTTTGAAATGCCAAAATCGCTTTACAGAAAATCGAGCCGAGCGAGATGGCGATCGACAGGAATATGTCCTTGTCTAAAGGGTTGCCATCATAAAAAAAAAACCTTTGTGGTATAACTTACGCAAAGTTTATATTTCTTCTTCTGGGGAACTTTCAAAATATTGAATAGTTTAAAGGAATGATACGTTGGAATTAATTATGTCTTTTTTATTTTTTTAATTTTAAACCATGATAAACGACTAGTTTTATGTAAAAGTCGGTGATATGGTAGTTTTAATTATAATAAATATGCAACACTTGGCGTCTGGTCATCACCATTATGGCGGCGGCAAAAATAATTTGAAAGATTGTATTATTGTGACGACAAAAATAAAGTGTAAAAATTGTGCTTATTTATTTAATAATGGTTCTCACTTGTTGTGTGATAGGATGCAAAAGTGAATCATATAAAGGTTGCGGTGTATCTTTTCATAAGTAAGTGTTTAGTCAAAGTTTTATTTTTGCATTGAGTAGGGTGTCCATTTCGCTTGTCATCTAAAGACTGGATTTTTTACTGTTTCAGATTTCCAAAGAATGAAGAAATTAAAAAAAGGTGGCTTACCGTCATACCGGGAAAAATTACTAAACAAGTGATTTTCAAACGTTTCTAATGTAAGTCCAACCTTTAGATGATGATCAGTTCATAT
Organism: Cnaphalocrocis medinalis; assembly: GCA_014851415.1. Classification (NCBI taxonomy): domain Eukaryota; kingdom Metazoa; phylum Arthropoda; class Insecta; order Lepidoptera; family Crambidae; genus Cnaphalocrocis; species Cnaphalocrocis medinalis. Next base: position 4,001,915 of record CM026303.1, on the reverse strand, counting down.
AGATAGTGCATTCGCATATAGTGCTAATGCAATAAAATGTAAATTTTCAAAGCTGTATTTTATTTTTATGAAAATGTAAAATTTCTTCTAAGACTGAGACTCAATGTTCATAAAATTAATACTTGAGTGAGACATGTGAGACATGTAAAGCAATATAAATTTAATATTTTGTTAAATTAAATAATGCTTTTATAAAGACACCGGGTTTTCATTTATTTCAAATTTGCATTAGAGAGATTTGATCCCCTAAGATCTAGTCTACCTGTTACTGGGATCAAGTCTCCCAGAATAGGGGACACTTGATCCTTTTGGAAAGTTCTGGGAAAATGCAAAAAAAATATATATGAAGCACTAATAAATATAATAATCAAATAATGAGGAACAGTAGGTAGTTAACAAAATTGCCTACCTATGTACGTTTTGTTTTTATAGAACTAACAATGGGGATCAAGTGTCCCCAGTTTCCCCAAGAGTTTGTGAAAAAAAATAAATTTTAGTCTTGATATTGACTAAAATTTAATTTTTTTCATAATATCCATAGAACCTTCAAATCGCAAAGTGTGTACGTTTGTATGAATAATACGCTATGGCCGGTTAAATGTGCCGCAGTATGTATGTATTATTATAGGTAGTATTATAGGTAGGTAAATAGAAAATCTAATAGGGCTAGCACAAACTTTTCGAAAAGTCGGTAGTCTCTTCGTATCGTACGTATACATAATAAGGAATTTTAATTTGGAACTTGTGTTTTTTTCATACAAAATTGCTCATAAATACTCAAACGATACTTTGAAACGTTCGTGCTAGCCCTTCTAGTTTGAATGGGCTTCACGAGTTTCCTAGAGAAAGCGATGCCCGACTCCCACGTGGGTGGACTGAGTTTGACAAACAATAATTGTAATCGAAAATCTAAATCGTGTGGTCACCTTATTAGAGTAGGACGCCAATCAAGTTATAGACATCTCACGAGGCTCGAATGCAAGTAATGAGTACGCCATCTAGTTCTTATATACAATATCTTTGAGCAATCGTTACATCTGACAGAAACTTTTGTCAAAAGTGGTAGACCACTTTCTTGGCTGACTGTAACTAGCATATTGTGTTTTAGATAGCAGTAGGTACTGTACCACCCTATTTACAGCAAATAAATAATTTGTATTTGATAAGTAGGTATGTACGTACAGCCACACAAAACTGTCAAATTTCTTCAATCGACTCTCATCTTACACATTACACATTAGGTTGAATATCAATGGGGGCTACCGCGTGTAAAAAATCCACTAGATGCCGTACTTGAGAACTGAAGTCCATCTACACGGTGATTGGTTGTTTTTGATGTGAGATGTCAATATGTCACTAAACAACCAATGACGTCGAAGTTCGACCTCAGTTCTCAAGTACGCCACCTTTTGAGGAAATTTGACAGGTTATGTTAACCAGATTTGTGGATGTACCTACTTAACTTTTTACTAACCTTTTTGACTCCCAATATTTCCGCGCGGTCTAGACGTGGGCAGGTGGTGGGCGTCCCCCACCATACATCCCACGGTGCTCACGATCTCCTTCAGTCTTCGAGTGGCCACGATCTTCGTCAGGCCCGACGAGCTGACAGTCAACATTCTCCAAGGACCGACAGCTTAATTCCAAAGAGCATATAATCACTCTTCTCTAAATACTTCTCGAAATCTCCGTATTCTTCGAAATTTTAATTTTTTTTGTGGACGAATTTCAAACTTTTTCTTTTGACAGTTGACGTTTGTTTTGCTTTTCGGTTTTTTTTTTTCTGTTGTTAAATTTTCCTGCCAGTGTTTGTGTCTGTAAAAAAGTTTGGAACATTAACTATGGAACTTACTTACAAAGCCTACATATCTACCTAACTTATACAAAAATAACTTCAGATCTTTTGTTCAAACTTTCAAAGACATAATTATAAAGTCTTTACATTTGTTACATTTTTGGTAAAACCACTTGTTGTAAGTAACTTTACCAAATAAATGTGGGTACCTAATAAGAGATTTTTTTTTAAAAATGACAATAAAATAGCCCTAATAAAAAAAAATAACGGTTTTTGCATAGGTAGGTAATATTAAATTGCATTAAAATACGGCATATATATAAATAATAAAATCCGTATAATATTCTATTTTATGATTAAATCTATGAATTTTAAATTAAAACCAAATCATAATATCGGGTCATGTTACGGTACGGTACTAAATAGGTCAGTTTACAAAATGGCATATATTTTTTAATTGCATTTTCATTCTTTAACGCGTAAATAAAAACCAGACCGACTGTATGGATATCATATGGATGCTGAAATTTTTACAAAGAAATACAAAAAATAAAGATTAATTAAATAATAGAAATAGGTAATAGAGTTTTGTAAGTTTATAAAAGTGTAACTAGTGATACATCTGGAGAAAACCGCATTTGTTTAGTTTTTTGCTATCGACTAAAACAAAGGTATCAGTATCATAATAGTATAGAATTGTATGGGGGGGGGGGGGGGAGAAGGGACGTGAGATTGAAACGTAGGTGAATGGAAGTTGGGCAAGGTCATATTTAATTATAATTATCATTCATAAATTGAACTACTGAATAATAACATTTTTCATAAGATTTTTTTTGAGCGTTTGTGCAAATCCAGTTTTTGTTTCTAAATTTTTTAATTGTATAGGTAGTTTAGACTACCTACTGCGGGAAAATATGTCATTCCCATGGAAAAATGCTAGTTAATTTAATGATATAGTTAAGTAAGTAGTCATTATTTTAGAATTATTTCACTATTATTTTCCCTAATAAACCTCAGGCACACTTAGTATAATTACTTAATATTTGTAAAAACTTCACCAAGTAAACAACCTTTGCACCCACTCGCGAGTTCCAACAAGTTCGTTATCACTCGTAAACACAAACCAGTTATGTTACGCGGCGGTCGGCGGCGGACTGCGGCGCGCGCGCAGAAATGGTCGCTCGCAGCGACGGTGTGTGGGATATGGCATTTTGCAAAATATCTGGATGACTGAGTCTAAAGGTAAAACCACATGCTGCTGAAACTTCGGTTTTTACTTTACAAAGAGACTCGCGCTCACTTCATTTCGCATTTTTTTTTTAAATTTTACCAAAAGATGGTGGGTATCGATTAGAGATTGCGCAGACGAGGGATTTTTGTCCGCGGATGTTTTTGTCCGCTAAAATAGATAGCTTTACAACTGGATCGAGTAACGCAAACGAGGCATTAAAAGTACCGCAATCAACATACACTTCGCCGTCGTTGGATTTTACGGCAAGATACCGTAAAACTATAATCCGTAAACGTAAATCTATATTCTTGTACTAATTAAATTAAATTACAAAACAATTAATACGTTCAAATAATATCGATGGAAAAGAACGCACCTTTCCGCCATTTTCCGCAATTTTAACCAAGATTCTTTGGTCTGGTTCCCCTGTTGAAGGATTCGTTTATTTTAATTACCAGCCATTAAAAGCCATTAATGTGATAGCAAATAAAGAAATATGAATATGAAATATGAGGCTCCCCAAATTCTAAATCATGTTTTAATTGTACCCCAGGCTCCAATGCAATTTTACCATACAAACCCCAGCCGTTTTGCAAATAGTCCAAGTTCAAACACTTACTGCAACATAACCCCTTAATGCGCGTCCTTGCATGATAATAAATAATTGTTTATAAACGAGCAATTGTCTCTGGTATATTTCTGTTCTCTATTAATAAGGCGAAGCCCTGACTCCTCGTGACTGTCTATGGTAGAAGATGCATTTCAATGAGGGTTCTTGCAAATGTATATCCGATAGATGGCGTTACGTTTTCTCTCTTAGTACAGGGGTTGCCCTAGTTTTTTTTTATGTGATAGGTAGCAGACGAGCAGGCGGATCACCAGATGGTAAGCAATTGTCGCCGCCCATGAACACTCAGCAACAAGTGCGCTGGTAAACTTTTATCCCCTTCCCCCCCGATGGGCCTCCGGTACCCTCACTCGGCGAAACACAGCACAGGAGCTGCTTCACGCCGGTTTTCTGAGGCAGTGGTATATTAAAAAAGTAACTGGCGACTTTCTAGCGGGATCTTCTTGTCAGAATCAACTTTCCGATACCGGTGGTAGAATCGCATTAGTCTATTTATTTTTTAGTTTATCTTATGTATCAAGATATAATATTTAATTTCATTTCATATTATCTTTAAATAGTTTTAAATATTATTTTCTTATGCATGACGATTTGTAAGTGCTGTGTACAAGCCTATGCAAATAAAGAATATTTGACTTTGACTTTGACTCCGGTCGAGCCAGCCCATTCATGCCGAAGCTGGCTCTCCCACAATTAAAGTTTGAGACTAGGTGGATTGGTATGATTGTCTGGCGCAGTTTGTGCAATAAATATCACAGTGCCAATCTAGGTGTGGGCATGTTGTTTACAGCGTATGTGTGGCTGACTTATTATGCAAGTCTTGCATACTAATGGTTTTCCTCTTACAAGACACAGCTAAATTAATGAAATATCTACCTATACCTACCTGCGCTATAGAACGCCCCGTTTGGTCTATTGGTTTAAGATACTTACTCTGTCATATAGTCGTGAAATATTTTCTTCTTATGGAATCTTATGGATATTATTCTTATGGAACTATTGCAGAGTCTGACACGAACTATACAGGGTGTATCTGTGAACATTAACATCCCTTTAACCACGTGTTCTACCACCATTCTAAACAAAGTTTGTTCTATGACTTTTGAAAATTCGCATAAAAAAATGTCATATGTATTTCCATACAAAGTCGTCACGTGACTTGGTCATTTTGTATGGGGAGTCGAAAATTGTTTCGAAGAATTTAGAAAAGTTTTGAACAAATGTTGTTCAGAATGGTTGATAGAACACATGGTAAAAGGGATATAAATGTTTACAGATACACTATCTAATACCAATACGCCAATTTCATTATATACATTGTATGGTAATAATGAAATTGGCGTTTTCCATACAGGCCCTTTAATTATTTATGTATGACTAGCGGCCGCCCGCGACTTCGTCCGCGTGGAAAAGTAACTTTTTACCCCACTTTTAACCCCTTTCAACCCCTTTTCGCAATAAAAAGTAGCCTATGTCCTTTCTCAGGTCTAGACCATCTGTATACCAAATTTCATTTAAATCCGTTCAGTAGTTTTGGCGTGAAAGAGTAACAGACAGACAGACAGACAGACAGACAGACAGACAGACAGACAGAGTTACTTTCGCATTTATAATATTAGTATGGATTTTGTCATCTTTGGTAAGGAATTCCAAATTCAAATTTTTACAGCTATTTCATGTTATTTAGTGCTTTGATGATCGTCATCATAATTTGTTTTTTTTTCTGTTCAGACGCAAACAGAAAAAGCAGAAGCAAAATTAATAACGATTCACTTTTTTTTTATGTGATGGTAGCAGACGAGCGGATCACCTGGATGGTAAGCAATTGCCGCCGCTCATGGACACTTGCAACACCAGTAAGTTACAAGTGCGCTGCTAACCAACGCTTAATCACCACGCTTGGCTAATGCGGATTGGTGATCACAAACCCGAGCTATGTTCGAAAAATTTGAAACATACTTTTGCTCGACCCAGGAATTGAACCCAGGATCCCGACCCCGAGATCACGGTCCGGTACTTAAACCACTAGACCAACGGGGATTTACAGTGAGCTGTAAAGGCTTTTAGATCTCTTTTTGATGTTTTATTTTAAGTATATTTTTTTTATGTGATAGGTAGCAGACGAGTAAGCGGATCACCTGATGGTAAGCAATGCCGCCGCTCATGGACACCTGCAACAAGTATTTTGTTTTTTTTTAAGTATTTTGTTATTTTGTTTTGAGATTTTGCAATGAATTGGCTTTTTATCTATCACCGTTTACATAATACCTATCCATCTTTTGTAATAGTTTGTAGGAATGCAACGCGCCTGTGTGTGTGTGTGTGTGTGTATGTTAGTATTTATTTCTTTGTCTATAACACATCACATAAATCTGTAATGCGAGCAAACCGGTCCATTTTGCTAAATGGAATAACTTCCTTCTATAAAATATAAGGAAACATCGTCATATAGTTGCCTGGAACGGAACGTAGCGCTTGTGGCAAAGAAAACGACAGCAAGGTAATTTTTTTTATATTTTTTTTTATAATGAGCACAGTCAAGATGACCTCACTCCGCCTGATGGTAAGCGGCCGTGAGATCCAAATTTAATGTTGACAGGCACAAAAGAACAAATTACTTAAGTACGAGTAGGTATCTATTGATTCTGTTATCCTCATCCTGAAGGCCTGCTGAGATGACGTTTCACGCCCCATCTAAAAAACCAGGATTGTTTTTATTTATTTAGGTATGGGTGGGGTGTGTCTGTGAATATATAAGCAAGTTTACAATAAATAAGTATACATATTGTTACGACTATGTACCCCTGCATACGGAAATAGAGCTTGTCTTAAATAGGTAAGGTCTATTATTCCGTTTTGCACTACGTTACATACGCCTAGTCGCCCCGAATTTACGCATTCGGCATAGAAATCTATCGAACTCTCTATCGAACGCTCGAGAAGCTACGAGAAATATTGAGAACTGTGTAGATGTATCTCGAAGGCCTAATATATGTTGCTAACATGCCCCCGAAGACTCTGGAACATTCTGGAAAGACATACTAGAATGTTATGGATGTTACTAGAAGGTTCGCGTCCGCGTCTGCGCTAGTATAAAAGTGGAACGTGCGAGCCGACAAGTCAGTTCTGATTTGAACAGCGAAGAAGTGAGTTCCAATTTGGAAAGCGAAGCGGATTATTCTCCTCGAACTAGGAGTGATCGAGTGTATTCCCTACGAAGTATTTAGGAACATTTTAGTGCGTTCAAGTTTGATTTTGTTTTTTTGTGTTTTTGTTACTCGTCGAAATTTTGTGACTTTGGCATTTTCTTGAATCTTACGTACCCCGTACCCGCAACAATACATATAAAAAAAATCTTAAAATACCCTATTCCAGATGCACAAGTCAATCCTCACGCTGCTTTCCCTCACCGCGCCCTAACCCTCGCCCAGGGTCAACAGACCATATCTCCTGAGGTGCTGAGAAGGTGTTCGGGCCGGACCCCTCGAAGCCCTGGAGAACTGAAGACAGTAATATCCCGGAGGAACACACGCGAGGAAGGCGGGATGCTGTCGCAGCTGGTGAGAGTCGTCAGCTCATGTTGAAGCTAAGCAACTATTATGATTATATACTTGTATAAAAAATATATACCTACACCTAATAAAAAAGAGCCAATAGATAATAATTATGTAGGTGGGTAGGTATCTAAAGTCTTATCTGATAAATAAACCGCGCGCGTCTGCTTAGAGATGTGTTTATTACTGCAGTACATACGTAGAAAATATTGATATAAGGATACCCTCTTAAGTTTAATAAAAATATGACATTCACAACATTATCTCTATTCTAAAGTAAAAAGGTAGACCGTAGCCACTAAACTGGTTTTCTAATTTCGAAATTCAATAGCAAAGATTTTTAAAGATTTTATTATTAAAAGTTAATGTTTAAAACTCTATGACAATCTTTTTCGTGTTTTTGGTCGGTGTTGCACTGGCCGTATCGTCAGAAAAAATATCAGGGAAAGCCTTTAAAAAAGAAATTAGATAATGTCAGTTATGGTTTTTAAATCTAGTAAAATCGTCAAATTGTTCTATTTAGTTTCTCGTTATCTCAGCGAATAAATGGAAAGTACCAATTTTACAAAAGGTAAGTAGATTACAGTTTTGAGGTTGTCGGAGGCCCAATCGGGGGTGAGGGGAGGGGGGAGGGGTTAAAACATTGGCAGCATACTTGTGACTCCACTGGTGTTGAGTATGTGCGTTGGCATTCGCTTACCATCAAGTGATGCGTGTTTTGACTGCACATTATATATATAAGCAATGCCGCCGCCCATGGTCACCTGCAACACACTGAAGTCACAAGTGCGCTGCCAACCCCCTCCCCCCCCCCGGGTGTGGGCCTCCGTTTCCTCAATCACTCGGCGCAGGGGCTGCTTCAACGCTGGTTTTCTGTGAGGCAGTGGTATCACTCCGGTCAAATCGGGCCCATTCATGCTGAAGCGTGGCTCTCCACAGTTGAAATTTGAACGTTTTTTTTCTAATTATTACTAACTGCAACCATCATTGGTAATTAAATTTTTATATGTGATAGGTGGCTCACAAGCATACGGATCACCTGATGGTAAACGATTTCCACGCTCACTAGGACACTCGCAACAACAAGGGGAATCACAAATGCGCTGCCAACATTTTAACTCCTTTTCCCCCTTCATAGAGCCTCCGGTACACTAACGCGTTAGCGCCGCTTGATTTTGGTTTTCTGTGATTATAGAATCACTCCGTTTAAGCCGGCTTATTCATACTGAAACGTGCTCTCCCACGGTAAAATACATAATATAATTACGGTATATATTTGGTTGTTCTTCTTACCACCTTTCCTCCAAGAGTTTCGGTAGCAGATCAAATTTTCCCCTATTTTTAGGTCAACTTTTTGTAAAAAGCAGTTTTTTTCGAAACTCCTTGTACTAGACCTAGATATAAAGAAAGATACAGGATATAAAGAAAATATTCGGTTCGATTATTATATCCCTCACGTGAATTTAGTAAATACCTACCCCGGGCAATCACTGTCTCATACCCATGGCCATAACTGAATTCTGGTATGGGCAATAACTGAATTTGTCATATTTTAGGTACAGTGCTTGCCCACCCTCTTAAATTTTTAATGGAATAAAATTACGCCGCGATAACTGCTTCGAATGAACATTAAAGCTTTAACTATCACGTCGTTGTGCTTTAACGCTCAAAAAAGAAAATTAAAGTGATACAAACTTCAAAACTACAAAATGTATCCTTAACAAATTCTGTAAGGAATTCGCATTTTTTGAAGTGACGGACACCCGCTGTCCAAAAACTGCCATTACAATATTTGTATTGAAAATTTTGCCAAATGTCTTATTTAGAACTCTAGTTAACAGTATCCTAGTGTTATTTAACGGATTTAATGTAAAACTACTTCTTTGTAAATAAGTTAAAATGTATGTTAACCTTAATTCTGGCAATCACTATACACTGGGCAATCACTATCTCGGTTACCCTACCTATCTACCTAACTTATACAAAAATAACTTCAGATCTTTTGTTCAAAGACATAATTATAAAGTCTTTACATTTGTTACATTTTTGGTAAAACCACTTGTTGTAAGTAACTTTACCAAATAAATGTGGGTACCTAATAAGAGATTTTTTTTTAATAAATAAATAAAATAAATAAATAATGACAAAATAAATAATGATAAATAGATAATGACAATAAAATAGCCCTAATAAAAAAAAATAACGGTTTTTGCATAGGTAATATTAAAATGCATTAAAATACGGCATATAAATAATAAAATCCGTATAATATTCTATTTTATGATTAAATCTATGAATTTTAAATTAAAACCAAATCATAATATCGGGTCATGTTACGGTACGCTACTAAATAGGTCAGTTTACAAAATGGCATTATTTTTTTTAAATTGCATTTTCATTCTTTAACGCGTAAATAAAAACCAGACCGACTGTATGGATATCTTAAGGATGCTGAAATTTTTACAAAGAAATACAAAAATAAAGATTAACTAAATAATAGAAATAGGTAATAGTTTTGTAAGTTTATAAAAGTATTACTAGTGATACATCTGTAGAAAACCGCATTTGTTTAGTTTTTTGCTATCGACTAAAACAAACTTGTATTATCTACTACCTACTTACAATAAAGACTGTTGGTTGTAGCAATACGAGTCAACTAACTCCTTACGATTAGCGCCTACCTACTTAGCAGGTGATAACAGTGTCGATGGTTACAAAGTCCGATACACGATTTTTGATCAACAAACAGGTGCACTGTGCAGCAAAAACTACGAGTATGTGAATGTTTATTTCTTAGACTAGCGGCCGCCCGCGACTTCGTCCGCGTGGAAAAGTAACTTTTTACCCCCCTTTTAACCCCTTACAAACCCCTTTTCGCAATAAAAGTAGCCTATGTTCTTTCTCAGGGTCTAGATCATCTGTATACCAAATTTCATTTAAATCCGTTCAGTAGTTTTGGCGTGAAAGAGTAACAGACAGACAGACAGACAGACAGACAGACAGACAGAGTTACTTTCGCATTTATAATATTAGTATGGATGAAATGTACGACACTTCGTATAGATAATTTCATATATTTAACTAGGTATCTATAGAGTTATAGACACACATGAGGTTACCACAACCTCTCAAATCTCTCAAAATTTTATTTACTTAGTCTCAGTATTTTTATAAAACACAGAACATCTAGTAAAATAATTAGTCAAATGAATTTAATTATCGTTTAATGATCTTTAGATCACTTTGTTGTATCAGACTGAACTAATAGTATCGGTAAACAGTTACATCATTTTATTGTTTGTTTGAAGCAAACAACTCAAGTTCAATAACTTTGAAATAAGTCAAGAACACATTAATATTAATGTTTTACAATTTTTGCTGTAGGTATAGGCAGCCACACAGCAGGTTATCACAACCTGCCAAATGTTCCTCAATTGATATTCAACCTAATATGTTTGACAATAAGATGAAAGTCGATTGAAGAAATTTGTCAGTTTTGTTTACTTTGATGTGTGGCGGTACGCAAAGTTTTATCAGACACCAATATTTTAGACGTAAGTATTTAATTTAACTTAACGTGTAATACAATGTAAGTAAAAATATGAGAAATCTGGGAACATAGGACATCTCATTAAAAAAAATTCTAGTTTCGTTAATGCAAAATAAAATTTAGCCTATAGTCAGCTAATAAGGGATATTGACGAAACAAGTTATATAATTGATATAGGTAGGTACTCTTTACTTGACTGAGTAGTCTTTATAAAAAGTTATTCATAATGAACACATGATTATAATTTAACATAAAAATAACTGTAAATAAAATAAATTTAATCAGACAGCAGAAGTCAAATTTTACTTAGTTTCTTCGAAATATTACAATTAATAATATTTTCATTCAATTTTCACACTCAACATTATTTATTTATTTATTTATTCATTGCATACATGTTTGTTACACATAAAAGAAGGATGTTACAATTTGTGTCCAGTCGATACATGTACCCTGTGAGGGTGTGGCAATTGTACATTGTTAATAACAATAATATTGAAATTTCAGTAAAAATATTGGAATATAATCATAAATTATTTTGCTATCAATTAAAAATTAAGGTATCAGTATCATAATAGTATAGAATTGTATGGGGGGGGGGGGGGGGGAGAAGGGGACGTGAGATTGAAACGTAGGTGAATGTGAAAGTTGGGCAAGGTCATATTTAATTATAATTTATCATTCATAAATTGATCTACTGAATAATAACATTTTTCAATAAGATTTTTTTTGAGCGTTTGTGCAAATCCAGTTTTTGTTTCTAAATTTTTTAATTGTATAGGTAGTTTAGACTACCTACTGCGGGAAAATATGTCATTCCCATGGAAAAATGCTAGTTAATTTAATGAATATAGTTAAGTAAGTAGTCATTATTTTTAGAACTGTTATTTCACTATTTATTTTCCCTAATAAACCTCAGGGCACACTTAGTATAATTACTTAATATTTGTAAAAACTTCACCAAGTAAACAACCTTAGCACCCACTCGCGAGTTCCAACAAGTTCGTTATCACTCGTAAACACAAACCAGTTATGTTACGCGGCGGTCGGCGGCGGACTGCGGCGCACGCGCAGAAATGGTCGCTCGCAGCGACGGTGTGTGGGATATGGCATTTTGCAAAATATCTGGATGACTGAGTCTAGTCTAAAGGTAAAACCACATGCTGCTGAAACTTCGGTTTTTACTTTACAAAGAGACTCGCGCTCACTTCATTTCGCATTTTTTTTTAAATTTTACCAAAAGATGGTGGATATCGATTAGAGATTGCGCAGACGAGGGATTTTTTTTTTTGTCCGCGGATGTTTTTGTCCGCTAAAAAAGATATCTTTACAACTGTATCGAGTAACGCAAACGAGGCATTAAAAGTACCGCAATCAACATACACTTCGCCGTCGTTGGATATTTTAACGGCAAGATACCGTAAAACTATAATCCGTAAACGTAAATCTATATTCTTGTACTAATTAAATTAAATTACAAAACAATTAATACGTTCAAATAATATCGATGGAAAAGAACGCACCTTTCCGCCATTTTCCGCAATTTTAACCAAGATTCTTTGGTCTGGTTCCCCTGTTGAAGGATTCGTTTATTTTAATTACCAGCCAATTAAAAGCCATTAATGTGATATGCAAATAAAGAAATATGAATATGAAATATGAGGCTCCCCAAATTCTAAATCATGTTTTAATTGTACCCCAGGCTCCAATGCAATTTTACCATACAAACCCCAGCCGTTTTGCAAATAGTCCAAGTTCAAACACTTACTGCAACATAACCCCTTAAGTGCGCGTCCTTGCATGAATAATAAATAATTGTTTATAAACGAGCAATTGTCTCTGGTATATTTCTGTTCTCTATTAATAAGGCGAAGCCCTGACTCCTCGTGACTGTCTATGGTAGAAGATGCATTTCAATGAGGGTTCTTGCAAATGTAATATCCGATAGATGGCGTTACGTTGTATCCTCTTAGTACAGGGGTTGCCCTAGTTTTTTTTTTATGTGATAGGTAGCAGACGAGCAGGCGGATCACCAGATGGTAAGCAATTGTCGCCGCCCATGAACACATCATGCAACAAGTGCGCTGGTAAACTTTTATCCCCTTCCCCCCCGATGGGCCTCCGGTACCCTCACTCGGCGAAACACAGCACAGGAGCTGCTTCACGCCGGTTTTCTGAGGCAGTGGTATATTAAAAAGAGTAACTGGCGACTTTCTAGCGGGATCTTCTTGTCAGAATCAACTTTCCGATACCGGTGGTAGAATCGCATTATGTCTATTTATTTTTTAGTTTATCTTATGTATCAAGATATAATATTTAATTTCATTTCATTATTATCTTTAAATAGTTTTAAATATTATTTTCTTTATGCATGACGATTTGTAAGTGCTGTGTACAAGCCTATGCAAATAAAGAATATTTGACCTTTGACTTTGACTCCGGTCGAGCCAGCCCATTCATGCCGAAGCTGGCTCTCCCACAATTAAAGTTTGAGACTAGGTGGATTGGTATGATTGTCTGGCGCAGTTTTGTGCAATAAAGTATCACAGTGCCAATCTAGGTGTGGGCATGTTGTTTACAGCGTATGTGTGGCTGACTTATTATGCAAGTCTTGCATACTAATGGTTTTCCTCTTAACAAGACACAGCTAAATTAATGAAATATCTACCTATACCTACCTGCGCTATAGAACGCCCCGTTTTGGTCTATTGGTTTAAGTATACTTACTCTGTCAATATAGTCGTGAAATATATTCTTCTTATGGAATCTTATGGATATTATTCTTATGGAACTATTGCAGAGTCTGACACGAACTATACAGGGTGTATCTGTGAACATTAACATCCCTTTAACCACGTGTTCTACCAACCATTCTAAACAAAGTTTGTTCTATGACTTTTGAAAATTCGCATAAAAAAATGTCATATGTATTTCCATACAAAGTCGGTCACGTGACTTGGTCATTTTGTATGGGGAGTCGAAAATTGTTTCGAAGAATTTAGAAAAGTTTTTGAACAAATGTTGTTCAGAATGGTTGATAGAACACATGGTAAAAGGGATATAAATGTTTACAGATACACTATCTAATATACCAATACGCCAATTTCATTATATACATTGTATGGTAATAATGAAATTGGCGTTTTCCATACAGGCCACTTTAATTATTTATGTATGACTAGCGGCCGCCCGCGACTTCGTCCGCGTGGAAAAGTAACTTTTTACCCCACTTTTAACCCCTTTCAACCCCTTTTTCGCAATAAAAAGTAGCCTATGTCCTTTCTCAGGGTCTAGACCATCTGTATACCAAATTTCATTTAAATCCGTTCAGTAGTTTTGGCGTGAAAGAGTAACAGACAGACAGACAGACAGACAGACAGACAGACAGACAGACAGAGTTACTTTCGCATTTATAATATTAGTATGGATTTTGTCATCTTTGGTAAGGAATTCCAAATTCAAATTTTTACAGCTATTTCATGTTATTTAGTGCTTTGATGATCGTCATTAATTTGTTTTTTTTTCTGTTCAGACGCAAACAGAAAAAAGCAGAAGCAAAATTAATAACGATTCACTTTTTTTTTATGTGATAGGTAGCAGACGAGCAGGCGGATCACCTGATGGTAAGCAATTGCCGCCGCTCATGGACACTTGCAACACCAGTAAAGTTACAAGTGCGCTGCTAACCAACGCTTAATCACCACGCTTGGCTAATGCGGATTGGTGATCACAAACCCGAGCTATGTTCGAAAAATTTGAAACATACTTTTGCTCGACCCAGGAATTGAACCCAGGATCCCGACCCCGAGATCACGGTCCGGTACTTAAACCACTAGACCAACGGGGATTTACAGTGAGCTGTAAAGGCTTTTAGATCTCTTTTTGATGTTTTATTTTAAGTATTATTTTTTTTATGTGATAGGTAGCAGACGAGTAAGCGGATCACCTGATGGTAAGCAATGCCGCCGCTCATGGACACCTGCAACACAAGTATTTTGTTTTTTTTTATAAGTATTTTGTTATTTTGTGTTTGAGTATTTTGCAATGAATTGGCTTTTTATCTATCACCGTTTACATAATACCTATCCATCTTTTGTAATAGTTTGTAGGAATGCAACGCGCCTGTGTGTGTGTGTGTGTGTGTATGTTAGTATTTATTTCTTTGTCTATAACACATCACATAAATCTGTAATGCGAGCAAACCGGTCCATTTTGCTAAATGGAATAACTTCCTTCTATAAAATATAAGGAAACATCGTCATATAGTTGCCTGGAACGGAACGTAGCGCTTGTGGCAAAGAAAACGACAGCAAGGTAATTTTTTTTTATATTTTTTTTATAATGAGCACAGTCAAGATGACCTCACTCCGCCTGATGGTAAGCGGCCGTGAGATCCAAATTTAATGTTGACAGGCACAAAAGAACAAATTACTTAAGTACGAGTAGGTATCTATTGATTCTGTTATCCTCATCCTGAAGGCCTGCTGAGATGACGTTTCACGCCCCATCTAAAAAACCAGGATTGTTTTTTATTTATTTAGGTATGGGTGGGGTGTGTCTGTGAATATATAAGCAAGTTTACAATAAATAAGTATACATATTGTTACGACTATGTACCCCTGCATACGGAAATAGAGCTTGTCTTAAATAGGTAAGGTCTATTATTCCGTTTTGCACTACGTTACATACGCCTAGTCGCCCCGAATTTACGCATTCGGCATAGAAATCTATCGAACTCTCTATCGAACGCTCGAGAAGCTACGAGAAATATTGAGAACTGTGTAGATGTATCTCGAAGGCCTAATATATGTTGCTAACATGCCCCCGAAGACTCTGGAACATTCTGGAAAGACATACTAGAATGTTATGGATGTTACTAGAAGGTTCGCGTCCGCGTCTGCGCTAGTATAAAAGTGGAACGTGCGAGCCGACAAGTCAGTTCTGATTTGAACAGCGAAGAAGTGAGTTCCAATTTGGAAAGCGAAGCGGATTATTCTCCTGCGAACTAGGAGTGATCGAGTGTATTCCCTACGAAGTATTTAGGAACATTTTAGTGCGTTCAAGTTTGATTTTGTGTTTTTTGTGTTTTTGTTACTCGTCGAAATTTTGTGACTTTGGCATTTTTCTTGAATCTTACGTACCCCGTACCCGCAACAATACATATAAAAAAAATCTTAAAATACCCTATTCCAGATGCACAAGTCAATCCTCACGCTGCTTTCCCTCACCGCTGCCCTAACCCTCGCCCAGGGTCAACAGACCATATCTCCTGAGGTGCTGGAGAAGGTGTTCGGGCCGGACCCCTCGAAGCCCTGGAGAACTGAAGACAGTAATATCCCGGAGGAACACACGCGAGGAAGGCGGGATGCTGTCGCAGCTGGTGAGAGTCGTCAGCTCATGTTGAAGCTAAGCAACTATTTATGATTATATACTTGTATAAAAAATATATACCTACACCTAATAAAAAAGAGCCAATAGATAATAATTATGTAGGTGGGTAGGTATCTAAAGTCTTATCTGATAAATAAACCGCGCGCGTCTGCTTAGAGATGTGTTTATTACTGCAGTACATACGTAGAAAATATTGATATAAGGATACCCTCTTAAAGTTTAATAAAAATATGACATTCACAACATTATCTCTATTCTAAAGTAAAAAGGTAGACCGTAGCCAACTAAACTGGTTTTCTAATTTCGAAATTCAATAGCAAAGATTTTTAAAGATTTTATTATTAAAAGTTAATGTTTAAAACTCTATGACAATCTTTTTCGTGGTTTTTGGTCGGTGTTGCACTGGCCGTATCGTCAGAAAAAATATCAGGGAAAGCCTTTAAAAAAGAAATTAGATAATGTCAGTTATGGTTTTTAAATAAAAATATGGCTTTCGAGATTTTGTTTCAGTTGCTACAGCCAGCTTTAAAATAAATGACCTCTTTGTTAGTTATTTTAAATATTTTTTTAATGTAGGTTACGTCATAATTAATTTAATAAAATATACCTACCTGATACCGAGGACCTGCAGGAATTGCAAGCAGGAGATTGGCGACAAGCTGCACAAGACCGAGACAAATGGCGACATCTCGTATCGGAGGCCAAGACACATTTTGGATCGTTGAGCCATCGGAGTTAGTTAGTTTTGATACATATATCAGTCAACAGCACATTATGATGTATTTACATTATTATTTGCCCGTATTCAGATATTATTTAATTATTAAGGACTAAATAACCGGCAGAAATGTCGGCAAAAACCGTGCCAGTTGTGAAATTTCCTAAAAAGACAACATCATCACATCCTTCCTTATTATTTTTATATATTTATGACCTAATAGATAATACAAATTGCGACCTAAAAATACAAAATGGCCTAAAAATACAAATTATCCCCTAAAAATACAACTTAGGCACTGTTGTTTTAGTCTATGACCATAATCTGTCCACAGGTGGCAAGTGCAAAATCCTAGACCAGGACGGTGAATGTGTTCCGAGCTACCAGTGCGACTACGACTCCGTACCCTCGGACGAGAAGACCGACCAGTTCGACGCTGCTATCTTAAGGTAGGGGGAGATACAGGGTTTGGAGTAGGGATGTTCCGAATATTCGTATTCGCTTATGCGAATGGTTCGCATCGTTTTTAACATTCGCATCGACATTCGCATTCGCTTAAATCAATGCGAATGTGTACAGGTCGTGCGTGCGTGAACTCGTGACTCTTGATCTTGCTAGACTGACATCGGCTGCATCAAAACATACAGCTGCATGCAGCTGTATGTTTTTTGTCTTTTAAGTAATAAAAATGATTGATTTATATGTTGTTTTTCTTACATTTGATGTGACTGATGTCTTAAGTACCTAACATTCGCATTCGCACATTCGCGGCGTAAACATTGACACAAAATTTTGACATTCGTAACATCCCTAGTTTGGAGCCCGATGGTGCGCGTTAAGAAAATAATAATAATTTATTATCATAACTGTGTTACATAGTTGTGACATTTAAATATTGGAATCAACCGTTGGAGCCATTAAGCCCTTGAGTGGAGTCCGCGACTCGGTAAACGTAGTGTTGGACGCCATGCTACAAGACGGGATGACGACATTCGAAGGCTGGCTGGAGTGAGCTGGATGAGAGTGGCCGAAAATCGAGCGGTGGCGTGCATTGGGGGATACCTATGTCCAGCAGTGGACGAGCGTGGGTTGCTAATGAATGAATGAATCAACAGTTTGTCCATTGCGGACACACAGAGGTACAGCACCGGCATTGCATGCTGCTTGGTAGGGACGGCTCAGTTCTCCCGGCTGTCTCTACCCCCTCTCCCGACCTACCCGGAGGAGGAATCATTTAGGCTCGCCATGCAGGCAGACATCTGCCCGGAGAATGTCGTGGAGTGAGGCTTCGTTACAAAATGAACAAGTCACGTGACCGACTTTGTTTTTTCCGAATATTTAATTATCGAATATCCAAGTCAATGCAAATGTTGTTCAAAAAACTTGGTAGAAAACGTGGTTAAGGGCCTACCCACATTTGGAAATCTCTAACTTTCTTCTTTGTTTCAGCATCAAAGCTTGCCCGGTGTTCTGGGAGGTGTGCTGTACCCCAAAGGGGATAGATAAGTCAAAATATTAATAAAATATAAAAAAAGCTTTAAACATTTTATTATACCTACTTAGTTCCCAAAACTGTTGCTGTTGATACTCATTTCCTCTGGCAACTATCTGGTCAGCGGTTCTTTTCAAAACACTCCCTTTTTTTTTTGCTCACTCGGGGATTTTTTCAAAATTCAAAATTCAAAATTTCAAAATTCAAAATTATTTATTTGTGATACACAGGTATAAAAGATGTAAGTATATAATATTAATAATGCTCTCCGTGATCTGCCATCTGGCGTACAAATATGCAGTAATATTTATAATTTATAACAATTATTATTAATTAAATACAATAGTCATAATAATAAATTTCATTCGTATTTCTTGTCCCTTAAGTAAAATCTAAAGCAGTTGTGTTAAGTGATTGTGTAGTGTAATGTCATTAATTTATTTTGGTGTCCAAGTATTCTTGAATTGAATAGTAAGCCTTATCTGTAAGATAGTCGAATAACTTTTTTTTAAAGATCGTGAACTCCCTGCAACTCCTTATTTCTCCCGGCAAGGCGTTAAATATAGTGCAGGATAAATGCATGACCTGGCGGGGTGTGCTATACCAGGCCAACTTTAGGCATCTCCGCGGGCCGGGGGACCCACAGGAGTATCTGGGGCTCTCCACCTGGGAATGGTACCTAGAGGCATACCCAGTAAAACCTCCCCGGTGTGCCAGTCTTTCTTTTCTGTTCAGCGACAATTTCGTATGGCCATTTGGCGAGGCCGATATGGTGAACGATTTTATGTCTTCCACCAGCCAATTATCCTTTCTGGATCTATGCTAAAAGAGGGGCGCCCTGACACAAGCGACGCCCCCCAGACTTGTGTGAACCGTGCAATGCGACCCGGGCCCCCGGCCCAAAGCCGCTGGTCTTCAAAACACTCCCTACGCCAATGGGAGCCCCTTTCCCTGTCTCCGTGTAATTCCAAATCAATACATGGGAATACCAGTGCATTATTCTATTACGGTACTGAGCTGATGGAGAGTCAGATATAAAGTGAAATGTCGTACATTTGCTTCACTTTCCAGAAATCGAAAAAAGTAAGTAAGTTTTTTATTGTGGAAACGGATAATCCATCCTCCTCGTCCTCCACATCCTTCGAATGTACTTTTTATGTAATTTTTTTTACAAGATAAGTTGTAAGTTTTTTAAAAGATGTCTAACAGACTCTATAAAAAAATTACATAAAAAGTAAGTACGGTCGCTTTCAAAAATATGTATACGCTTTAGGACCTTGTCACAATACATATTTATAAGAAAGTGGAAGTCGTTTTCTTACACCTACATGTACCTACTGTGACAAGGTCCTAAAGTGTATACATATTTTTGAACTCGACTGTACATTGCCAATTTGCCACTTCAATACAAGATAAGCTTAGCAGTTTTTGTAAGCTCTGACCATTTTGGATTCGCTTAACAACCGTGCATATTAGAGACAAGACACGTGCTTATACATTGAATTGGTGGTAACAGATTTATGAAAAAGTAGTCTTATAGAAGAGAAATCCACTACCCAGATCCTAATAAAAATCTCTGCTTACAAATGACATTAGTTTTTTTTTATTAAACTATAGGCCAACGCTTCACTACAATCGCACCTGATGGAAAGTGACGATGAGGTCTAGGATGACACGCGTTTGCCTAGAAGATGCCTGTTCACTCTTGCCTTAAAGATATCCAAGTTATAGTGGTCGGGAAAAACAGACCTCGGCAGGGAGTTCCACTCCTTAGCTGTCTGTATGATAAATGTGGATGCGAATCGCTTCAAACAGTGCCAATAGATAGCACTAGGCGTCGATTACATCGCGCAATTATTTTGTTTTTCTTTTAAGTTTACCCAGAAGCCTTGTTATTAATAGAGAATATATACATAAATCGATTAATAAAATATTTATCTCTATATTTGCTGATATTAATTACATTTCTGCGACATTGGCCCTAACGAGAAGGTCGTCTGAGTCTTGGCGATTTCCATACTAATTGTTCTAGGACGAGTGGTTCAGGCCGGTTTTCGGTCCGATTGCCACAATCAAAGCGATAGCAGTGATGAATGTCTGCTCGAAAACAGTTATGTATATTTCTAAGGCTCTCCCGGATTCCACCAACAAAACTTCATAGTTATCTTCAGCCTGCCAACAAAACAGGTAGAAGGTAGTCCGTATGTTCGTCTGCCGCATTTTTGGGAGGTATTCCGCCTGTCTGCCCATCACGCCCCTGTCTGACAAAAAAATCTCCGCATTTTCATTTCAATGTTCAAAAACTCAAAATCCACTGCCTCACAGAAAACCGGCGTGAAGCAGCCCCTGTGCTGTGTTTCGCCGAGTGAGTGAGGGTACCGGAGGCCCACTCGGGGGGGAAGGGGATAAAAGGTTGGCAGCGCCCTTGTAACTCCACTGGTGTTGCAAGTGTCCATGGGCGGCGGCAATTGCTTACCATCAGGTGATCCGCCTACTCGCCTGCTACCTATCACATAAAAAAAAAAATCCTATGATAACTGTATAAGGTCCGCTTGCGCTCGAAGTTGAAGATTAGGTAAAATCATAAAATTCCGTGATAGTTATTCCCATAGTGATCAATTTAACACCCATGGTGTTTTATGCACTCATCCGAAATAGCTCAAGAAAAAATAAAAAAATAGTTGTGTCTTAAGTTAACGCATACTTCGAGATTTAAGCGATACGCGCAAGTGGACCTACGAGTAAGTCTTGTATACTTAGTTCGAGGCAAGAAAGTATAGTTATGACCTTCAGTGCGCAGAAACCAATTTTGATAGAAAGTCTTCTTTTTTACAAGTGCGCAAAATAACGGTCATCGCTATACTTTCGTGCCTCCAGCTATACCTATTGGGGCGTGGAATGTTCCTCATTAAAAAGGTAAGATATTATTTGCTTTCACGATGTAGGAGAATTTGAATCTTGTATGGAACAGTCAAATTAGCGCCATCTGCTGTCGGTTGGATGGTCCTGTAGTGGCGAACTTCTTTCTTTGGGCGATAGTAATATCACAAAATAAAGACTTTGACACAGAAGGCTGACTCAGCCTTGATTTTGAATTTAGAAGAGTTCGTCGACATATGCTAGGGTTGTTGCCCGGCATGAGTACATAAGCGCGCGGCCTCTACCATAGACCTCGACAGTTTGACAATCTTATGTCATAAGTTAGGATTAATGTGGTCGAAAAGGCGTTTCTGCCCGTTAGTGCGCATGCGTGAGTAGGTACATGACATATTTTTAGCTCTTAGTGGGCAGTTAGCCTTCTGTCTCAGAGTCTTTATTTTGTGGTAATATGTCGCCACATACCTAAGTAAACTGACTTTTTAATTATCAAAACTAACGGTAAACTTCTCTATACTGTGTCATAACAAGTTTGCGAACTGTCAAATGGTTGAAAGAGGCTATAGTTATTTAGTTCCTACTGTATTAGTGAAGGCGCGAACACCTCTGCGGAGGTCAACTAATAAGGTATGTAATGTTTGCGCTTTTGTCAACTAAATAAACTAATTAGATTTAAATTGAAGCTTATAGAATCAAAATCAGTTAGAATGCCCTGCATATTTACTTGGCGCTCAGCTCTTTTTGTTTTCAGTCTTAATAATTGGGTATTTGACAATTTTTAAAAAAGTATTTTATTGTATTCTTAGGACACTAAAGATACGTTTGATAATTGTCTATTTCATTTTTAAAGTTAATTTATAACAAAAACAGCCATTTTAAATAATACGATTCAAATTTCCCGCCAAAACAGCAAGTCACGTGACAAATTAGCCCTCGACGTCATGATTCAATCTTTGAGTATATAGCCACTGGAGATGCCATACCTGGCGTTTCCCCTCCGGCAAAGTACATTGGTCAACTATTCGGAACTGGTCAACTAAGTTATACAAAACTACTTGGATGTCGCTACATCGCCATTTTGCATCGCTCCGTGTCGCGTGACGTTTCTCTTAAAAATGGTGAATTGTGCAGTATTTTCATGTAAAAGGCGATCTGACAGCTAAAATTCGCAACAAGATCGCGTTTCCTATCATAAGTAATGACTTTTATTAATTATCAAATGTGTATTAAACTAGAAAATCTATTTTAATAAAAAATCGTTACGATACGTAAACGACAGAAAAATTTAATAATGATATCGTGGTATCGGTCCTAGTGATGGGACCAATTAAAATCAACTCGACTTTTGAATGAATCATTCACTCACTGCAGTTAGTTTCAAAATCCGTTCTTTTCATTATAGTTTGAATAAAATAGTATAGACGTATATTATAATATTAAAACATTGTAAAGTGAATTAGAGAAATTACTGTCCTTTCTTCTGGTCATACGATGTTGGAATTTATTCTAAAAATAAAAAGGTGGCTATAAAATATTTCGAGGTAAAAGGAATAAAATATGTGGTCCGGGAGTATCATGCATGATAACGGAGTAGATAGTAAACCATAATTGGAGCTCGCTAATTTTAATATAGGAAAGAATACGAATGTTCGTTTATCCAATATTTCAAAAAAATTAGACCCCCAGAAATATATTCGACACGTGTACAATAAACTTATTCATTTTGAAAATCAATATAAATGCGTAATAAGGATTTTTTGTAATATTTCAATAAATCATTCTAATTAAAAATATATTGTTTCATTTACTCTCCCTTTGTTTGTCCAAATGTTTAACCCCAAACTAACAGTAACAGCACCGTTCACAAGGGGAATTTTGTTGTTTCTTGAATCGTGACGTCACGCGTTCTGATTGGCTACAAGCCGTTTTAGTTTTGATAATCCACAGATGCAAAATTTCTTATTTATTTTTAAGAAATAAAAATATTTCTAATGTTTAATTTGTAAATTAACATAGATATTCTGAATCAGCGTCTTAAAATCTACATAATTCAATTATTTTCTTATTTAATTGTTAACCATGTCAAATACCGAATTGTAGTAGTCTTAATAATTCATAGTAAAAAAAGTCATTTTAGTAAGTACAAGGAAAATCCTTTTAAATCCATGACAATTAGGTAATTTTAGGTAGGTAAATGTGATGGTTTCTTAATGGAGACTTTCGCGTGTGAAAAATCCGCTAGATTGCGTACTGTGGAACTGAGGACCAACTATACACGGTGATTGGTTTCTGATGTGAGATATCTAAATGTCACTAAACAACCAATGCAATGACGTTGAAGTTGGACCTAGAGTCACACCAGAGTGCTACTTCGATTTAGTACGTGTTTTAAACACTCGCGCTAGAACTTAGAGGGGTAGGAGCACTAGCTGAACACTTCCTTCTGCTGTATAGATAGATAAGAGATAAAATTTAGTTTTAGCAAAATACGATTTAGACCGCTATAATTATGGTATTCTATCCTACCTTTTTGTTGATTTTGGAAGCAATAAATTCATTTTTTTACATAGATTTGCATACTCGACTTTTAAGCTTTACGACCACCCATTCTTAAGCGCGCTTTCCTATCGACTAAACTATTAAAACACTACAGAACATTTACTTAATCCAACATTATTGTGTTTCAGATGCAGAAATTAACCGTAATACTATTATTTTTCACTGCATCACTCACCCTGATTCACGCCGAAGACCTGGACAGCATCATCAGAGACATATACGGCCCTGAGGCTGACAAAATAAATGCACAAGCGAACGCGAATACAGACCAACAAGAAACAAATACGGATCAACAAGAAACAAATACAGATCAACAAGAGACAAATACGGATCAACAAGAGACAAATACAGATCAACAAGAGACAAATACGGACCAACAAGAGACAAATACAGAACAACAAGAGACAAATACGGACCAACAAGAGACAAATACAGATCAACAGGAAACAAATACACAACTGCAAGGGATGAATACTGAACAAGACCAAAATATACATTTTCCAGAGGATTCGAATACAGAACCAGCGACAAATGCTGAGCAAAGTGACACAAACGGGAACGTGGGTACAGATGGGAATACTGAAGGATGGAACAGGAGGAAAAGGCAAGCACTGACAGGTATAACTTAGTTTTCTTGTATTTGTGACGCAACCGGGTAGACCGATCACCTGATGGTAAGCGTTCGCCGCCGCCCATAGACAGATCAATACCAGTGGAGTCACAAGTGCGTTGCCAAAATTAGCCGGTTCCATGGGCGAAGCCGATGCCAGAAACATTGTCGATACGTGATTTTGACATAATAACCTAAATGGTGCAGTAGGTATAGCTGGAGGCACGAAAGCATAGCGATGACCGTTATTTTGCGCACTTGTAAAAAAGAAGACTTTCTATCAAAATTGGTTTCGGCGCACTCGAGGTCATAGGTACACTTTCTTGCCTCGGACTATACCTATAAGTTGTCTTAAGAAACGACTCGTCCACTCCGCACACAAGTCATCCCTTACGGCGAACTTGAAGGTGCAACCCTTGATCTACCATCGCTTTCGTACTTCTCTTCTCTACCTGAATCTCTCTTCGCACCCTTATTCAAACAAAGAAATAACTCAAAATTTCACAATTGTGGGAAAACGCATTTGAAGTTTGACACCTCCGCTTAGTGTACTTCAAAATTAAATAAAAAATAAACTCATAACAAAAGCCTTGTTTTAAAAATAGGTATGAATAGTTTAAAACATATAGAAATTAATTTGTATGGAGATCATAGTTATTTATAAAAGGAAGGTATTTATTTATATTGTTGAAAAAAAAGTTCGTACTTATTTCACTTTTTGATAAAAATATTAATTTAATTCCTTCAAAATGGTACGATGCAAGTCAGAATGTTGCTGTTTTTTATTGTTGTAATTTAAAAGGTTTCATCTTTTTTACTTTTATTCCAGTATAAGATAAAATTAAGTGTAACACAAAGACTTAAATTTATGTAAAAAGGTGCATTTTCCCCCCAATTGGGCCTCCGGTGCCCTCACTTACTCGACGAAACACAGCGCAGGCGCTGTTTCACGCCGGTATTCTGTGAGACCTTGGTATCACGCCGGTCGAGCCGGCTATTTCATGCCGAATTGTGACAGTCCGAGTTTTTGAACTTCGGGGTGCTACAGTACTTGTCACTGCTGCTAGGCGCGGATCCAGACCTCAAAAATGATTGTGGGCATCTAGGGATTATCTGACTTGGGACATAGTGGAAGGGGGGTTCTAGCGGCTCGTTCCCCCTAGCTACGCCCATAGTTGTGGATACAACCTCCCCTGCCAATCCCCCTCTCCCTCTCTTAGAATGCTGATCCTAAGTTGATAGAAGAAAGTGCAAAGTCTCAAGTAAATTTAAGGCTGTGGGCATGCCCACAGTGCCCACAATGGTGGATCCGCGCTTGACTGCTCTGGCAGAGGTTGTGTCAAGGGGTACACTTCACAAGTCCGAGGCAATCTGGTTTCTCAGTCCTCGGAAAAAGTCCTCCTGGACTCACCATTGTGGTGGGTGGGACTACCATCCCAGTTGGAGCTACCCTTAAGTACTTGATACTCGTGGTTGACAGCAGATGGGAGTTTACCGGGCACCGGCAACGGCTGGTCCCGAGATTAGTTGGTGCTGCGGGGGCTCTTAGTCGGCTGTTGCCCAACCTAAGAGGAGGCGATGAAAGCTGTCGCCGTTTAAAAATGGGGTAGTAAGATCGATTGCCCAATACGGGGCACTGATCTGGTCGGGATCATTAAAGAACCGTCATAAGGCTTGTTTTAAGTACAAAAGGTCATGGAAGTTCAGATAATTATAGGATACCGTACCATTTTTCACGAGGTGGCGTGCGCCATAGCAGGTCCCCTTAAGGGATCTAGACGCAGAAGTCCAGGATTTTGTTTACTGGCAAAGTGCTCAAATTCGCAGTAAATGGTGCCGGGTGTTTGTGGTTCCTTCGTTGTTTCTGGTTTCCATAGTACAAGGGAAAACCTTAGTTTAGGACCAGGGCAATGTATGTGATATTGTTTCAATTTATTCATTTTTATTTATTCTCCGCTGGACCAGGCCTGTCCCACTCCACGTGTAGGTATCGAACTTGCAAGTACATGCGGCGTCCCCTCCGGAGGGCCAAATTAGTAGAAAATCACGAACGAGCGGCGACGCACGCGCGACAGTTGCTTGCGATAGAAAGAGAACGCACTTCTAGGTATGAATAATGGTAGGCATTGAACGCTGGGCGGTCGGAATTTCAACGTTAGATTATAGTAGTCTGAGTCTTTATTTCCATAAACGGTTTTTAGAAGTGGGTCTTCTGTACCTTGTACTATTAAGTATTCTGTGGCTGGACGCAGTAGTGCGGTAGTAAAGAGCTGCTCAGGACACGGCACTAAGTGAATGGCGGCGCCGGCGCCTAAACTAGTTCGACACCGAAGGTTCTGAATCACGACGTCGGATTCTGGAGCCCGTCTGGCCCATCTTGGACAGATGGATTCGAAGAAAGTGGGGTGGATCGATGAGCTATCTGTTGACACAGATCCTCTCATGACATGGCTAAGTTGGAAGGTATCTATGCATCGTTGCCGGTGCAGATGTGTACGACTGTGCGGAAGATACCGCACAGCACACAATGGCGGAATACCTGCGTGGGATGAATCAAGGACAACATTAACCGCCCTTGGAGATCGGAACCTCTTATTGCCGCCCGTCCTAGAGAAGATGGTCAGTATTGGAAAGTGCCTTGGAGTTCTGTTTCATTTCATTTAATAAAATATGCCATCATCTTACACCACGTAAAAGGATTGACTAGGAATTTCGAAAAAAAACGATTATCGAATATCGCAGATCTAATATTCGAATATACGGAACAGTTTTATATTTAATTTTTTCGAATATTCGATTGCAAGCCCTAGTTGAGCGGCGTACGTATATTTATATTTATGTACAATGACAGTCATACAAGAATTAATGTACGAGCAGGCGTATAATAGACACTTATCGCAACACGAGCGGAGTCACAAATCCCCTGCTAACCTTTTAACCCCCTTTCTCCCCGATGGAGCCTTCAATACCATCATTTATTTTCTCGTCGAAACACAGCGCAGGCGTAGCTTCTCGCACTGGCACTGCCGTGCCTCCAGATAACTTACTTTACAATCAAATTTGGTGTCATTCAATGTATGAGGGTCATACTTTTTTGAATCGTTATCAGATATTGATGTATTTTGATCAACTAAACCTATATCATCCGCGTCCTAGATAATGACGCCATGCTAAATACAGATTAAAATTGCCATTATTACGATACTTTCAGTAACGTGACATGTATGAATTTACTTTAATAGTGAATTAATTTAAAAAGTTGAAAAAGTAATATTTCTAAAGTTATTAACACAGAGACTCAACTCCAAATACCACAACGGTAATCGTGAATTAATAGTACAACATTGAAATAAGTCTTATTAAGTTCAGTATCTTATGAAACTTTTAAAATAAAACAGAATTATGTCTAAAATGATACGTAGAAATTTCATTTTTTTTTCTAATAAAGTGAACTAAGTATAAATTATTGCACTATTAGATTAAATATTAGAGAAAATAAATTTTATCTGGCAGTAAAACACCGCAATGTTTGGTTTTATTTCACTCAAACACGGAAGAGCAGCGGTCAAACCTTGAACAAAGCTGGCACATCACTGAATCTTTCGCTTTACTTTTTTCAACTTGTTCGCGCGTGTTAGTAAAAGAGAGGCGGACCATGCGCTGTCTCCCTCAGTTTGCTCATATTTGATTGGCTGTTCGAGTGAAACGATAGTCCTTGTTAAGTTATTACAGTTTTTGATGAAATCTCGGAAAACGCGAATTTTGAGTTATTTCTTTGTTTGAATAAAGGTGCGTCTTCATCTCAATGTTTTTTGTTTAATGATTAATTTCCTTTGTTCTTTATTCATCGTGCACGTTACGTCGCCTAAGGCTCAGCCTAAAAATCAGCGCCGCAATGGCTCCTAGCTGCTGTAGAAAATGCTGAGGTTTTGTTTTATATTGAGAACAATCAAGACGACCCCACTCCGCCTGATGGTAAGCGGCCGTGAGATCCAAATATGAGATTGACAGGCACAAAAGAACAGACGAAGTATCCATTGAGTCTGTCACTCTCACCCTGAAGGCCTGCTGAGATGCCGTTTCAGTTTATGCCTTGTTGGCCGCAAATGTCCAATTTTGTTCATCAGCAACCCACACTCGTCCACTGCTGGACATAGGTCTCCCCTAATGCACGCCACCACTCCCGATTTTCGGCCACTCTCATCCAGCTCACACCAGCCAGCTTTCGAATTTCATCATCCCATCTAGTCGCAGGGCGTCCAATACTTACTACACTTACCGAGTCGCGGTCTCCAGTCAAGGACTTTACGGCTCTAATTTTGTTATTTCTATCTAACTATTTATCTCATATTCTTCCAGGATCCCCCTGCACGTACTGGGGCAGACCAGGCATCTGCACTCGCTACTACGAGCAAGGGTATAAGTGCCGGAGAGGGGAGCATGATGACCCTCAGAAGAGGAGGTAAGCAAACCTAGACTTCATACTTGGTAGACCCTTTTTTTATAGAGAGGACAATCAAGATGACTTCACTCCGCCTGATGGTAAGCGGCCGTGAGATCCAAATTTGAGATTGACAGGCACCAAAAAAACTAACTTTTAATTACCTATTGAGTCTGTCATCCTCACCCTGAAGGCCTGCTGAGATGCCGTTTCACGCCCCGCCTAAAAAACCCAGGATTGTAAGAAGGAGGAAACATATGAACTGGATGGGCATTCCATGATTTGATAGCTGGGGGCATTTACTGTGGTAGACCTAAAAACATCCATTAACCCTATGGCCGCGTGGTAGTTTAAATACAACTCTGGACCCAGTTGGATCCTTCAAGGAGGATTTTGAAGGTTTACGTAGGTTTCGCTGGAAGCCACCGAAGTACCTAACAAAGTTTCCACAGAAGCGGAGCTACGTGGAGTTGAGCGGAAACTTATAAAAATTGACCACTCACATTGCTCATCAGAGATGAGATGTGTATTTTGAGCAACGTGTTTGGTAAATTTTTACATGTCTCCGCTCAACTCTACGTAGGCCCACTTCTGTAGAAACGCACACTAATCTTTGACCCTAACGAAGTAAATAGACTAAAGGTAAGGTTTCGCCGTAATAGTAGGGGAGCCCAAGAGGGGATTTTGGGATTTACTCAAGCGCGGCAGATTACTATACAGGCAGGTACCTTGTACCCCATTAAATACCTCCACTGAGTATGAGTCCTGTATATGTGGCCGTGCGTCAAGGATAAAGGATCAGATTAGTAAAAAAAAATTGATCATCTGAAATTCTCGAGCGCGTCAGATTAAGATAGGATAAGTTAGTTATATGCTAAAAAGTGTATATTCCACTAATCTGACAATTTTCGATTGACGATAAGAAGTTAGTGGGTTACAAACTTGTAAAAAAAAAACGTCATCTTGACTTTCTCGAGCGTGGCTAAATTTTTTTTTATTTTTAAGGGAATAATTCAACGTTCACGAAAAATATATAATCTGACGATTTCCATAAGCCGAAGGAAGGAAAAATAATCGATAAAGTTTAAAGCGTGCAGCTTTCACCGACGGACTATGGGTGGAGAGTTGTCGATGAAAAATATGAGATGATCTGGTTTGAGGGTGATCAATTGCCAAAAGCATACGAAGACGTTGTCGTAGCACCAGATGTTTTTGAGGATACTCCAGAATTAGGTATATTTTTTCTGCAATCATTGAAGAAATTATTATTCATGAGGGAAAATTCGTTTAATATTCTTATGATTTCTTGTTACAGATACACTACCTCAGGATGAAATCGAGTCAGAGGAGGAAGATAATTCTACCGACGAAGATGACGATTAAAAAAATATATATATTTTTCATATTTATTTTCTTATAAATAAAAGTTTTGTACTTCAAAAAATATATACTGGTTTATTTGCATGCTATTTTTTCAGTTTTTCAATTCGTTAAGTTAAAAGATTTGAAAAAATAAAAAAAAAATTTTCTATTGTCAGATTAGGCCAATCCCTCCAGATAATTGTCAGATTATGAGACAACACGTTAAGGGTACATAGATGAACCATATATATCTTAATCTGACGCGCTCGACTATTTCAAAATGGCGATTTTTTTTTGCTCATTCAAATAATGGCCGCGAGTTTGGGTCACATCTAAATCGTCAGATTATTATATAAGAACCTTTTTTAGGTTCACTTAACACCCCCTTTGAAAATCTGACGCGCTCGATTAAATTTTTTTTTTTTCCGTTTTTTACCCTTACGTACGACCACCTCCACCATGGAAACAGTCAGATTAAAATATGTATGTTTTCAAAAATACGTAAGACATGGATGCTATTAATATCTGACGCGCTCGAGTATGTCCATGCAACTGTTTTTTTTTACATTTTTGAAAATTTACAGCGACTTCCCCCACCGATGGAAGTATGGATATTATATGACATTTTTTTTTTCTTATCATGTAAGCTTCGCAATCCAATATGTCTCTTTGACGCTCGAGTAAATCCCGATTTAGCATCCTGGGCTCCCCTACTATAAGATGTTTTCTTCTATACTATTTGTAAAGGGATAACTTCTATAGACAACGACAAGGCTTATAGGTAAACCGAAAAGACGAAACGCTTGCGCGATGTAATTGAGCACAGCGCTATCTATTGGTTCATTTTTGAATTACGGTCCCGAAGCGAAGTGAGGGCGGGCCACTAGTATGTAATAAAGTGTAGACGACCAGACGGATTACGTGATAGTGTTTGCCGCTACCCATAGATGGCAACACGCAACACCAGTGGAGTCAAAGTGCGCTACCAACGTTTGAACCAGCTTGCACTCATTGGAATGAGAATCCTCCGGTGTTAGTATATCTTAAAGTAGGGTTTCTTAAACTTTTTGCAGTCACGGACCACTTTCGGTCCTGCCCAAAAAAAAATTGGTAAAAGAAAAGTTAAATAAAAATCTTACCTATTTAAAAATACTTTTATTTGAATTTTAATTACACTTATTACCACGAGTAAGTTATTGAGAAGGGTGTTGTTATTTGGCCTCAATGAGAGCGT
This sequence comes from Cnaphalocrocis medinalis, assembly GCA_014851415.1. Classification (NCBI taxonomy): domain Eukaryota; kingdom Metazoa; phylum Arthropoda; class Insecta; order Lepidoptera; family Crambidae; genus Cnaphalocrocis; species Cnaphalocrocis medinalis. Next base: position 3,970,473 of record CM026303.1, on the reverse strand, counting down.
TAAACTGTGGGACTGTCTTCGACAAGGCAAGTCGCAGTCATCTGCGACGTTCAATCGATTGCGGCTTTTTGTCTTTATTGACACCAGAATCACGCGCAGTCCGGGCTCGCGCCCGCGCCCTACACCACGCAATTCTCTTACAAATATATATACTGACTAACTGCGGACCCCTGATACACATGCTACGGACCCCTAACGGGTCCGTGGACCCCACTTTAAGAAACCCTGTCTTAAAGGAAGGCCGTAGGATAGAATTCTAGCATACACCTTTTTTATCACCATTAGCCCCAACAGTGGGGAAAAACTTCGATGGAAAGGCCTCAGATAGTTCAGATACGGCGAAAAAGCGCAGGCGCTGCTACTCGCCAGTTTCTGTGAGACCATGGTATCACTTTGCCGAGCCGGCCCATTCATGCAGAGGCGTAGCCCTCCCACGTTTAATGTTATTGATTAATGTGTATGATTTCAGTGAGGATACATTATGTGCTTCCCTGTTCGACGCGTGCTGTTCCGAGGACGAGCTCCAACGAATAGCAGCAGGTAAGCATCATCTCCCTGATTTTTTTTTGATTACCCAGGGGAAATAATGCTTCACACATACCCGTCCGCCGGGCTATGCTCGGAGTATCTTTGAAGGACCGCATCAGAAATGATGTAATCCGACAGAGAACCAGAGTCACCGACATAGCCCACCGAATTAGCAAACTGAAGTGGCAGTGGGCTGGTCACATTAGCCGCAGAACTGACAACCGTTGGAGCCATAAAGTCCTTGAGTGGAGACCGCGACTCGGTAAACGTAGTGTTGAACGCCCTGCTACAAGATGGGATGACGACATTCGAAGGCTGGCTGGAGTGAGCTGGATGAGAGTGGCCGAAAATCGGGAGCGGTGGCGTGCATTGGGGGAGACCTATGCCCAGCAGTGCACGAGCGTGGGTTGCTAATGAGTCCACCGGGCGGCGGACAGGTTATGTCGGACTCCCCCCCGCATGACGGCGGGGGGTTTACCGACTAAAACCCCTGGGACTCTCCCTCATCGTCCATCGCGGGAGATAGTCGTGGGGCAAATAGCACGAAGCCCTCGCATCACGAGCATCATCTCCCTGCCCTGTTCCCAGGTTATAGCGGTCGGCACCATATGTTTTCTTCTTCCATTCGTCCCTGTCATTCGTCATCATATCATCCACCCCCTTTTCAGCCATGTCATACTTCACACAATCCATCCATCTCTTTTTCGGCCTACCTCTGTTCCTCCACCCATTGATATTCATACCCACACAGGTAGGCACTAGCACAAAATAAATAAAGCACTAGGTAGTCTTTGTTAGAAGCAATTGAAAAAAACTTTGTGTTGCCATCAACAGTCTTGAGCTGACTGGACAGAAAAAGGTTTACATTTACCATTGACATCATACTATTACTGTATGATGTTCCATGTTTAATAAAATTACTACCTATTATAATATTACCTATTTCTCATGTAAATGTTTTTTTTTTCAGAAGAGCGGACGTCGACAACACTAAACTACGACGAATACACATATTCGTTAAAATAATTAAAGCTTCAACCAAATTTTGTGCTTTTTATTTTAAACAACGACTGTATCAAAGAGACCCCCCCCCCCCCCACCCCCTTTGGGGGAGGCCTACGTTCAGAAGTGGACCCCCCCCCTCCGAAAACTGGTCCACATTCTACTATGATTGAATATAAATTCAGCATTGTTTTTTAAACAGTCAGACCAGAGATACTTTTGCATTTAGGCTGCTTTTCCACCAGAGCTGTGCGAGGTAGCTATCCGGTGTGGAAAAAATCCACCAATAGAATCACTTCATTTTCCTAGCCTCGCTCAGCTATTGGTGGGTTTTTTCCTCGCACACCGCTTAGCTACCTCGCACAGCACTGGTGGAAAAGCAGGCTTATAATACCTAGACGTGGTGTCCCGCCTCGTTTCGGAACGTTATTTCCACTCCGCACCAATAGATGGCGCTAGGCGAATACATCACGCTGCTTCGCTGAAAAAAAAAATTAAATAAAAACAGACCAAGCTACATCTCCCTCAAAACACCTACAGTGACAACCCCGCCCGCCCAGACAGATGAGTGCGACAGGGCAGCTGGCAGGCCCTAAGGGGTCGAAGACCACCCAGCAGCGCCTTGCCGCGAGGCGTCCTCTCCTAGAGCACGCACATCGAGCCACGAGAAAGCATGTGAATATGACCTAGATTGATCTGGAACCGGGTGAACTAAAATGAAACTACTCAAAGTTTTAGTAATGGTAGGTAGTATATTCAAGTAAAATGTTTGGGAAAATCGAAACGCTTGCGCGATGCAAGTTCCATCTAGCGGCGAATGGAAGAACTAAAATATTTACTTTTATAGCGTGCTTATCTGTACTAGCGTGAACACATGAGAAGCAGCCCGGGTAAAGGGTTTACGACCCATACAACAAAGTCCTCGATCATCGAAGACTAGAAACCTACTTATAATATTATAAAGACGAAAAAAAAAGGGTATATCTCGCTCTAAAAGGCCGGCAGCGCACCTGTGAAGCCTCTGGAGTTGCAGGCAGGTGTTCATGGGCGACGGTAATCGCTTAACATCAGGTGATCCGTCTGCTCGTCTGCCCCATATCCTATAAAAAAAAAACTTTAAAATGTGTCGCAGCTAATGAAGGATCTATTCGCAAAAGTCTAAAAATATCCATCCATACTTACTAATATTATAAATGGGAAAGTGTTTCTGTCTGTCTGTCTGTATGTTTGTCTTTCTTTCACGGCAAAACGGAGCGACGAATTCACGTGATCTTTTAGGTGGAGATAGTTGAAGGAATGGAGAGTAACATAGGCTACTTTTTGGCAGTTTCTAACCCCCCATTTTAGGGGAGGGGGGGACGCGAGTGAAGCCGCGGGCAAAGGTAGTCTGCTATACATATAGCCAGAGTATAATACTTAAATATCTTCTGTGATATAGCCACACTGCTGTAAAGCTAGTAATGACAGAGTTATTGAAAATTTTCAAACGCTTTCAGCCGAGATTATCGCAATACCCATCCCCAATATTTTTTGTGAGGCCGTGGTATCACGTGGCCTCTCCAACGGTTGACGTAATATCGATGACTCCGTATTTATTCAACTTACTTAATCAGGTTTTTTTTTTCAAATATTTTTTAGGAGCGAGCAACAAAAATTTCAAGTTTTATAAAATGGGTTTTTGAGATGGTAATTTCCTCGTGTGTGACACTTTCGGGCTGCGCGCGCGCACATAAATTAGCTGCAGGCTCTTGTGCGCGTAAAACCCCACGCACAGTCAAACTTAAGGCAGTGAACCATTCTAAGTATATCATCTTATTTAAACATCGGTCAAAATGCGCATTAATGCGCGGTGCAATGTTTTGTGTTTGCGAAGCTGTGAAATGTATGAGTGGGGATGGTCGCATAAGACAATCTCGCAACATATTCCTCGCTGCACACTTCTCGTTTTTAGCAATAATTAACATTATTGTTACTTGTCGCGTGTTAGAAATATTGTATTGCATCTTGACAAATCCAATTTACTTGGATCTAAGTCTGTAATGATTTATTTTCTTCAAAAATATCATATGTTCGCCACAATCAGTGTAAATAGGTTGGCGGCGCTAGTTTCATTCGTATAGCCCCTTAACTAAACCCTTTTCCAGGAGAGCTGAGCGAGACTAGGAAAATGAAATGATTCTATTGGTGGATTTTTCCTCGCTCACCCCTTAGCTACCTCGCACAGCTTTGTTGGAAAAGCAGCCTTAAAGCGAAGCTGCCTCACTGAATTCACGTGTTCTGTGCACGCTGCTTCAATTTCCTCCTCACCTGTATATTACGGTATACTGGTATCATACCAGTCCGAGGTTTTATTAGTGTTCGCGGCAAAGTGGCTCTGATCGCCGGCGCACGCGCATCTCCGTTGCTACTCTGCTTTCAAAGGTATGTTGTATTTATTTACGGGTGTTATTTAAGCGGTCATAAAAATAACTAATTTAATCTAGGTACCCAATAAATGATTTGTTGAATGATGTGTTGGACGCCCTGCGACAAGATGGGATGATGACATTCGAAGGCTGGCTGGTGTGGGCTGGATGAGAGTGGCCGAAAATCAGGAGCGGTGGCGTGCATTAGGGGAGACCTATGTCCAGCAGTGGACGAGTGTGGGTTGCTGATGATGAAAAAATTATTGCATTGTTTCCCCACTACCCTTACGATATTGTCTTACCAACTGGCAGGTAGTTATACCCAAAGGACGTCGCCCCAATCTTGGCTGCCATGATAAGCTTTAATGGTCCACCTATCATCCTTGCGCCTTGTCAGGTGTCCTGCCCATCTCCACTTTAGCTCACACACTCGCGCGCCAAAATCGACGACCATAGTTCTCTTTCGGATTTCGTTGTTGGCTGGTAGCTGGTAGGGAGTGGCGTAATGAAGAAGAGGCCTCTATACTCAGCAATGGGTGGATGTGGGCTGACATTATGATGATGATGTATAATAGATTGGTGCATCTGGTGTAGCCGATTAATCTCTGGATACACAATTTCATACTGAAAACGTTTGAAAAAGTGATAAGTAGTTATAGCTATTTGATATTATACAGGGTCTATCTGTGAACATTTACATCTCCCTTTAACCACGTGTTCTACCCAAAAATTTTAATAGGTTCTACCAACCATTCTGAACAACATTTTGTTGTACCAGTTTTGAAAATTCGTCGAAAATTTTTTCGACTCCCCGATACAAAATGACCGAGTCAGGTGACTGACTTGGTATGAAAAGATGCAATTTTTGTATGCAAATTTTCAAAAGTCAGAACAAATGTTGTTGAGAATAGTTGGTAGAACCCTTGGTTAAAGGGATGTTAATGTTCAATGAAAGACTTCTGGTTGTCTGTTTAAGATATCTCTTTATAAATGGTAGGTATATATTGAGTTTTCGTTTATATTAATACTAGTGGCCCGCCCTCGCTTCGGGACAGTAGTTACAAACTAAACCAATAGATGGCGCTGGGCGTCGAATATATCGCACATGTGTTTCGTGTTTTCGGATTACCTATAAGCCTTGTCGTTGTTTCTTAGAGTTACCTCTTTATAAATAGTATAGATAGAAGATAGATATAGAAGATGACACCATAAAAATTAAACGTAAGTCAAGTAATACCACTATAGATGGTGAAACATGTTCGCACTTAAGTTTATAATTTTTATATATCACCATAAATGTACATACCATATTTCCTGTGAATAAATTTGATTATGATTATTATGATTATGATTAAAACAAGCAAACGCAACATAAACAACACAATATTGCTCTGAGAGGTAAACAGCTATTTAAATTAGTTAATTTTATTTATTTATTCAGTTACGAGTATGTAGATGTTTACGGAATTAATTTTATTGGAAAATGATATATTTAGTGACGTTTGAAAGAGTTTATGTATTACCCAGTGACGCATTACCTAGGCTGGAATATTGTCATCAAAATATCATCCCATCGTCGTTACCTTGGCAGTCCTTAAATTAATTTAACTTTTGTTATGTCTTATTTTATTTTACTTCAAGCCCTCTTTACCTAATCCTCGCACTAGACCTAAGAGAAGCTATGAGAGCAATCAACAACATATTTTTATACGCAATGCAAATTATCATAACTCCATCTACCGGCGAATAGAAGAACTAAAATCGATTAACCGTCTAGCGTGCGTATCTGTGCTAGCGGGAGTTGATGACTATCTATCCCAGAACTACTTTTTCTTGGTCTATGTCATTGATTAATTAATAAAATACCAATCATATCTTTAACATTTTCAGATGTATAAACCAGTGGTTATTTCGTTGGTGCTGGCAGCCGCAGCGATGGGGTTTCCGCAGCCTCAGCGGCCGATGGGTCTCGACAGTACCGTAGCCGAAATATTTGGATCAAAACCCAGTACGGAGACCACCGCTTCATCTGGTAAGAGACCTTATAGATAGATAGATATTCTTTATTGTACAGAAATATAATACATGAGTGAAACAACAGTTATAGACAGTACAATAAGGCGGTCTTATCGCTTGTAGCCTTCAAGAGAAGAGATGTATACCACATATCCATACTAATATTATAAATGCGAAAGTAACTCTGTCTGTCTGTCTGTCTGTTACCCTTTCACGCCAAAACTACTCAACGGATTTAAATGAAATTTGGTATACAGATGATCTAGACCCCTAGAAAGAACATAGGCTACTTTTTATTGGGGGTTGCAAGGGATTAAAAGGAGGGGTAAAAAGTTACTTTTCCACGCTGACGAAGTCGCGGGCGGCCGCTAGTATTATTATATAGAAAGAATATTCACCAAGCCATAATGTATGGAACAGCTTTTATTTTGCTTATTTTAATGATCTAACATGCTAAAGGGGCTTTATTCGTGTTAGCTATTATGAGGACTATTTAACCACTTCCTTTTATATACCGATATAAAAGGAAGTGGTCAAATAGGCAAATATTCACATATACACCCTGTACCTATAGTATATAAGATTCTAACCCCTGTTTTTTCTGGGTACCAACAGTCACAACATCGCCCCCCCAGCCCCAGCAGCCGAGCCAGGATATAGACAGTATTATTGCTGACATATTTGGCCCAAAACCCAGCACAGGAGCCCCGAGTCCTGGTAAGTTCCTCATTTTTAGACGGAGGAGTTTTCTCTTTTTATCTGATTGGATCTTTCCAGATACATACACACTGAGACATGGTAGTAACAATATCTTTAATCTTTCCAGATATCGACAGCTTATTGGAAGAAATATTCGGACCCAAGAACGCTACCTCCACGAACAGCGGGTCAGTGATTGGTAAGTTTTGTTATCTCTAAACACAGTAATTTTTATATTTTATTTTTTTTATATTGAGGACAATCAAGATGACCCCACTCCGCCTGATGGTAAGCGGCCGTGAGATCCAAATATGAGATTCACAGGCACAAAAGAACAGACAAAGTGTCCATTGAGTCTGTCACTCTCACCGTGAAGTACCTACCTTATTTATTATTACATAATATTTATTTTATTGTATTTTATTAGGAAGACCAGGATTTTACAATTTACAGAAATAAATACCAAAAAAAATATAAGTTCAAAACAAATAGAAGTTGTATAACAAACAAATAGAAGTAGGTACATAACATGCAAACCACAAACATTAAATTTTTTTACTGCTCGTCTTCCACCAATTACATAAGTTGTTGCATTAATTTTCTTCTCATACCCTTCCAGATATCGACGGCGAAGCACCATCAATATTTCTAACAAGTACGGCGTCGAATAAAAACCAAACCAGTACAGAGTCACCCACTAGAAAAGACGGGGATACAGGTATAAGGCATTATCGTAGCTTACAAATAAAAAAATCTGCATATTACTCTCACTCTATCTACTTAAAAAAGTAAGAGGTAACTTCCTAGGACAACGAAAAGGCTTATAAGTAACTAAACCAAAGTCCAAAACACTTTTGCAATGTAATGTACGTACAGCGCCATCTATTGGTTTGGCTTGAAACTAATTGTCCGAAACGAAGTGAGGGCAGCAGGCCACTATAATGAATAGATTCTCACAACATCTCATACTTTGACCTGACTCCGTAATAAGTAGCTTGAGCACCAGATATCAGACAACAGAGGAATAAATATAATACTTAAATTATATATTACACCCAGACACTGAACAAACACTAGTGTACATCACACGAAGGTTTGTCCAGGGTAAGGATCGAACCCACGACCTTTGGCGTATGAGGCAGAGTCATACCAAATGCGCCATTCAGCCAGTCATCATTACATAGCCTGCCATAGGCCTATATGGTATAGATTCCTAAACCCAGCGCCATCTATCCACTAGTAATGTAATGGCGTATCATTTCAGGAGAAGCCTGTACAGCGATGGGAAAGAGAGGGATGTGCGCCCGCTACTACGAGTGCGAGCGAGAGGCAGGCCAGCCTGATGGTCTCATAGACATTGCTGGCGGTGGCGGGTGAGTGCGCCATTTTGAAATAATACGGAACTGATAACGAAAAAAAGCAAAACCAACTTCAAGACATCATCTCATCACATCATCAATATTGAAAAAAAAATTTTTGGTTATTTTTGTTTTTTTTTTCGAAAATCACTGAGTCAATTTTGATATATTTTATATGGGACCACCTTTGAATGATTACCTACCAAACAAAAAAAGAATCATGAAAATCCATTCATAATTGGCCCAATGGTTGACTGGTAGAGAATGCTGTAAGGCATTAAGTCCGCCAATTGTACTTTTATTTTGTACAATAAAGAATAAATAAATAAATAAATAATTGGCGGAAAAATCGAGTAACATAGGACAAAAAAAAAACATACGGGTCGAATTGAGAACCTTCCTCGATTTTGAAGTCGGTTAAAAAGTATTTGACTTTACCCTGTTTTATTTTTTTATTGTTCACTATCTCATTTAATGTACGCCTATAAACTGATTCATTGATTACGTAAACAATTTAATCCCATTTAATATTTTTAAACGCGAAAGTAACTTTTGTCTTTTTCAAACCGCGATTTGACTGAGTTCGAAAATAAAACTCACTATCTTATTAAAAGTGACTTTTTGCCGCACAGTGAAACCACAAAATAAAGACTTTGACACAGAAGGCTGACTCAGCCTTGATTTTGAATTTAGAAGAATTCGTATGCTAGGGTTGTTGCCCGGCATGAGTACATAAGCGCGCGGCCTCTACCATAGACCTCGACAGTTTGACAATCTTATGTCATAAGTTAGGATTAATGTGGTCGAAAAGTACATGACATATTTTTAGCTCTTAGTGGGCAGTTAGCCTTCTGTCTCAGAGTCTTTATTTTGTGGTGAAACTGTGGAATCATCTGCCAACGATGGTGTTTCCGAGCAGATAGGTACGACCTAGTCTTCGAGAAAAGGGCTTATTCCTTCCTCAAGAGCGCATTTGTAATGCCTCAGGTGTTGCAGATGTCCAATGTCAATGTGTCATCCCCATACATTATCACTCAATTTGACACATGCAAAATGTCAAAATCCATAGAAACTTGTCATTTTCATCTGTCAGTTTACTTTACATGATTATGAATCAGAGTATAGGCTTTTTTTCACTTTTATTTTTATCACCTTTATTGTGCTTTTACGTTCCCGTACTTGTTTCAGCACTGACATCCCCTGCGTGAACTACTTGGACGTCTGTTGTGTCGTCGTGAATAGAAATAAAAAGTTTGAGTAAACTCATCCTTATTGATAAGTCGGTAAGTTTCCTTCAAACCTTCAAGAAATTAAAAAAAACCTCTAACCGATATTATGGAAGCCAGGTCAAGAAGGATCTTGGTCACCTTCAAAGGCCGAAGTGGCAAGAGGTGGCTGAGAATAGAGCGGAGTGGCGAATTCTCGTGTCGGAGGCCAAGATCCACTTCGGGTCGCTGAGCCAGCGTAGTAAGTAAGTAAGTATAGCTGGAGGCACGGAAGTATAGCGATGATCGTTATTTTGCGCACTTGTAAAAAAGAAGACTTTCTATGAAAATTGGTTTCTGCGCACTCAAGGTCATAACTACACTTTCTTGCCTCGGATAAGATATTATGGAAGAGATTGCCTCGGTGGCACATTGGGTCGCATTTTAAAGTGACGGCTGCGCTTGGGGTCCCGGGTTCGAGTTTTTCTGTTCAGAAATTCTCAGTGTCTGCCCGAAGTCTGGAAGTTAGCCGTCTTGTACTTACATACAGTCAACAGCAAAAGTAGATGATCAAATCCAAAAATATAACGAGTGTGCTCACTATTGAGCGGAGTTTGCGTCAGAACTGTATGGTGTCAAATTCATACAGTTGTGACGCAAACTCCGTATAGTCTCGGAATGATTCATAAAGTTCTGACGCGAACTACGCTCAATAGTGAATTAGTGAGTAACTAAGTATAGAGTTCACCTTTCGGTTCGGACTGCTTTACGGCGACAATAACTAAATTAGTTTTTTTTTGTTTTCAGTGTTCACAAATCGCGCATCGTCCGAATAATATGTTCCTAGTCTATACTTAACGCACCTTAATTAAATAAATAACTTAAGTACCTAGTTATGATAAATACTTATTATACTTAAATAATAAATCTACCTATTGCCTTTTTATTTACCTAAAATTCCATATTCCGATTTCTCTCATCTTAGTGTGTGCCTATTTAATTCCCGGTTGCGTCCAAACCTGTTCCTTCGGAGCCCGGGGTACGCGTAGACCATGATTAAGGGGCTACATGAATGAAACTAGCGCCGCCAACCTATTTAGTTACACTGATTGTGGCGAAAATATGATATTTTTGAAGAAAATAAAATATTACAGACTTAGATCCAAGTAAATTGGATTTTTCAAGATGCAATACAATATTTCTAACACGTGACAAGTAAAAATAAAGTTAATTATTGCTAAAAACGGCCACTTTTAGCAATAATCGACATTATTGTTACTTGTCGCGTGTTTTATAAATTGTATTGCATCTTGAAAAATCTGTAATGTTTTGCTTTCTTAAAAAATATCGTATTTTCGCCACAATCAGTGTATATAGTATAGGTTGGCGGCGCTAGTTTCATTCGTATAGCCCCTTAATGATTTTGAGGGATCTCTAGTTAGATGATTTCTAGTACCTACAGCCACACGTCAAAGTATACAAAACTGTCAAATTTCTTCAATCGACTCTCATCTTACTGTCAAACATAGGTTGAATATCAATTGAGGAAATTTGACAGGTTGTGGTAACCTGATTTATAAATGTGTGGTTGTCTACTACATACAATGAAACGACCCACGTCGGACCTTCGCATCGCAACCCTTTAAAAAGGGAATGAATCATAGCAACTGAATGAACTGAATCATAAATACTATTATATATAATCATAAATGTAACTACATTTGAGAAAGTGTCCGAAAAGTGCATATTGAAATACGCACAAAGATTTGAAAAATGACATGAGAGAGAGGCATGCTCGGACATATACTAATCTATACTAAGTATTTATAAAGGGATAAATCCTATAGATATCGACAAACTTAATATAAAAACCGAAACACTAGCGCGATACAATCTGCACCCAGCGCCATTTATAGATACACTAGCGGCCGCCCGCGACTTCCTCCGCGTGGAAAAGTAACTTTTTACCCCTTACAACCCCCTTTTCGCAATAAAAAGTAGTCTATGTCCTTTTCAGGGTCTAGATTATCTGTATACCAAATTTCATTTAAATCCGTTGAGTAGTTTTGGCGTGAAAGAGTAACAGACAGACAGGCAGACAGAGTTACTTTCGCATTTATAATATTAGTATGGATAATGGAACCTGTCCTGAAACGAAATATAGATGGCATTCGTGTCTCGAAACTACTTTGGGGCAACCAGGGGCAACTACCTATATGAGGTTTTTAATTTTGACGTCTCTCTCTGTATACATTTTTTTTTTAATTTAAGTCTCTAAAGAACATTTTATGAATGTCAAATATTAAGTACCTATGTAAGCTACCGCTACCGCTACATGTCAAGTCAAATGATTGAGTAAAATGGACATAGTACCTACCTACAACGAAAATTAACATTCAGTTTTAGGGTTCCGTAGTCTACTACGAACCCTTATAGTTTTCTCATGTCTGTCCGTCTGTCTGTCTGTCCTGGCTTGTTCTCCACCGTCATCGTTCTTAAAATAAATAAATAAATAAATTGAGACAACATCATATAAATTGTCCTGGTCCCAAACTAAGGTTTTCCCTTGTACTATGGAAACCAGAAATAACGAAGGAACTACAAACACCCAGACCCAACACAAATATCTTCATCAACAAACATTTGTCTTGATGCGGGAATCGAACCCGCGACCCTTGCGTCTCAACCGGCGCTCAAACCACTACGACAAATGGGCAAATTATCGAAAAAATATTATTTTTCGATAAATGCGGGTCCAAATACGCTCTTGGCCGGTTTTTTATGAATCACTTGCACATTTGATTTTACGAACATTGAGAACATTCGTGAGGCTGGGCATTTTGTCCCTACCAAAGATAATTTAACTGTTGTTTATTTTTAATAAATTCGTCACTAGCATTACAGGAAAATTAACTATGACGTACATACCTAGAAAGGTTAATAAATTAATAGATTTTCCCTTTACGTAATATTGAGTAATGTTTGTTATTTCCTGGAAATATGCTTTGTTAAGACTTTACAGAGATCCCACAACGCCCAGACTTCACAAAGGTTTCAGTTAATTCAGTATCTAAGTAGGCATTAAAATAAATAAATTATTGCGCCAGACAATCACACCAATCAACCTGGTTTCAAACAAGGGGTTGCACTGTACTATGAGTACCAGATGACGATATTAACTGGGGGCGTCAACCCAGAACACCTAGACCCAAGACAACTTAGAAAAAGTAGTTTCCTAAATTGACTTGACCGGATTTGTATTGGAACAAGTTTTTTTTATGTGATAGGTGGCAGACGAGCAAACGGATCACTTGAATCGGTAAGCGATTGTCATCGCCCCTAGAAATCTGCATCACCAGTAAGTAGTCACAATTTGCGCTGCCCCCTCTCCCCCTAATTGGACTACCGGTACCCTTACTCACTCCACGAAACACAGCACAGGCGCTGCTTCATGCCGGTTTTCTGTGAGGCCGTGGTATCACTCCGGTCGAGCCGGCCTATTCATGATGAATTTTATTATATACTAGCGGCCGCCCGCGACGTTCCTCCTGCGTGGAATATAAGTAACCTTTTTACCCCTTAACAACCCCTTTTTCGCAATAAAAAGGTAAGTCTATTCCTTTCTCAGGGGTACTGATTTATCTGTATACCCAAAATTTCATTTTAAATCTCGTTGAGTAGTGTTGGCGTGAAAGAGTAAACAGACAGACAGCCAGACAGATGTATGACTTTTCCAATTTAATAGGTATGGATATGGAACCTGTCCTGACGAAATATAGATGGCATTTCGTGTCTCGTAAACCTACTTTGGGCCACTAAAAAACAAACAGGGGGCAACTACCTATATGAGGTTTTAATTTTGACGTCTCTCTGTTATACATTTTTTTTTTTTTCAATTTAAGTCCCTAAGACATTTATGAATATCAAATATTATGTAGGTAAGCTACCGCTACCGCTACATGTCAAGTCAAATGATTGAGTAAAATGGACATACATAGTACCTACCTACAACGAAAATTAACATTCATTTTTAGGGTTCCGTAGTCTACTAGGAACCCTTATAGTTTCGTCATGTCTGTCCGTCTGTCTGTCTGTCCTGGCTCGTTCTCCGCCGTCATTGTTCTTAATTTTTTTTTTTATGGTATAGGTAGCAGACGAGCAGGCGGATCACCTGATGGTAAGCAATTGCCGCCGCTCATGGACACTGCAACACCAGTGGAGTTACAAGTGCGCTGCCACCTTTTATCCCCTTCCCCCGGGTGGGCCTCTGGTACCCTCACTCACTCGGCGAAACACAGCACAGGGGCTGCTTCACGCCGGTTTTCTGTGAGGCAGTGGTATCACTCCGGTCGAAAATTATCGAAAAATTATTATTTTTCGATAAATGCGTGTCCAAATACGCTCTTGGCCGGTTTTTTATGAATCACTTGCCCATTTGATTTTACGAACATTGAGAACATTCGTGAGGCTGGCATTTTGTCCCTACCAAAGATAATTTAACTGTTGTTTATTTTTAATAAATTCGTCACTAGCATTACAGGAAAATTAATAGTGATGCGCCGAATAGTGGTTTCACCGAATAACCGAATACCGAATAATATTCGGTTCAATCTTTACCGAACCGGATATTCGTCCGAATTATTCGGTTTACCATTTTCTTGTATCTGATCTCTCTTCTATGTATACTAGATACGGTGACCGAAAATAAGTCAATTCGTACTGAGATATACATAACTTAAGTGTTTATTCCTTCCATGTCAGAAATTTTCTTAACGTATCTCTGTGTGATCTGTGTCTATTAAGTTAATAATACACTTAATAAAATCATCGCAGGGGTCAAGTGGGACTCGAACCCACAACCCTCCACATACCGGGTGGCTGTTCTGGTATGCGGTGGGTGGTGGTATGTGAAAGGTCGAGTACCACCTGAGACTTCGATGATTTTTAAGAGCAGAACGCAAAGAATAAATTGCAAAGAATATCAAAAAATACCTAACAAAAATAAAATGATTTATCATTAAATAACTTATTATAAAATTATTTATTGTTGATTCATATTTTTTTTATAATAATTTGGCACATACGTTTTTATTAAAAAGTGTTTTTATTAAAAATTTTAAATTTTGATCAGAGTTTGGAAACAAAGCTTTATAATTATTGTTTAAAAAAAGTCCAGATATTTTTAAGTATAAAAATAAATAGTAAAATTTATATTGATTGATCTGGCTTAAAAATAAATGTTAGCTATATACATAGGGCAGGAAATAAATATGTGGACTTTAGATGTCAAAATACATGTTGATTTCATGTTTAATTGCTTTCATTTATTAGATTTTAACACACTCCTCGCCAGTTTTTATTTAATTTACAAAAACACACATTTGTCCTTTTAAATTCCATGTCATATAGCCAGGAAAATAGAAGTACTCAAACCAAATATATTCGGCACTAAAACCGAATAATTCGGCCGAATACGAATAGTGAAAAAAGTGCCGAATATGCCGAATACCGAATACCAACCGAATATTCGGCGCATCTCTAAAAATTAACTATGACGTACATACCTAGAAAGGTTGATAAATTAATAGATTTTCCCTTTACATAATATTGAGTAATGTTTGTTATTTCCTGGAAATATGCTTTGTTAAGACTTTACAGAGATCCCACAACGCCCAGACTTCACAAAGCTTTCAGTTATTTCAGTATCTAAGTAGGCATTTAAATAAATAAATAATTGCGCCAGACAATCACACCTGGTCACACAACCTGGTCTCAAACAAGGGCAACCCCTGTACTATGAGTACCAGATGACGATATTAACTGGGGGCGTCAACCCAGAACACCTAGACCCAAGACAACTTAGAAAAAGTAGTTTCCTAAATTGACATAAGGGGCTATAGGTACGAATGAAACTAGCGCCGCCAACCTATTTACACTGATTGTGGCGAAAATACGATATTTTTTAAGAAAGCAAAACGTCTGTAATGACTTAGACAAAAGTAAAAACGGCCACTTTTAGCAATAATTGACATTATTGTTACTCGTCGCGTGTTCTATATATTGTATTGCATCTTAAAAAATCCAATTTAACTTGGATCTAAGTCTGTAATGTTTTATTTTCTTCAAAAATATCATATTTTCGCCACAGTCAGTGTCACAGAGTAACTTATAATATAGTCAGTGTAAATAGGTTGGCGGCGCTAGTTTTATTCGGATTTGTGTTGGAACAAGTTTTTTTTGTGATAGGTGGCAGACGAGCAGACGGATCAATTGAATCAGTAAGCGATTGTCGTCACCCATAGACACCAACGCCAGTAAAGTCACAATTGCGCTGCCCCCTCTCCCCCTATTTGGACTACCGGTACCCTTACTAACTCCACGAAACACAGCGCAAGCGCTGCTTCATGCCGGTCTTCTGTGAGGCCGTGGTATCACTCCGGTCGAGCCGGTCTATTCATGATGAATTTTATTATAATTGTGACCTCCTAGTGAGAACATATTATATTGTCATGGTGTTCTTAGTTTCTAGTTAAAAATATGTTAAAGATCCTGTATAAATAAATAAGTGAGAAAACCGGTAGGTACCTCTCTTCCACTTATTAATAATTTCCCATGGAAATTTGGGTAAAATTTTATTAGTCGACAAATCTTAAAGATTAGCCGTTATTATCCTTAAACCTGCCAAAATACCCCATCATAAATACGAGAGGACCAGACGTTAAAATAAATGTATAATACTATAGACTTTATTGCTTCTTGGGTATTCCAGTTTGGGGTAAACCTAAAAATAATTTAATATATATTCGCTTCGTTGAGGAAGTGTCTCCAGTCTCCTTGCCTTTGTCTTACGGACAACCCGTATGGGTATTTGTCACAACTTGTTTGTAAAGTTCATTCGTGGAACCTATTTTTATAAACACCTGCCAATAGTTACCAGTGTTTTAAAAATACCAAGGTACGTATACTTACTAGGTACTTGTTTAAGATTTTTTGTGTGCAACCAAGCCTAAGTTCATAAATATTTTATAAGATTAGGTACTTATAGGTATTTTTAAATAAATAATTACTTTTTTTAAACCCAATATTTAACCTTTCAATATTTTCTTAGTTTATTTCGTACAGAGCCTAAATGGATATAATATATTAATTATTCATAGGTATAGAAAAATATTTCCCGCCATAACATTTTTGCAATACCTACATTGTGGCGTAAGTGTACCTAGGGTAAACCGACAGTCATTGGACAATTAAGCGAATAAAATAGTTTTTTTTTTTCTTTTCTCGCCGACTATTTAAGTATCTCAGATACTCTAAAAATATTTGGCAAGTAGATAAGTTGAGCTATCTTATGAATAGTTTCAAGTTTTGAAATCTTGTGAATAATTGGAAAATATATGATTTATAAAAAAAGTGAACAAAAAACATAGTCATTGGACAAAATTTTTAATTATTGGACAGTTAAAATCAGTTATTGGACAATCGATAAATATAGCAAAATATAAGTTAAACAAGTATTAAAACACCATTAAACCATTGACTTACGTTATACCTACGTTAGTTTCAATTATGTATTTTACTTTAAAATATAAAATTATTCATAAATGTATCTTATACCTGCTAGAAAGATAAAAGTGTAACTGGAATTTCTGTACAGGATTTGATTGCTTCAAAATTACGTAAACGTTAAATGGGAGAAGGTTAATTGCTTCATTTTCTTCAATGTTCTGGGCACCATAACAAGTTGTTGGGGATTCTCAATGGTTCTTCCTTTTATTTTATTTAATATTATAAGGAAAGAAAGGAAAACATTTCGCTGGAAGCGGTCTCATGCCAAATAAAGACGTTAAGTTTGCGATCGGATAATGTGGGAGAGCAGTAAATTGATTTCACTTTATTGGGAAAACTACAACACCAATTGTTTCATTTAAGCAAAGCTTTATTATTATTATTATGTTTAATAATAGGTACCTACAGAAGTTTAGCGTTGAAGCGTGATATCACTCAAATGACAGTGGGTGGTAAACTTGGCTCATCGATGAAGCCAATCTATAACATCGTGGTGGCCACGTCAAGGTAGAAGAAACGAAGGATGCTTATTAACAAGTCTACGGTAGAAAGACTTATTCTAGTTCTTTTAAGCGGTGGAACTCTGTAATTGGCTAGCATAGTAAACTTTACTTAAAGCTGTTGAGTTTCTAAATAAATGACAATCACGTCAATCAACCTGGTCTCGAACTAGGGCAATCCCTGTACTATGAGTACCAGATGACGATAATTAACTGGGGGCGTCAACCTAGAACACCCAGACCCTGCGAACAAACAGTCATTGGACACACTAAGTGACAGTTATGGGACACCGTCCAATAACTGACACAATAGTCCGTAATGTCTTAGATTGAAAATATAGTTAACAGATCTAATTGCTATTATAACTAAGGTGCAAAAAATGTAAAAATACAAATATTTGTAAATGTACAGTTAATGGACACCGTCCAATAACAGTTTTTATTTAAATTGTCGCATACAATCATTGGACAGATTAAAATACCCTCAAAACATAACATTAATGAGTTACAAATCAATTAATACTGCAAATTGTCTAATATATTACCACTCTCCAAACGGCTAAACCAATAACATTCACCACTCTGACAATATTGTAACAAAACACTCGGTGAAACCTTATCAAAAAAATTATTTTTCGCAGAAATTGCCGGCTTCTGAGATAGTCGCCGCGAAATATTTTTTTGACACTTTGTTACTGCCATCTATCTTAAAATTTATGAACTAACACAACCTTGAAAGTTAAGAGATTCTGTCAATAATTATAGATGACGTTACCAGTTTGAAATTATCTTATTTTTGGAGATTTAAAACCGAGTGTCCAATAACTATCCGGTGTCCAACGACTGTCGGTTTACCCTACATGTATTCAAATATTTCCCGCTGTAACGTTTTTGTATATTAACGCCACCTATTATTTATTTTTCAATATAAGTACATAATCGTATTACCGACATCTATTGTTGAATAGTAAAAATAATTGCCAAGATATATACCGCCATCTGTTGGGTGGTAGAAAAACCAAATTTATAGACAACGCCATCTATATTTTTTCCATAGAAACTAGAATTTCACTGTCACGCCATCTATCGGTAAATAGCTTAAGCATCAACAAACCGCCCTCTAGTGGCGTAAATACGAAGCTGTAAAACTCAACTGCCCTCTAGTGAGGATTGGTCGAACTAAAAAATATTATTTTGACAATCGACTTCTATCCAAAGTTTTAATCGAATGATCGGGTCACGATTCAAATCTTTGGTGATCAGTGAAATTGTGAATTTTTGGAGTCGAACAGAAGTTGACTCAGAATCAGGTTGTGGTTTGGTAGAAGTGGTTAAAGGAATATAAATGTTGTCCACCCTATAAATAGGTAAATATTTATTTGCCTTCATTTCAGATGTACAAGACCCTCCTCATCCTCGCAGCAATCCTCACGGTTTCCCTCACCCAGGACCTGGACGCCATCATGATGGATCTATATGGCAACGTCGAAGGGTCCACATTGCCCACGTCAGCGAAAACCGTGCGAGACAACATGATACTAGAGCCTGAAGAGCAAGAGGGACAGAGATACCGAAGACATGCTGAGGACCGAGAGTCAAATCTAGTCGTGAAATACTTATTTACACCAAATGTTCGTATATGAACTTAGAACTTGTAGGTGGTTAAAGAGAAAATAAATTAGAAAAATTAGAACAGGGATGTTCAAGTTTTCAGAGTTCAAGTTGACGAGTTTGTTTGGCTAGAAAGGAGTACCTTCGAACCCTTACTAAATACTTATGTAGGTAGGATCATATCGACACATTTAGCCATAACGACGAAATACACACTGGAACTCAATCAAGCTAATTTGTTATGATGTTATACAGGGTGTATCTGCGAACATTTACATCCCTTTAACCACGTGTTCTACCAACCATTCTGAACATCATTTGTTCCATGACTTTTCAGAATTCGCATAAAATTTCTTCATCTTTCTATACAAAGTCGGTCACGTGACTTGGTCATTTTGTTTGGGAAGTCGAAAAATTTTTCGAAGAATTTCGAAAAGTTGTTGAACAAATGTTGTTCAGAATGGTTGATAAAACACGTGGTTAAAGGGATGTAAATGTTCACAGATACACCCTGTATATTCCCTTTTGCTACTCGGTTCATGTCACTCAAGCAAGCTAATTTGTCTACTTGATACCTGACAGACGGGTCGGCCGGCCGTATCGAGGCTTTGTACGCAATGAGGGAATTCATGAAATCCAAACTCATATCTAAATATAAGTAAGCTTTATTTATTCTAATTATTATTACTCCATTTGTAACAGCATCACCTCACATAATATATTAATAATATTTAAATAATATTATCTATTTATAGTATATCAAATTCACTTAGGAACAGCGAACAGTCCGTCAAGAAAAGAAAAGACAAATAAATAATTGGTCTCACAATTTAATACTTCTTCAAAACAAAAACATACTAGAAAGAAATGCCAAAGAAATGATATAAGTAGTGATATTTACAAGAAAAAAAATTAAAAAAACATGTACATGATTTCATTAACGCTTAAACTAAAGCAAGTTACACGGGTGAAATTGTGGCGTCGTTAAACATTACAGTATAAATATGTGAATATAATATTTCAATAACACTCGACAATATTAGTTATCACATGTGCTATTCGGACCTTTATCTGACAGTAAATCTATGGTATAAAGCTGTCATTCCATACGAATCGCGGCGTCATACCATAGATTATAGATTTATTCTCAGATGACGTTTGGTCGAATCGGTCCTTACTGAAATAACATTGCCATATTTACACTGGACTGTATTAACTGTTGGAACTTGAGTATGGACGACAAAAACAAGTAGTTTATTAGGCCTAGTAAATTTGAAGAGGGAAGCTTATTGTAAAAATGTAAATAAACTTAACTTCAGCTTATTAGCACAGCACCGATTAATAATTAAAAAATATTTTCCTTACATTTTAAGTATACATTGTATTTTATTAGACAAGCTAGAGTTCGGTTAAAATTTATTAAATTTTTAATTTAATACTTTAAAATGTGTTTTATTTTTATGTCCATACTCAAACGCCATTTACGCACACAGTGCAAAAAAAATAAATTCAGAATTACTCTTAACAACACTATGTTAGTTTTAAATAGTTTCACCATTTAATTTTACTTTTATCCGACATTGGAATGACCTACGTATGAAATTGGCACTAACATGGAGGGACTCTTATTAATACATTAATTTATATTATAGACTGAATGTTACTATCCTCACGAACACTCACTATGTGTTAACACAACATGTGTGTTTTTCATTTTAGGAATAAACACATAAGGTGTGTTCTGTCGCAGTAGACAGTTTTACATAGAAACTTGATTATTTTTGTAATTGAAAAGCAATAACTAGCACCCGATATTAGGTAGCGGTAAAGCTGAAAGGTGAAAATGCTTGGACAAGTGTCTATAATACTGTGGCTTACTGGCTACCTGATGGTAGCATTGCGTGATGGCAGCTCGTAATCGTACGTCTGTACTGTGATTTCATATCTATAATATAAATCAACGCATTCCTTTAATTTAATTTGTCAACAAACATTACAATTTAACACTACGCGATAAAACACGAAGCTCTGCATTATTGGAATCGTTGTAGTTCAAACGTAGACTTGAACAAATTGAATTAGACATTTCATATACCCAGTTGAAAGATTTAAAAGGTGGCTTAGTTATAAAATGCCAGACTATTTGAACGAGAAACTTTTGCTCATCAGAAAGTAGTAATGTGTTCACTACATACTTGAAAATACTTAATGAAAGTGTTTGGAAAGGTCTGGGCTACATGATGTCACTTCGTTTGATCCCGTCTACGTTTTCACGTATCGAAATAAAAATCTGTTATTCAGACTTGAATGTAAGGCCCTTGAAACAACTCTTATTAGAAGCTTTCTAACCGTACTAGAAAGTGCACTCTGTTACTTTGATTAAAGGTTCATAATAATTTGTCGTAAAACGCTAATACGAATGTGGGTGAACGAGTTTTCATGTTCCATATTAATGCCTGTCATTTATACAGATGTTTAATTTCGTTTGTATAATTTTATGACGCGTTGTATAAATGCGTACCGCGTGTGCCAATAGCCGAATCTTTTAATATTATGGCAGTATGCACTTTCTATACTTATTCACAGTAGATTACACCCACAAATATAAATGTAGGCACATTTTCGGTTATTACAACTATTCTTTTTCTCACTACAAGCGCTCTATACAATTTCCATTTAAAATAACAGCATTGAAATTCCAAAATATGTATCTTATACTAACGCGAGTAGAATGTCAAATTTATATAACATATACGTATTATATTTTAAATATACTTTTAAATATTAGCCCGGCTAAGCTGCATACTATAGTGCAATACTTAAGTTATGAAGGAATATTGTCTAACATTAAGTGAAATCAGGCACCATTTTATATTTATATAATCTATGTTTACAATACTCAATTTTTGTATAACACAATTCAGGACACGAATACATGACCTCATTAACATAATATACAAATTATACAACTTGTTTCATCGAAATTCTGTTGGTGGGTCAAATGAGGACTATATTTTTATACAATCAAAGAGCAGTTAAAGACCATTCTTCATATAAGTTGTATATGATATTAAATTTAGCCGCGAATTCGGGTCCTGAAATTAAAATGTAATATTTGGATTATATTTGAGCTCTCTTGGTGTTATCTCCATATTTAGAATAATGTATAATAGTGGGAAGTCATCTCGTAGAATGGTGATCCTAACATTGACTTGACTAATCCGTTGACCGATGAACACTTTTTGTATATAATTGGCTAAATCGCACCAAAATCGGAACATTTTAGAATTACCGGCTTCTTAACAAGTGTTTAGAGAACTATACTGTTCAACTAAGCTACAGGTGAGATATCCACATATTTATATCACAATAAAACTCTATATAATTTATACTTCAGCATATAAAGTGGAGATGGTAATATTTTAAGACAATTTGGTAACTGATTTTAAATGTAGAGCTTGACATATAAAAATATGTGGAAATACCCCCAGACGACCAGTCAAAAAATGGTCTATTTTGATCAAATAAATAACAGTATGACCATTTATGGCTGAATTATAACAACACAGGAGAGAGGCGTGTGCTCAAGTCCAGTTCAGAAGATTTGTACATCATCGTATGTGACAACTGTTTAATTTTTGGTAAGTCAAGTATTTCCTCTTTTATTTTACCTGATACTAAAAAACATCGTAGGTAGATTTAAGAGATATTTTTTTAATTTTCGCGTTGTGTTATAACTATTATTATTAAACACGGGAATTAACGCGACATGAAATTTTAAGCACATTCTTACTGCTAGACGTTTCGGCTGCATTACAGCAGCTGGGATCACAAGCGAACTGAACCTCAAGCACCATTTCTTTAATAGACTCTAATCTTACTGTCATACACATTAGGTTGAATATCAATTGAGGAAATTTGACAAGTTATGGTAACCTGTGGCTGACTGTACATAATTATGTGCCTAAAAATTCACGAAACGTCAATTTCTATCCATAATAATAATAGATCTAAGAGGTTTTCAGTCCGTTAAAATTCGTTCCCCGGAGATATTGACTCTTAACTTACACTTTTGACTTTCACACACGCCTCAACCCTGTATGGTAGGTCACATCCCTTACTCTGCCGCGTTGATAGTGATGGTCTTGCCCTTAGGGTCATCAAACCGGTCCATGGTCCGGATGTCCATCATCATCATGATCCCGTAGAAGGTGATGGAGAGCAGTATGAACACCACGAACAGACCGGACCAGATGGGCACGGAGAAGAATCCTACGCAGTTGAACGAGTCTCCGAAAGGCACTTCCGTGACGTTCTCATCGTGGAAGAATGGTTGCACCTGAAGAAACAAAAATGACATAAATAAATAAATAATAATAAATAAATTGAGACAACATCACATACATTGTCCTGGTCCCAAACTAAGGTTTTCCCTTGTACTATGGAAACCAGAAACAACGAAGGAACTACAAACACCCAGACCCAAGACAAATATCTGTTTCATCAACAAATATTTGTCTTGATGCGGGAATCGAACCCGCGACCCTTGCGTCTCAACCGGCGCTCAAACCACTACGCCAAATGGGTCGTCTTCCCAGGAAGCATTGATCTCACAAATACGGGTTGCATCTAAAATTAGCCACTAAGTCCTAGATCATAAGAAATATTTGTGAAGATAATGTAATGTAATGTAAAATGGACTCCATTTTCCGCACTTAACTCTCTTTCGGTCCATTGTACGTGATGGGTCGGCTGGTTACAGAAGCCAGCCCAACTCCGCCCAGAAGCGCAGAAGTTTCCTGGGAACTTCACAGGCTTCGCGGAGCGACCTCACCGTTCCGAGGATTTGCTCGCGTTGGGTGGCCACAGCATCGCACTCCAGGATCACATGTGTGACGGATTCCTCAGCGTTTAGGCATCCTCTGCATAGAGGGCTGTTTGTTGAGCCTATTGTGTGGAGATGTTTATTTAAGGGGCAGTGGCCCGTGATTGTCCCTATCATTATTCTTAGTTCATTTCTTGTTAGGTTTATCAGACGTTTTGTGAGTCGTGGATTTATTGTTGTGAAGAGAAATAAAAGATTTATTACTGAAAACATGAGAGCACCTCACCAGCGTGAAACAGCGCCTGCGCTGTGTTTCGTCGAGTGAGTGAGGGTACTGAAGAAGCCTAATTGATGGCTAAGGTTGACACTAGTGACTACTGGTGTTGCAGGTGTCTATGGGCGGCGGTAATCGCTTACCATCAGGCGATCCGTCTGCTCGTTCACAGATATCAACCTTAAACCAGCCGTGCCGTACGTAAACAGACTGTCAAGAGTCACGAACTGTTACGTCGCATTGTGTTGAGTGATTAGGCTATTTAGTGGAATTCTAGTGGTTTGAGAGGCCAATTAGGTTTTGGTTTCTGGTGGTTTACGCTGCAGCATTTGGTGATGTAATGTAATGTAAAGTGGACTCCTGTTTCAGCACTTAGACTCTTATTTGGTCCAGTGTGCGTGTAGTGTCCTGGCTATTCTAGCCAGCCTAACTCCGCCCAGAAGCGCAGAAGCTTCCTGGGATCCTCACAGGCTTCGCGGAGTGACCTCGCAGATCCGAGGATTTCGTTTCGTTGTCTTGTCACATGCATCGCATTCCAGGACTACGTGCGCGACTGATTCTTCGGTGTTAAAACACCCCCTACATAGAGGGCAGTCGGTCGCGCCTAAAGTAAATAGGTGTTTGTTTAAGGGACAGTGCCCGTAATTGTCCCTATCATTATTCTGAGATTGTTTCTGCTGAGTTTGAGAAGCAGCATTTGGTGTGTTGATAGAATTAAAGTTGACAACACTGGCGAATCATCTACTCACCTTCAGTCAACGAAGGTAACGTTGAACTCAGTCTGGTTGAAGCTGGAGAACACCACCCGCTCGCCGCAGCGGTACGAGAAGCCGTCGATGGCGTACACCTCCTGCGTAGCGGGCAGCTCCACCGAGTCAGTGTTTTTGGTCACCTTCACTGTGTCTGGAAATTGGAGATGGGCGAATTTGAATAATTCATTCGAATACCTGACTATTCGAACTATTCCATTGCGCCAAACAGCTATTCGAATATTTCGAATGAAAATAATCATTTGAATAAAAAAATAATCAATCTAATAAAAGGTAGAACTATAAAAAAAAATATAGGTACCAAAACTTCAAAGTTAAATAAGTACTGGGTAAGTAAGCATGTTACATGATGAATCTGATAATTCGAATGAAACATTAGAATAATTCATTCATCATTTGAATTATTAATTCAAATGAAAATAATCATTCGAATGATGAATGATCATTTGATTACTAATTGTGAAATCATTTGTATAATTTGATTGTCAAGATTTTGAAATCTTATCGAATTTTCGAATGATTAATGAATTATTCTGTTTCATTTGAATTATCATTCATCATGTATCATTACTGGAAATCAAAAAAGCAAATATAAAAACGTAAACTTATTTCAAGGAGATTCTAACAATGCTCCTATGTTCAAATAATGAAATTCAATCGTATTATATTGACCAATCTATATCTATACTATTTATCTTCTATCTATATCTATCTATCTTCTATCTATATCTATACTATTTATAAAGAGATAACTTCAATTGACAATGATAAGGCTTATAGGTAAACCGAAAACACGAAATGCTTGCGCGATGTAATTTAGCACAGCGCCATCTATTAGGTTCATTTCTGAATTACGGTCCCGAAGTGAAGTGAGGGCGGGCCACTAGTAAGTAAATAAATAAGTAAAAAAAGTTCACACATCTCATTGACCTGACTACATTCTAAGTAGCTTAAGCACTTGGGTTACAAATATCAGACAACAGAGGAGCAGGTTAGGGGAAAACTCGCATGAGAATTTCAAGATTTCTTTGCTAGTCACGCTCTAACTTAACCAATATTTTTTCGTTTAGTAGAGTTTAGTCAGTATTATCATCATAAAAATAAAAATAAATTGGTTTTATTGGTAGGCACAGGACCGCAAAATATGGCAAATTTTTACGTCAGAGGCCAAGACCCACTTTGGATTGCTGAGCCAGCGTAGTTAGAAAGTACATTTAATAATCTTTTTCTGTTTTCTAAAATGTCAGCCTATTTACTATCAATAGAACAGACACAGGGCAAAGAAATCAAGTCGCAACTATAATGGGATTAGGCCTAATCACCATGCTTGCCTAATGCAGATTGGTCATCGGAGCTAACCATGTCCCGAAAAGTCAAACATACTTTTTGTGTGATCCATACATTTTGTGATAAATAAATAAATGCTTACCAAAGAACCAGTATCCACCCCTCAGCCTGAAGTTAAGCATCAGACTGGCTTCCTGAAACTGCAGGGTGGTGTTAAACTCCATAGAGTTGTTTGAGTTAACCACGGTCGAGTTGCCAATCAAATTGTTCAAAGCTACGATAGAGCCAGTTTCTCCAAGGAGAATTCCCTCGGCGTACAGACGGAGGTGATCAAGAACATAATCGTGTGCAGCGGCGACATTAGTCTCGTTTGCTTGACGTCTGACACGGGAATGGGATTCGGGCACGGTCCAGGACGGGTTGTGTGCTGTGTACATAGCAAGGACGGAATCGTAACGCTCCTGGAGTTTGGAGAACATGTCTTCCATGAAGTTGTTGTGACGCTGAAGGAGATCGAAGCGGGATTCACCCTCGCGAGCATCCTTCAGGTTAATGAACAAGAAGTTGCCACTTTCGGGCTTGATGTCCGCTGAGAGGCCGTTTTCGGTCAGTTTGACATGGTCCACCTTCTCAGGGTCGGCCAGCTTGTTCAGCACGCGCAGAGGGTTCTCCACGGCGGGCAAGTAAACAGAGTCCCCGATGTTGGCGTGCAGGTAGGGGAAGGACGTCTTTCCGTCGGCATTTTTACGCGAAAAATCGTCCACGGAAAGAGTTTCGTCGATGAAGATCACTGTGAAGGGATCGTTGATGAGTTCCCGCTTCAGCACGACGCGGAAATCATTGGCGGAAACCTTCGCGAGGGGGTTGGATGCGATCCCTGATTCACTCAAGTCGCCCCACAGGAAAACTGGGACTTCCACTGCGATACTGCACACTACACTTAAAACTAAGGTGAGGAACACTTGACGGCTGCACGCCATTTCGGATATATTACACTATTGGACGCTTACGAACTAAAAAGTACGTTTTTAGTCCAAATTTGTCATAAAAAGACGAAAATTGAACGATGACGATTGACCATGGGTCATGTGAAAAGTGATCATATGATTAGTTTGACGCTTGTCTATGCTTGATAAAATATTGCCATAAAACTCTAAAAGAACAATAAAAAAAACATGTTTCCCGAACAATTTAACACCTTTAAAATATTTGGACGAGTTCAAATAAAAACCAACTTTTATTTACTTATTTTAAAAGAATCATATAGGCTAAAATATTAATCTAAACAAACTTTTAGTAAAAATTGCCAGTTAATAAAAATACTTGACCCTGTGACAGAACTTGTCAAAACGCTTTTTAATTATTTTCTCAATGTTGGCGTTACTATAACTATTATAAGGTTGTGTATACATGGCAACTATGTCCGTTCCGTTACCTTTGTAACGGAATGGAAAATAAAATAAATAATAAAATCATGCAAACAGCACACGATTTTACGCTGCTTCGCCGTAATCGGATAAAAAGAAGGAAATAGGTTTGCCAAAATATAGGTAAGGTAGGTAGGTATGTGCACGTAATATCCTGTACGATTTAAACATTTTCTGAAATGTGTAGCCAGCTGGTCTGGTTCCCCAGTTAAAAAGGTTGCGAAGGCCAGACAGCAGTCGCTTCCACCCCGGCCAGAGTGACCATTTTGGAGCAGTAGGTAATTACACGCAAGTGCTGACCATGAAATATTAGCAAATCAGTGGTTGCAGCGTTATTACGCTGCTTGTAAAGTTGGTAAACTCGGCCCTCGTCGGCTTTCGTCTATGGTCAGATGGTCAGAATATTTTTTTCAAAAAAGTCACGTCTGTTGTTAATGATTTTTGATTTCCTTTCCTGTCTTCTGTGCCAATTCTGTCAATTTTTGTAATTTCTGGATTCTACCAAGTTTCTACTTTGGATTCCATTCTACTGCTTGGAAACGTGTAGAAAACCACTGGAACATGATTAATTTAGAAGATCCTGAATTCAGAATTAGCATGCGATACCTACTTCTGTATTTCCTCCTCTTCCAAACCACCAAGGCCGACAAAGACATAATCCCGGTATTCTGACGGACGACAACGGTGCTATGGCCCACTTCAAGGTGGACGGCAATCCATTCGCCAAGATCAGCACTTCCTATTTCGCCGACATCATTCATGACGTGATCAAACGTAGCGAAGTCGTCATAATTTTTGTCGAAGAATGGTTCAGCGTAGAAGATATATCTTTGAAGGACAAGTTAGGGACGCCATACCATCATCTCCACCAGGGATTATTGGAGAATAAAGTGAAATACTTTCCTGGAGTCATTGAGCCTTACAAGTTGTTGAATCAGATTTTTCAGCCACAGCAGTTCAATGTGTTCTATTTGTCCTCTGGGACGAAGCTGCAGATGTTTGACGGCCATTTTAAGTACTTCTACATATTTTTCCAAGATGGCCACAATGAGACTAGAGCGGAAGTGTTGAGAAGACATGATTTGATTATGAGGGAGGTATACTTTGTGGTGCGGCAGCTGGCGCCGGGGCCTGTGGTGGCGTTCTACACCGGCAAGACCAACCCTGTAGAAGTGAGGCGAGCGGAGTTTGTGCCGATATCGCCCCTGTCGGTTGTCAAGGACCCGGGGGTGATGGTGGTCACGGATGGGGGGTTGTTCCGATTTGTTGGTTCGTTCTTTATTGCAATTATTTTACTTGGCGCGAGGAAACCAGTTTTAAAAATAAGATGGCGATGTCGCTTACGTGGTACTGCATAAATGTGTCAATAATACAGTCATGAAAATATTAGATGGCGCCACTTCCTCTTACGTCATGTGATAGGTAGCAGACGAGCAGGCGGATCACCTGATGGTAAGCAATTGCCGCCGCTCATGGACACTTGCAACACCAGTGGAGTTACAAGTGCGCTGCCAACCTTTTATCCCCTTTCCCCCAGGTGGGCCTCCGGTACCCTCACTCACTCGGCGAAGCACGCACAGGAGCTGCTACATGCCGGTTTTCTGTGAGGAGGTGGTATCATGCTGAAGTGTGGCTCTCCCACAGTTAAACTGCATAAATGTGTCAATAATACAGTCATGAATATAATAGATGGCGCCACTTCCTCTTACGTCATAGAGGTAGTGGTTTTCCACCAGAGCTGAGTTGAGCGAGGATAGGAAAATGAGGTGATTCTATTGGTGGATTTTTTTCTCGCACACTGTTTAACTAGGTACCTCGCACAGCTCTGGTGCAAAAACAGCCTAAGATGCAGGGTAGGATCCAGATCCTCAAAAATGGTTGTAGGCATCTACGGATTTTCTGACTTGGGACATAGTGGAAGGGGGGGGGGGGGGATTCTAAGCGACTCGATCCTCCTACTACGCCCGTGATTGTGGGCATCCAAGGATTTTCCGACTTGGAGCATCGTCGAAGGGCGGTCATAGCGGCTCGTCCCCCCATGCTACGCCCATAATTGTGGGTACAGACAGCCTCCCCCGCCAATCCTCTCTCCCTCTCTTAGACTGGAAACTGCTGATCCTAAGTTGATAGAAGAAAGTATGACGTCTCAAGTAAATTTCAGGTTGTGGGCATGCCCACAGTGCCCACAACCAGGGCCGTCTTAAACTAGGCCGGGGCCCTTGGGCACACAAAAATTGGAGGCCCTTTTAGAAAGTGAAAAAAAGTACTTAATGTGCCTATTCGATAAATATTTTTTTGAGAATAAATGTGTGAGGTAAATTGGTCCTTTCCTTCGGGGCCCCCTTGATAATAGGGGCCCTGGGCACGGGCCCCGTGTGCCCTTATGGGAAAGACGGTATTGCCTACAACAGTGGATCCGCCCTTGTACTTATCAAAGTACAACACATCAGTGTAGCTGTACGTACCTCCCTAACGTGCGCAGGAGTGTACGCGGCGACGCAGACGCGGCGCGCCATGTTCAACCAGGTGCCGATGGTCGCGGAGGAGACGTGGACCGCCACCACGCTCTCCACCAAGATGGCCTACACCGACTTCGAGCTGGAGTTCAACTTTAGCTTCAAGGATTATGAATGGGTGTTAGGTGCGTAGGTATAATAGGTCAATCATCATCATTATACTTTGATTCATATCAATATACTCTGATTCTTATTCATGTAAAGTAAACTGACAGATGTCAATGTGTCATTCCCATACATTGTCACTCAATTTGACACATGCAAAATGTCAAAATGCATATAAACTTGTCATTTTCATCTGTCAATTTAAGTACTCCACATGATTAAAAATCAGCGTATAGCAAATAGCAACCCACACTCGTCCACGACTGGACATAGGTCTCCCCTAATGCACGCCACTGCTTCCGATTTTCGGCCACTCTCATCCAGCCCACACCAGCCAGCCTTCGAAAGTCATCATCCCATCTTGTCGCAGGGCATCCAACACTACGCTTACCGAGTCGCGGTCTCCACTCAAGGACTTTACGACAATTTTATGAATGAGTCAATAAAGTCTTGAAATTAATTGATGGCGCCACTGGCGCTTATTGCTAATTCGGTGGGCTATGTCGGTGACTCTGGTTTTTGTCGGATTACATCATTTCTGATGTGGTCCTTCCAAAGATACTCGTGTTGTTCTTCAAGAAAGGCGACAACCGCAAATATAAAATTGTAATGCTATGGATTGTGTACTGGATTACCAAGTTATTTGTGCGGTTGACGTGTTATTTTCTACATCGCGAGACGAGATTTTTTCCAAACAATGACTACCAGAAGTCCAATTGGAGAATAATACCTAAGTGAGTCATGGATTCTTAAATGCAATCGTGACTGTTGTGGAGCGCCACTCGGGGACGTCTGCCCTGCGCCCTGCTTGGGAAAGTGTGTGGAACTGAGACAAGGTTTTTTATATGATAGGTAGCAGACGAGCAGCGGATCACCTGGTGGTAAGCAATTGCCGCCCGTCCATGATGAACACATACAACAAGTGCGCTGCTAACCTTTTATCCCCTTCCCCCCGATGGCCTCCAAACTTGTTATGTCAAACTTGCATACACTTTATAGAATAATTTTCTAGTAAGTTTGTTGCTTCGGAACTAGAAAGTTGATTTAACCTCGCTCAAGTTATACACTTGCAACGGCAAATTTGAGACAAAGCTTCAGTTTTGTTTGCTACATCCAACCTATCTCTGGTGGAAAAACAGCCTAAGATGCAGGGACGGATCCAGACCTCAAAAATGGTTGTAGGCATCTACGGATTTTCTGACTTGGGACATAGTGGAAGGGGGGGGGGGGATTCTAGCGACTCGTTCCTCCTACTACGCCCGTGATTGTGGGCATCCAAGGATTTTCCGACTTGGAGCATCGTCGAAGGGCGGTCATAGCGGCTCGTCCCCCCATGCTACGCCCATAATTGTGGGTACAGACAGCCTCCCCCGCCAATCCTCTCTCCCTCTCTTAGACTGGAAACTGCTGATCCTAAGTTGATAGAAGAAAGTATGACGTCTCAAGTAAATTTCAGGTTGTGGGCATGCCCACAGTGCCCACAACCAGGGCCGTCTTAAACTAGGCCGGGGCCCTTGGGCACACAAAAATTGGAGGCCCTTTTAGAAAGTGAAAAAAAGTATTGTACCTATTCGATAAATATTTTTTTGAGAATAAATGTGTGAGGTAAATTGGTCCTTTCCTTCGGGGCCCCCTTGATAATAGGGGCCCTGGGCACGGGCCCCGTGTGCCCTTATGGGAAAGACGGTATTGCCTACAACAGTGGATCCGCCCTTGCTAAGATGACAATCCATTGAAGAATTGACACTTAAGTGTACTTATCAAAGTACAACACATCAGTGTAGCTGTACGTACCTCCCTAACGTGCGCAGGAGTGTACGCGGCGACGCAGACGCGGCGCGCCATGTTCAACCAGGTGCCGATGGTCGCGGAGGAGACGTGGACCGCCACCACGCTCTCCACCAAGATGGCCTACACCGACTTCGAGCTGGAGTTCAACTTCAGCTTCAAGGATTATGAATGGGTGTTGGGTGCGTATAATAGGTCAATCATCATCATCATCATCATTATACTCTGATTCATAATCATGTAAAGTAAACTGACAGATGTCAATGTGTCATCCCCATACATTATCACTCAATTTGACACATGCAAAATGTCAAAATGCATAGAAACTTGTCATTTTCATCTGTCAATTTAGTCCACATGATAAAAAATCAGAGTATAGCAAATAGCAACCCACACTCGTCCACGACTGGACATAGGTCTCCCCTAATGCACGCCACTGCTCCCTATTTTCGGCCACTCTCATCCAGCCCACACCAGCCAGCCTTCGAATGTCATCATCCCGTCTTGTCGTAGGGCGTCCAACACTACGCTTACCGAGTCGCGATCTCCACTCAATGCCTTTACGACAATTTTATGAATGAGTCAATAAAGCTTGAAATTGATTGATGGCGCCACTGCCGCTTATGGCTTAGGGGGCAACTTGGGCAAAAAATCTCGGGCAGGAATTTCAAGATTTTTTAGTTGGTCACTGTTCTAACCTAATTAATGTAACCAATATTTGTTGTTTCACAGGGTTTAGTATGTAATCATCACAAATATTTAGGCGGGGCTAATTCTAAATACTGACCAGCTAAAAAATCTTGAAATTCCTGTCCAAGCTTAAGTATTAGACACAGGTCCCTCCATCAGCCCATGGTCCTTCCTACCGTCTCGGCATACGGACAGAATCTTGGGAGACGCTCACCAGGTACTTGCCAAGGGCTCTTTCCCCGGTGCGTTTCTTCACTCCCTACAAAGTCTGTGTCTTTAGCCCATCTCAATGTCACTTCTCCCCAAATGGGGCGTGAAACACCACAGCACCCATACAAGCGACTCGCGCTCGGGCAGTTCCACATCAATCGAACTCCTTCCTAATGTCAAGCCTTTGTGTGCAAACGCACGCAACCGTCGAAAACCTTCTGCAGAGTTCACCATCTCTTGATAGTATACTGGTCCTATCTCGTTCCTGTTCTGAATGACTATTCAGCACCCAAGCTTCAGCACTAAAGCCCGAGTTGCCCCTTGCTTTTTTGACGGAGTATAATGTTGCGTAGAGAACGTTGCGCTCCTGGAGGGAGGTGAGGAGGTGGGCCGCACACAGATGGCGGTAGGCGCGCGGTGGCGCACCGCATACTACTGTGGGGAGCCACTCGTGGTGGTCAACACGCGGGACGGCAGCTCAGTCACCATATCGGAATATCAGGTAATAAACTAGCGTAGCTGGCTTAGGCTGCTTCTCCACCAGAGCCGCGCGAGGAAAAACCCACCAATAGGATCACTTCATTTTCCTAGCCTGGCTCAGCTCAGCTCAGCCACAAAATAATTACACACAGAAAGTAGGCTGCCCACTAACAGCTAAAAACGTGTCATGTACTCACGCATGCGCACTAACGGGGAAATACGCCTTTTCGACCACATTAATCCTAGCCTATGACATAAGATTGTCGAACTGTCGAGGTCTGTGGTAGAGGCCGCGCGCTTATGTACTTATGCCGGGCAACAACCCTAGCATATGTCAACGTACTCTTCTAAATTCAAAATCAGGCTGAGTCTACCTTCTGTGTATAATTATTTTGTGGCTCAGCTCAGCTCTGGTGGAAAAGGGTTGTGTGAAGAATGACATGACTGAAAAGGGGGTGGATGATACGATGACGAATGCCAGGGACGAATGGAAGAATACTGCGCCGACACCTGGTAACCTGGGAACAGGGCAGGGAGATGATGATGAATACCATAATTATTTTTATGTAAGAAATGACAGCATCTGCTCAGATATTAATGCAGTACTGAATGTTCAGACATTAATGGTTACTTGTAGCGCATAGAACTTATTGGCATTTTAATTTGTTCAGATATATTTGGTCACCTTACCTGCTATGATATATCTGACGGCGACTGTAGCAGACGAGCAGGCGGATCACCTGATGACCTGTTCATTTACGTTGACAGATCCAACCGCTGCGAAGGGAAGGCTACCGCAGCGTGCGGGGCAGCAATGCTAGGAGAGATGGGGACGGTGGGCCGCCCCCGGATCCTGAAACGACGACTGTAGGAGGCGGAGGCGGAGGGGGAGACAATCAGGTAAACTATACCTACTGCCAACGCTACCATCGATAGATCTAAAGTAAAGTATCAGACTATATCAGCGGTCGTCACACTTAACTGTTCAAGGGCCACACAACAATGTGAGCATCAGGGCCCGGGCCGCCGTATGTGAAGGCGTTTCAAGAGCTTTTGCATACTTATCCATAGTAGTCCATACTATTAAACTATTAATTAATCTACTTTATCGCGGGCCACACCCCCCCCAACCCCCCTATGCGGCGGGGGGTTACCGACTAAACCCCTGGACTCTTCCTCATGTCCATCGCGGGAGAAAGTCGTGGGGCAAATAGCGTGAAGCCCTCGCACCACGACATCTCTCCAACGGTGGCCCGCCTACCGGCGGGCCCGGCGGTGCTCCTCCGGGGTCGGGCGGAAGGGGACAGCCGAGAGAGTTGAGCCGTCCCACCGGGCTGTGGAGGGTGTCCGTTCAATGCCGGTGGTGGTACCCCCGTACAAGCGAGAAGCAACTTGCGCCGACACATTAAGAGTGTCGACAAATTATCTCGCGGCGCGCATGTTAGCCCGGCAGCCGGCAGGTTGACTGGTGCATATATTCATTTGTTTAATTTTCCCAGACATTTGGGGATTCTGTCAACTGCGGGCCGTACTACAACGTGACGATCCTCGCCGGTCTGTTCGTGTCTGCGATCCTCCTGATGATCCTGTTCTGCGGCGTGACGGCCATGTACGATTGCAAAAACAACGACCGGTTCGACGATCCGCAGGGGAAACCCTTCGTAGCCGCCATGGAGAGTTTGCATTGAAAGATGCATAACTTTGCCGCCCGTTGATTTAAGGGGCTATATTCGATACTATCGACGAAACTGGCGCCGCCAACAGGGTGTCTGTGAACATTTACATCCCTTTAACCACGTGTTCTACCAACCATTCTGAACAACATTTTTCTGACTTTTGAAAATTCGCATAAAAAAATTTCAATCTCTCCAGCACAAAGCCGGTCACGTGACTTGGTCATTTTGTATGGGGAGCCGAAAAGTTTTTCGAAGAATTTGGAAAAGTTGTTGAACAAATGTTGTTCAGAATGTTTGATAGAACCCGTGGTTGAAGGGATGTAAATGTTCACAGATACACCCAGTCTCGATGAAATTAGTGCTGCCAACCTATTTACACTGATTGTGGCGACAATATAATATTTTTTAAGAAAGTAAAACTTTACAAACATAGATGCAAGTAAATTGGATTTTTCGAGATGCAATATAATATTTTTCACATGACAAGGAACAAATGTTCATTATTGCTAAAAACGGCCACATTTACTCGGCGGCGCTAGTTTCGTCATTGTAGCCCCTGTGTTGTGATACTTCAATATTTTATTAGTATACAGACTCGAGTCTATTATGAAAGCTATTATGAATTACAATATAAGGTGCACATTTATTTTACACTAAGAGTATTAATGTTAATTTAAGTTATTTAGGTACAGTCAGCGTCATATATATATATCTAGTTACGTCCAAGATGTCCAAATACTTAGCAACATTTACAGAACGAAGTAATACAATACAACCAACGTTGTCAAATTTAACAGAGCATTCATAGTGGTCCAAAATATCGGAACAATTGATTAGGCAAATTCAAACCATTCTAATGAAGAAATATTGATAGACGTTAACAGTTGTTCTGATATTTTTGACGACGGTGAATGCTCTGGTGAATCTGGATACTTTGGTTGTATTGATATTATTGCATAGCGTGAATATCATTAAGTATCTTGGATGTACCGTTATGTATGACGCTGCCTACAATATGTAGTTAAAATAAAACCCAAAAGTTCAGTAAATAAAAAAATATATTCAAATAAGTTGACAAATTTCATTTATTTACAGATACCAACCATTTCACAAATATACCAATAAATAAGCAATAACTTACACCTGCGACCTTGAGCGGCCTCATTATTAAAATAATCGTAGAAAATCAGGACATCTACCCCCTGATTACAAACAGTGGCTTAAAGTTAAACTTGGTTTAATGCTGTCACTTTTATTTGTCACATTTACAAAAGTAACAGCATCATTTAAACCGTGACTACCTTCAGTCTTTGTAATAAGGGGGTAATATTCTTAGGCATTATAACAAGATCGTCTTAAAACGACGCATTCTCATAATTTTTTTAAAGAATGTTCATACAAAGATCTTGTACGCCTTAGAATACAGATGCAAAGTTTCAATATTATGATTCTTACATAAAAATACAAATAATTAGTTTACAAAAATACCTGATCCTGCCTGAAAATGCTACTAAGACAAGGTAAAATAAAAATAGTATAATATTAATTTCAATTAAAACTATACTCTGATTCATAATCATGTAAAGTAAACTGACAGATGAAAATGACAAGTTTCTATGCATTTTGACATTTTGCATGTGTCAAATTGAGTGATAATGTATGGGGATGACACATTGACATCTGTCAGTTTACTTTACATGATTATGAATCAGAGTAGTCACCACCGGGAGTCCCTGTTCGTGTAAGTTCCTATCAACAGATAATATTATATAGATTTTAGAACTTTTTTATTTTACCAATGTCAAAAGTAAATTAGACTTCATTGTGGTAAATAAATTAATTGAGCAAAACATATAAAATGTGGCAATTTTATCCCCTTTTTACAAAACGAAGCCTAAAGTTAGTCATGGTTTAAAGTTGACAGTTGACATATAAAAGTGACAGCATTACGACTATACTCTGATTCATAATCATGTAAAGTAAACTGACAGATGTCAATGTGTCATCCCCCATACATTATCACTCAATTTGACAAATGCAAAAGTCAAAAATGCATAGAAACTTGGTCATTTTCATCTGTCAGTTTACTTTACATAATTATGAATCAGAGTATACATATTATTTCAAAGGTGCCAAATAAAAGTGACTGCATCAGTTTAAGCCAGATTAACTTTAAACTACGTTTTGTAACAACGGGTTCAAAAGTTCAGGAACAGAAACGATTGAGTAGGAATGTTAAATTTATTGTTCACTTCAACGCAACGATAACATACATAACATATAACGTCTATGTATTTATTTTGTCATACACAACTCCTAGAACCGACTATAACACCAAATAATTATTCAATTTGTGACCTAGATATAAAATGTATGCTTAAAATTCCCAAATATTGTGCTGATAGTCAAAATTATCAATACGAAGATATTGACAAAATTATATATGCTATTAACTTGTCAAAATTACGTTTACGTCGTAAAAGTCAAACTGTATTGACAAAATTATATGAATGATAATCTTACAAGACAAGCAATGTGAATTTTAAATCTACATTTTTAAAAAGTTTAATAGATTTTTTACCAAATCGCCTCTTTACTTGAATAACGTGACAAGTCTAAAAGAACTTGGCTTGAACTTGTGACGTTATTTAAGTAAAGAAGCGAAATATCCAGTGCATATTCACCTACTGTGCATTTGCTTTATTAACAGTTTTTTTGTTCAAAATATTTTTATTTTAACTTTTTTTATAAAACATCTAATACATAGCCCTCTTCTTTATAAATAACAGCGTCCATCGAAAAATATACTATATTTTAAACCAGTGCTCAACTATGTGATTGGCGCGGAGTCTTCAAAAATAATTTGATACAACTCGAAATTCAAATAATAAGAGGCCATAGAATCGCATTTTGATATATGACGCGAAGTAAACAACGTATATCACAGCCGACCAAAATCCACAATTTAATTGTAACTTCGTTTAGAGACAATCTTGTCAAAAATTGGTGAAGCTATTTTCGTGGTTGACTGT
Organism: Cnaphalocrocis medinalis; assembly: GCA_014851415.1. Lineage (NCBI taxonomy): Eukaryota > Metazoa > Arthropoda > Insecta > Lepidoptera > Crambidae > Cnaphalocrocis > Cnaphalocrocis medinalis. The sequence continues at coordinate 3,932,503 of CM026303.1, read as the reverse complement.
GCTTATATTTTTCATACTTTAATTTAAAAACTTCGCACCAAACCCTAACACAGCTACACTAATATCAGTGCATATAAATTTCGTTGTTACCAACGGTATACTCGTCTCGCTCACGCAGGCCGTTAGAGAAGGATGGCAACAAGTTAAACATTTACTACTCTTACATAAGATCTATGTTGTACTTACATGATGTAAACGTGGACGTGCTCAAATATTGTAATTAAAATTAATCAAAATAATGCAGGGTGTATCTGTGAACATTTAGATTCCTTTAACCACGTTTTCTACCAACCATTCTGAACAATTTTCAACGACTTTCGAAAATTCGTATATTTTTTTTATTCCCCATACAAAATGAACAAGATGACCGATTTTGTACGTAGTTGAATTTTTTTATGCGATTGTCCAAAAGTCATTGAACAAATGTTGTTCAGAATAATTGGTAGAAGACGTGGTCAAAGAGATGTAAACAATCACAGATACATCCTGTATCCTGAATGCAATTTTACAAGTGAAGTAAAAAACAATATTTTTATGCAAACAAAAAATTAAATGACATTGGAATGCCCGAATTAGGTATATAAAAGGCCATGTTGACAGGTGTTATGTAATAAAACACAATTATATTTTAACCTTAGCAATATTTAGCTTGCGTTGGCTATTATATTCAGACAGCACCGTTAATGTATAGTTAGATTCATAGGAGAAATCTAACAGTCAAAATTAGGACTTAATCTACAGTGAAAAGTTTTACTTTGAAAATAAATAGTAACTCATGTTTCTGTATTTTAAGGAAAAAAAAATAACATAATTTTTTTTTTCCTTAAATTACAGTTGTCGTGAATTCTTAAGCTTTAAAATGAATTAAAAAATACATTTTATTTAATTTAAACTTAAACTACATATTACATAACACCGCCCTTTTGTTCGTTCGACATATAAAAAAAGAAATATACATATCATCTTTACAAAACCCGCTAAATTAACTAATATTACATATTATATTATATCTAGAAACATGTCTAGGTGTCTGTTATGGTTTCATTTCATCACTTTCAAGGCGTTAAGATTATTTTTAATAATAATAGTTTTATATTATGCGCGTGAAAGGGACCTCTAAATAAAAAATATATAATTTCACGACCATCATTGTCCTGACGAGTTGGCTTAAGATTTTATATGTTACATTTGTTGCCAATATAAAAATATGTGGTCGTAGATTTTAGCTGCCAGACCGAAAATGGCGACATATCATATAGGAGGCCAAGACTCATTTTGGGCTGAGCCCTAGGTGTAAGAAAGTAATGGAAAAATAAGAATATTGAAAGACACCTCAGATATTCCATTGGGGGACCCAAACGCAAATTTGGACTGACTTCTTTGTAACAGAAAACGTTTAGAAAAGATGGTTATATAGACGAACGCAACGTACGTCTGTGTGTTGCAATGTCCGCCCTAAACTACATCATAACATCTATATTGTTTAAATACTTGATAACTACGTAAAATAGTATAATCAGAAAATAATATAAGATATGTTGAGCATAAAATAAATAACAATAAATACATTTTATTTAATTTAAACTTAAACTACATATTACATAACACCGCCCTTTTGTTCGTTCGACATATAAAAAAAGAAATATACATATCATCTTTACAAAACCCGCTAAATTAACTAATATTACATATTATATTATATCTAGAAACATGTCTAGGTGTCTGTTATGGTTTCATTTCATCACTTTCAAGGCGTTAAGATTATTTTTAATAATAAATAATAGTTTTATATTATGCGCGTGAAAGGGACCTCTAAAGAAAAAATATATAATCTCACGACCATCATTGTCCTGACGAGTTGGCTTAAGATTTTATATGTTACATTTGTTGCCAATATAAAAATATGTGGTCGTAGATTTTAGCTGCCAGACCGAAAATGGCGACATATCATATAGGAGGCCAAGACTCATTTTGGGCTGAGCCCTAGGTGTAAGAAAGTAATGGAAAAATAAGAATATTGAAAGACACCTCAGGTATTCCATTGGGGGACCCAAACGCAAATTTCTTTAACGGAAAACGTTTAGAAAATATGGTAATATAGCTGAACGAAACGTGCGTCTGTGTATTGCAATATCCGCCCCAAACTACATCAGAACTTCTCAATTATTGGAAAAACTTGATAACTACGTAAAATAGTATAATCAGAAAATAATATAAGATATGTTGAGCATAAAATAAATAACAATAAATACATGTTTATGACTTTTTGAAGTGATGTCACGTTTACCAGCGCCTCATGCAGGTTTTCCCATTACTTTTAAAACCCCTTAAATTAACCTCGTACCCTTTTTCACCCTTAATCAATAACAGCAGCAAATCATGCATCCACTAGCGCCTATATTCCACAAAATGATGACATGTCTGACAATAGACATGTCAAAGTTAAAATTCCGGATTTAAAAATCTTTCCAGTATTAGGTCTAGTGGGTGCAATTATGACCGCTTTATTATAATAATAAAGTACAGTATAAATAGCCTTTATTTAATAGAATAATTACCTAAGCGACATCACATGTATTTGACTAACTATTTAACTTAAAAATAATCATTTTGATACATCCAGCAGACATGCATCCACTAGCGCCTATATTCCACAAAATGATGACATGTCTGACAATAGACATGTCAGAGTTAAAATTCCGGATGTTAAAATCTTTCCAGTATTAGAGCTAGTGGGTGCATTATGACCGCTTTATTATAATAATAAAGTACAGTATAATATGCCTTTATTTAATAGTATTTTAACCTAAGCGACATCACATGTATTTGACTTAACTATTTAACTTAAAAATAATCATTTTCATACATCCATCATCTTTCATAAATAAATAAATATATTTTTTTAATTACCATAAACTAAAGGAAATGGAAGTTTATCTATTTATTTATGGTAATTAAAAATAGTGTAATATTTTAATCAGTAACATCACTTCAATAATCGAAATAGCTGCATGAAAATATAATGTATTAGTAATAATAATTGAGATTTTCTAAATAACATATAAAAATGACAAATCATTTTAGTTTAGTTGGTCATGTTTGTAGATAAATTATAGATTAAAAATAATATATTAAAAAAAAAGTTTTATGATATAGATGGCAGATCAGCAGACGGATCACCTGATGGTAAGCGATTGTCGCCGCCCGTAGGCAACACCAGTGCAGACACAAGTGCGCTGCTAACCTTTAACCCCCTTTTCCCCCGAATGGATTCTCTGTTAACCTCACTCACCTCGGCGAAACACAGCACAACTTTACGTCTTTATCCTTTGTTCATAAGTGAGGAGAGTTATTACGATAAAAGCACAGTCCGATTTGATCTCAAGTCTCCAATTATGTAACTTTCGGTAAGATTTTATCCATACATTCAAAAGTCCCAATTTATATTAGAATTATATTCAGCTTTCAGAGAAAGCAAACTTTATTCTAGTTTGTAATATTGTTTATCAATGTATAACGCCTTCAAGACGATTAGATTCCCCCATACAGACAGACACCTAATCACACCTCAATAGAAGATATTCTTAAAAGAACGGATCATTAAGAAAAACTTAGGATTACACTAAAAGACAAGATTGGAATGAAAGTGAAACGAAACGATATTTTTATTTTTATGTGCAATGTTGTATAAAAAAAATCGAATATAAAATGCAATAACCGGCCCTAAGTTTTTTAAAAATGATCCGATTTTTTCGTTACCATAACTTATGAGTAAGATTTCCAACAGAAAGCTTCATAGTGCTTACATGAATATTACATTCAAAAATATGCTATCATCCAATGTGTTCAAAATTATTTTATATTAATGTTATCCATCTGTTGGTAAACAATAACATTTTAAATTCTTTACCCCTTATTTCAAAACGAAGACTGTATTTAATGGCTTGAATAGAGTTCGCCACACATTTATTTTGCCAATATCAAGTAGATTAAAAGGCACACGTTTCTCGCTTTGGTACTAAACTGTTTTCATTTCATAAATTTGTTTGCATATTATTATTGTGCCATTGAGAGTACACATGATTGTGATCAAATTCGATATGTACTTATATTATTTTGCACACATTAGATGCTTACATAAATCTGACATAAAACAATCTAATCCACTTCACGCTTACACAAATCTGAGCAAATCGTACAGACGCCTGCAATAAGATGTAAACATCTCTATGTCTGGACTATAAAGTTCATTTTTTGAGGTTGTATACATATTAGTGCCCGTGACTGTACATGTCCAACGTCCTCCATATTAGTGCAGTGGGGACATGTAGGTGATGTCATCCCACGGGTGACGGTATAGTGGCTGCTTCATTCTCTTCTGGTCGAGGTAGTGGCCGACCAGGCCGATGGTTCGGCCGAGGACGAAGAGTGCGTTGATCGAGCCCATTGCTATGTAGTTGTTGCCTTCCTCCCTGTTGGGTAAAAGGGGGGAATTAGTGTGTTGTTAGTTTTTTTTCATTTGTAATATTGATGTCGTGGCCATATCGTAGAATTGCTCAATTAATCCATGAAATTCATTTATATTATCTTCTTCTTCTTTACTATATATAAAGAGATAACTTCTATAGACAACGACAAGGCTTATAGGTAAACCGGAAACACAAAACGCTTGCGCGATGTAATTGGGCACAGCGCCATCTATTGGTTCATTTCTGATTGGGCTTCTTCCCTGTGGTGATGGGCCTCCACTAGTGATGACTTACTGTGTGAACAGCTGGCAGTGGCGGAACAGGTCCACCATGGCTGCGGCCACGATGCCGTCCACGTTGAGGATCAGGTTGGGCTTCTTCCTGGTGGTGATGGGCCTCCACTAGTGATGACTTACTGTGTGAACAGCTGGCAGGTGGCGGATCAGGTCCACCATGGCTGCGGCCACGAGGCCGTCCACGTTGAGGATCAGGTTGGGCTTCTTCCTGGTGGTGATGGCCTCCACTAGTGATGACTTACTGTGTGAACAGCTGGCAGTGGCGGAACAGGTCCACCATGGCTGCGGCCACGATGCCGTCCACGTTGAGGATCAGGTTGGGCTTCTTCCTGGTGGTGATGGCCTCCACTAGTGATGACTTACTGTGTGAACAGCTGGCAGTGGCGGAACAGGTCCACCATGGCTGCGGCCACGATGCCGTCCACGTTGAGGATCAGGTTGGGCTTCTTCCTGGTGGTGATGGCCTCCACTAGTGATGACTTACTGTGTGAACAGCTGGCAGTGGCGGAACAGGTCCACCATGGCTGCGGCCACGATGCCGTCCACGTTGAGGATCAGGTTGGGCTTCTTCCTGGTGGTGATGGCCTCCACTAGTGATGACTTACTGTGTGAACAGCTGGCAGTGGCGGAACAGGTCCACCATGGCTGCGGCCACGATGCCGTCCACGTTGAGGATCAGGTTGGGCTTCTTCCTGGTGGTGATGGCCTCCACTAGTGATGACTTACTGTGTGAACAGCTGGCAGTGGCGGAACAGGTCCACCATGGCTGCGGCCACGATGCCGTCCACGTTGAGGATCAGGTTGGGCTTCTTCCTGGTGGTGATGGCCTCCACTAGTGATGACTTACTGTGTGAACAGCTGGCAGTGGCGGAACAGGTCCACCATGGCTGCGGCCACGATGCCGTCCACGTTGAGGATCAGGTTGGGCTTCTTCCTGGTGGTGATTGGCCTCCACTAGTGATGACTTACTGTGTGAACAGCTGGCAGTGGCGGAACAGGTCCACCATGGCTGCGGCCACGATGCCGTCCACGGTTGAGGATCAGGTTGGGCTTCTTCCTGGTGGTGATGGCCTCCACTAGTGATGACTTACTGTGTGAACAGCTGGCAGTGGCGGAACAGGTCCACCATGGCTGCGGCCACGATGCCGTCCACGTTGAGGATCAGGTTGGGCTTCTTCCTGGTGGTGATGGCCTCCACTAGTGATGACTTACTGTGTGAACAGCTGGCAGTGGCGGAACAGGTCCACCATGGCTGCGGCCACGATGCCGTCCACGTGGAGGATCAGGTTGGGCTTCTTCCTGGTGGTGATGGCCTCCACTAGTGATGACTTACTGTGTGAACAGCTGGCAGTGGCGGAACAGGTCCACCATGGCTGCGGCCACGATGCCGTCCACGTTGAGGATCAGGTTGGGCTTCTTCCTGGTGGTGATGGCCTCCACTAGTGATGACTTACTGTGTGAACAGCTGGCAGTGGCGGAACAGGTCCACCATGGCTGCGGCCACGATGCCGTCCACGTTGAGGATCAGGTTGGGCTTCTTCCTGGTGGTGATGGCCTCCACTAGTGATGACTTACTGTGTGAACAGCTGGCAGTGGCGGAACAGGTCCACCATGGCTGCGGCCACGATGCCGTCCACGTTGAGGATCAGGTTGGGCTTCTTCCTGGTGGTGATGGCCTCCACTAGTGATGACTTACTGTGTGAACAGCTGGCAGTGGCGGAACAGGTCCACCATGGCTGCGGCCACGATGCCGTCCACGTTGAGGATCAGGTTGGGCTTCTTCCTGGTGGTGATGGCCTCCACTAGTGATGACTTACTGTGTGAACAGCTGGCAGTGGCGGAACAGGTCCACCATGGCTGCGGCCACGATGCCGTCCACGTTGAGGATCAGGTTGGGCTTCTTCCTGGTGGTGATGGCCTCCACTAGTGATGTTGTCTCAATTTATATATTTATTTGAATTGTTTGCATATTTTAGTGTGCCATTGAGAGTACACATGATTGTGATCAAATTCGATGCTTATATTATTTTGCTCACATTGGATGCTCACATAAATCTGACATAAAACAATCTAATCCACTTCACGCTTACACAAATCTGAGCAAATCGTACAGACGCCTGCATTAAAATGTAAACACCTCTGGACTATAAAGTTCATTTTTTTAATGAGGTTGTATACATATTAGTGCCCGTGACTGTACATGTCCGACGTCCTCCATATTAGTGCAGTGGGGACATGTAGGTGATGTCGTCCCACGGGTGGCGGTATAGTGGTTGCTTCATTCTCTTCTGGTCGAGGTAGTGGCCGACCAGGCCGATGGTTCGGCCGAGGACGAAGAGTGCGTTGATCGAGCCCATTGCTATGTAGTTGTTGCCTTCCTCCCTGTTGGGTAAAAGGGGGGAATTAGTGTGTTGTTAGTTTTTTTTCATTTGTAATATTGATGTCGTGGCCATATCGTAGAATTGCTCAATGAATCCATGAAATTCATATTATCTATCTATATCTATCTATCTTCTATACTATTTTTTTATGTGATAGGTACCAGACGAGCAGGCGGATCACCTGATGGTAAGCAATTGCCGCCGCTCATGGACACTTGCAACACCAGTGGAGTTAGGTACAAGGGAGTATTTACAAAGAGATAACTTCTATAGACAACGACAAGGCTTATAGGTAAACCGAAAACATGAAACGCTTGCGCGATGTAATTGGACACAGCGCCATCTATTGGTTCGTTTCTGAATTACGGTCCCGAAGCGAAGAGAGGGCGGGCCACTAGTGTTTTTATAAAGAGGTTAATTCTATACGTAAAGGCTTAAAGGTAAAAAAAACTATTGACAATTTTCCAATTGGGAGGAAAGGAAGTCAAAGATTGGTAGCGCACGGGTGACTCTACTGGTGTTGCCGGTGTCTGTAAGCGGCGGCAATCGCTTACCATCAGGTGATCCGTCTGCTCGTTTGCTACCTATAACATAAAAAAAATGTCTTACTGTGTGAACAGCTGGCAGTGGCGGAACAGGTCCACCATGGCTGCGGCCACGATGCCGTCCACGTTGAGGATCAGGTTGGGCTTCTTCTGGTGGTGATGGCCTCCATAGTGATGACTTACTGTGTGAACAGCTGGCAGTGGCGGAACAGGTCCACCATGGCTGCGGCCACGATGCCGTCCACGTTGAGGATCAGGTTGGGCTTCTTCTGGTGGTGATGGCCTCCACTAGTGATGACTTACTGTGTGAACAGCTGGCAGTGGCGGAACAGGTCCACCATGGCTGCGGCCACGATGCCGTCCACGTTGAGGATCAGGTTGGGCTTCTTCCTGGTGGTGATGGCCTCCACTAGTGATGACTTACTGTGTGAACAGCTGGCAGTGGCGGAACAGGTCCACCATGGCTGCGGCCACGATGCCGTCCACGTTGAGGATCAGGTTGGGCTTCTTCCTGGTGGTGATGGCCTCCACTAGTGATGACTTACTGTGTGAACAGCTGGCAGTGGCGGAACAGGTCCACCATGGCTGCGGCCACGATGCCGTCCACGTTGAGGATCAGGTTGGGCTTCTTCCTGGTGGTGATGGCCTCCATAGTGATGACTTACTGTGTGAACAGCTGGCAGTGGCGGAACAGGTCCACCATGGCTGCGGCCACGATGCCGTCCACGTTGAGGATCAGGTTGGGCTTCTTCCTGGTGGTGATGGCCTCCACTAGTGATGACTTACTGTGTGAACAGCTGGCAGTGGCGGAACAGGTCCACCATGGCGGCGGCCACGATGCCGTCCACGTTGAGGATCAGGTTGGGCTTCTTCCTGGTGGTGATGGCCTCCACTAGTGATGACTTACTGTGTGAACAGCTGGCAGTGGCGGAACAGGTCCACCATGGCTGCGGCCACGATGCCGTCCACGTTGAGGATCAGGTTGGGCTTCTTCCTGGTGGTGATGGCCTCCACTAGTGATGACTTACTGTGTGAACAGCTGGCAGTGGCGGAACAGGTCCACCATGGCTGCGGCCACGATGCCGTCCACGTTGAGGATCAGGTTGGGCTTCTTCCTGGTGGTGATGGCCTCCACTAGTGATGACTTACTGTGTGAACAGCTGGCAGTGGCGGAACAGGTCCCCATGGCTGCGGCCACGATGCCGTCCACGTTGAGATCAGGTTGGGCTTCTTCCTGGTGGTGATGGCCTCCACTAGTGATGACTTACTGTGTGAACAGCTGGCAGTGGCGGAACAGGTCCACCATGGCTGCGGCCACGATGCCGTCCACGTTGAGGATCAAGTTGGGCTTCTTCCTGGTGGTGATGGCCTCCACGTCCAGCGCGTAGCGGGTGACGGGCCAGCAGGGCCAGCGTGACGTCACGTACGCCTTCAGCTCTCGCACGCGGCTGTCCGGGTTGTTTATTGATTTCACTCTGGAATGGTAGATATTTTATTGATTATAAATACTCACAACATTGACCTGCTCTGTACTATAGTCGGGCCGCTGTAAGAAGTCCGATTCGACACATACTACTGTGTCAGATGACATGTCAGACTGACAGCACTAGTGAGGGACAACGGTAAAATATTATAAATGCGAAAGTAACTCTGTCTGTCTGTCTGTTACTCTTTCACGCCAAAACTACTCAACGGATTTAAATGAAATTTGGGTATACAGATAATCTAGACCCTGAGAAAGGACATAGGCTACTTTTTATGCGAAAAGGGGGTTGTAATGGTTGAAAGGGGGGTAAAAAGTTACTTTTCCACGCGGACGGAGTCGCGGGCGGCCGCTAGTTGTCTATAAGTAACAGTTATATCTTTTTTTTTAGACTATAGGCCAACGCGTGACGATGAGGTCTAGGATGACACGCGTTTGCCTAGAAGATGCCTGTATACTCTTGCCTACCCTTGCCCTCTTGTTACCGAGTCGCGGTCTCCACTCAAGGACTTTACGGCTCCAACGGTTGTCAGTTTGATGAAGTTTGCACGAAACAAGTTAATATATACCTGTGTCCGATGCCCATGATGAGCTCTCCCTTCGCCCGCTTCTCGTTGACGAACTCCTGCGGGTGCTGCCCGCGGTCGTACGCCGCGCAGAAGTCCGCCGCCGCGCGGTCCAGCGCGCCGCCGAACCGGTCGCCCTGTAAGTAAGTAAGTATTTATTGACCACAACAAACAATATAATTAATTTTCGAAAAAAAGAAAGAAAAGCGACTTTAAGACTACAGCCCCAATATACACCATTGAAAAAATTTTTTTGTTTTTGTAGTTTTTTTTTCAAAAATCACCGAGTCAATTTTGATAAAACCTATATGGGACCTTTGAATGATGGCCTAAATCGAGTAGCATACATACAAAAATAAACATATGGGTCGAATTGAGAACCTTCCTCCTTTTTGAAATCGGTAAAAAAAAATAGTGGCCAGTAGTAATACAAATGGGGGCTACCGGTCGCCCTGTATGTAAGTAAGTAAGCATTTCAGTAGGTAAAGATTCAGGCCTAAGAAAAGATGGCGTGACGATTTCGATCATCACTCCGAAAACAGAGAATTGGCCTCCAGATCCAAAGACAAAATATCTATTTCATCAACAAACATTTGTCTTGGTGCGGGAATCGAACCCGCGAACCTTGCGTCTCAACCGGCGCACAAACCATTACGCCAAACGGGTTGTTATTTTGTGTGCGACAATTTGCAATCGTCGAAAACTTTCGCTGTTGACTATCTCCTGATGGTAAATATGTTCAATGAAGTACCGACGGCGTCTCCCATGATTCGGTCCTTCCAAGAAGCGCCTTCTAAGGTAAGACCATGGAAAGGACCACCTTCCCATGGTCTTATCTTCGTGGGAGCATAACCCACCAAGGTTATGCTCAGTTCAGGGCTGTCAAAGCTACTCACGATGGTGAGCAGGCCGCTGACGACGGAGGAGATGAGGTCCTTGCCGGCGCGCGCGGTGACCATGGTCGACTGTGACCGTGGTCGGCTGTGACCGTGGTCGGCTGTGACCGTGGTCGGCTGTGACCGTGGTCGGCTGTGACCGTGGTCGGCTGTGACCATGGTCGGCTGTGACCGTGGTCGGCTGTGACCATGGTCGGCTGTGACCATGGTCGGCTGTGACCATGGTCGGCTGTGACCATGGTCGGCTGTGACCATGGTCGGCGGTGACCGTGGTGATGCGGTGTGAGCTACTCACGATGGTGAGCAGGCCGCTGACGACGGAGGAGATGAGGTCCTTGCCGGCGCGCGCGGTGACCATGGTGTTGTGCGCGCCGGACACGGCCGGCCCGTGGTCCGCCGTCACGATCAGCACCAGCTCGATGCGGTGGTGACCATGGTCGGCTGTGACCGTGGTCGGCTGTGACCGTGGTCGGCAGTGACCGTGTTCGGCTGTGACCATGGTCGGCGGTGACCGTGTTCGGCTGTGACCATGGTCGGGCTGTGACCATGGTCGGCTGTGACCATGGTCGGCTGTGACCATGGTCGGCTGGTGACCATGGTCGGCTGTGACCATGGTCGACTGTGACTAAGGTCGGCTGTGACCATGGTCGGCTGTGACCATGGTCGGCTGTGACCATGGTCGGCTGTGAACCAATGGTCGGCTTGTGGACCATGGTCTGCTGTGACTATGGTCGGCTGTGGACGAATGGTCGGCTGTGACCAGGGTTCGGCGGTGTCCATGGTCGGTCGTTGACCGGGGGATGGCGGTGTGAGCTACTCACGATGGTGAGCAGGCCGCTGACGACGGAGGAGATGAGGTCCTTGCCGGCGCGCGCGGTGACCATGGTGTTGTGCGCGCCGGACACGGCCGGCCCGTGGTCCGCCGTCACGATCAGCACCAGCTCGATGAACTTGCACGCCCACTCCGGCAGCTCGCGCTGGAACCTGTATACGACATCACGTAAATATAATAAATAAATACGCCAGACAATCACACCAATCAACCTGGTCTCAAACTAGGGCAAAATAATCCTTAAGAAAAAAAGTACCTAAGTTTAGCTGCATAAATCAGAAAAACGGGGCAGTCCAGGGCAATACTATGTATGTGGCTCTATATATAAACACCCATAGATTAACCCTACAAAATATCAGGCTGATATCTACCAAGACTTGGAACTTAAAGAGCATTTAAGATTTCGCCCCATTTTTTTTTAATATTCAATTTATCTCGTTCAGTATAATATTTACAGAAAAATTGTGCTAACAACATCTGATCGCCGTAATTAGAGCTATCAATTCGCATAAAGAAAAAATTGATTTGTGACAAAAAAGTCGAATGTCCGCAAATCCGAAATCCGTCCCACTGTGCGGCGCCTCATTGTCTAATAGGGTATTTGACTAATCTCGATATAGTAAAAAATATTTATACTTTTCCAAAATACTGGTAAATGAGAACCAATGGCCAACATTTTCAGTTAAAAATATAACGTCTAGCTGGTTTTATGAGCATTCAAAGTTTCATGGGCAAGTCTATTTTTAAAGTATAAAATTAAAAATATATATATATATCATCGAACTACCCGTACATTTTTCACCAACTTTTATTATGAAACCATTTACATAAACGAAACATTTGATATAGCTACTAAACAAAATTTACTAGACGCGCATACAAGATACGGGCGTGTGACGTCACTTGCCTGTAGCCATTTGTATAGAGCGTTTTTGGGCTTGCCCAAAATATGTGCTCTTAAAGTTGTGATATCTCAGGTGATTCAAATCAGAATCGAGCAATTCTTTCAATAATGTTTCTTAAATTGAGAGGTCTTTTGATTAAACACATAATTTTTTTTTGTCAAATACCCTATTGAGAGATAAGCTTCCTCTTACTCAAAACTCCAGATTACTGAATAATCATTCATGCCGAAGCACGGCTCTCCCACGGTTAAAGCAACGAACAAAGTACGGTAGCCTGCACATCAAGTTACTACAATCTGTCAAATTTCTTCAATCGACCTCACTTTTATGTCAACGTGTTGGTTCAATATCAACTGAGGAAATTTGACAGATTGTAGTAACTTGATGTGCTGGCCACTGTACCAGGCGCCCATAAGTTACGTAGAAGTCACCACTCACCACAGCAAACTGACAGTTCCACCCCAACCCCAGGGCTGTCTCTCCAACACCTGCGTGATGGGCACGCCGCAGTAGCTCAGCTCCTGGCCTCGCTCGTCGCAGATGGGGGCTGATGAAGTACCAGGCGACCATAGTTACATAGAAGTCTCCACTCACCACAGCAAACTGACAGTTCCGCCCACACCCAGCTGTCTCTCCAGCACCTGCGTGATGGGCACGCCGCAGTAGCTCAGCTCCTGGCCTCGCTCGTCGCAGATGGTGCTGATGAAGTACCAGGCGACCATAGGTTACGTAGAAGTCGTCACTCACCACAGCAAACTGACAGTTCCACCCACACCCAGCTGTCTCTCCAACACCTGCGTGATGGGCACGCCGCAGTAGCTCAGCTCCTGGCCTCGCTCGTCGCAGATGGTGCTGATGAAGTACCAGGCGACCATAGGTTACGTAGAAGTCGTCACTCACCACAGCAAACTGACAGTTCCACCCACACCCAGCTGTCTCTCCAACACCTGCGTGATGGGCACGCCGCAGTAGCTCAGCTCCTGGCCTCGCTCGTCGCAGATGGTGCTGATGAAGTACCAGGCGACCATAGGTTACGTAGAAGTCACTCACCACAGCAAACTGACAGTTCCACCCACACCCAGCTTGTCTCTCCAACACCTGCGTGATGGGCACGCCGCAGTAGCTCAGCTCCGGCCTCGCTCGTCGCAGATGTAGCTGATGAAGTACCAGGCGCCCATAAGTTACGTAGAAGTCGTCACTCACCACAGCAAACTGACAGTTCCACCCACACCCAGCTGTCTCTCCAACACCTGCGTGATGGGCACGCCGCAGTAGCTCAGCTCCTGGCCTCGCTCGTCGCAGATGGTACTGATGAAGTACCAGGCGCCCATAGGTTACATAGAAGGTCACTCACCACAGCAAACTGACAGTTCCACCCACACCCAGCTGTCTCTCCAACACCTGCGTGATGGGCACGCCGCAGTAGCTCAGCTCCTGGCCTCGCTCGTCGCAGATGGTGCTGATGAAGTACCAGGCGACCATAGGTTACGTAGAAGTCACTCACCACAGCAAACTGACAGTTCCAGCCCACACCCAGCTGTCTCTCCAACACCTGCGTGATGGGCACGCCGCAGTAGCTCAGCTCCTGGCCTCGCTCGTCGCAGATGGTGCTGATGAAGTACCAGGCGACCATAGGTTACGTAGAAGTCACTCACCACAGCAAACTGACAGTATCCACCCACACCCAAGCTGCGCTCGCCAAGACCTGCGTGGGATGGGCACGCCGCAGTAGCTCAGCTCCTGGCCTCGCTCGTCGCAGATGGTGCTGATGAAGGCGGCCGGTTTGCGGATCAGACCTAGTTTCTGTTGTAAAAACACATTTTATTATAATTTGTTACACATTTTGCCATTTTTCCACAACATATTATTCGAGCAAAAAAATATGTTTCGAATTTTACGAACATAGCTCGGGTTTGTGATCACCAACCCGCATTAGGCAAGCGTGGTGATTAAGCCTAATCCCATCATAGTAGCGATGACTTGATTTCTATGATGGAGGCCTTTGCCCTGCAGTGGGACAGTATATAGGCTGATACTTTACTTACTGCGGCACTCAGAGACGTTATTGAACCTGATAGTAAGCGATTACCGTCGCCCATAGACACCCGTAACATCGCATCACAATGAGAGTTGCACAAAATCCGATAGATGGCGTTACGTTGACGTCAGGTCCAACAACGAGTGGATTGGTTACATTTTGACGTATCTTGTCAAAATTATGAAGTTATGTTATGAAACGACCAATGTCGTAAAAGTTGAACCTGACGTCAACGTAACGCCATCTATCGGATTTTGCATTTTTGCATCAGGCCACATACTTAAGTCAGAATTCAGTTGAGAAATTAAAGTAGAAATCTGACAGGTGGCATACGAGCAAACGGATCACCTGTTGTTTAGCGATTGCCGCCGCCCATAGACACGCGTTATACTATTTGATTGGTAAATGCGCTACCAACCTTTTGACCCATTTCCCACCGATTGGGCCTCCGGTACCCTCACTCACTCGGCGAAACACAGGCGCTGCTCCACGCCGGTCTTCTGTGAGGGCCGTGGTCACTCCGGTCGAGCCGGCCCATTCTTACCAAAGCGTAACTTCTAACTGTGGGAGAGCAACGCTTCGGCATGAATGGGCCGGCTCGACCGGAGTGATACCACTGCCTCACAGAAAACCGGCGTGAAGCAGCCCCTGTGCTGTGTTTCGCCGAGTGAGTGAGGGTACCGGAGGCCCACCCGGGGGGAAGGGGATAAAAGGTTGGCAGCGCACTTGTAACTCCACTGGTGTTGCAAGTGTCCATGAGCGGCGGCAATTGCTTACCATCAGGTGATCCGCCTGCTCGTCTGCTACCTATCACATAAAAAAAAAAAAAAAAAAAAAGCGTGGCTCTCCTACTTTTGTACTGAGTTACGATTCCAAGTACCAGGCGATCATAAGTTACATAGAAGTATTCCACTCACCCTCGCCCAGTCATAGTCCATAGGCACTTTAGGCGGTTCCACCTCCTCCTTGACTATGATCTTGCCCTCGTTGACGAGCTTCTGGTAGACCTTGTGCACAGACTCGCCGAGTGTGTCGAAGGATGTGGGCACGGTGACGCCGTATGCCGCTAGCCCGGCGTTCTTGCAGACCGCCTTCTCTAGGGCCGAACCGGCGAGGGAACCCGCGTGACCGAACTGGACTTCCGATGTGAACATGTCTAGAAGAAAAGAATTCATATCATAAATAAAGCTAAAGTATAAAGCTATGTTCTCACATCTTTTGGAACTTGGCGGTACCCCCTGCCTAAATGGGCTATGGTAACAAATTATTATACTCTGATTCATAATCATGTAAAGTAAACTGACAGGTGAAAATTACAAGTTTCTATGCATTTTGACATTTTGCATGTGTCAAATTGAGTGATAATGTATGGGGATGACACATTGACATCTGTCAATTTAATGATAGGTAGGTAGGTATTATTTTTATATTTTTCAATACCTTTTACTATTTTAAGTAACTAATTTGAATATTTTTTATTTTTTTAACTTTTATTATATTTTTAATTAATTTTTATTTTGAAGTTCATGGTCGTCATAGCCGAAATATATGTAAAAGGACTATGGCACACATGGTTCTCCTTAACAACCCTCCAGTGGTACAGTCAACTCCAAAAATATGTATACACTATAGGACTTTGTCACAATACATATGTATAAGAACGACTTCTACTTTCTTATACATTATGTATTGTGACAAGGTCCTAAAGTGTATACATATTTTTGGAGTTGACTGTACCAGGCGAGTATAAGACACGTAGAAGTGTAAGTGAATCTCACCAGAGCAAGTTCCTATACACCAGGCCACCGTAGGCTTCTTGATGAGGCCGTCGACGGATGACCCAACAGACGTGGTACTCCTTAACAACTCTCCAATGGTACCAGGCGAGCATATAGCAACTAGAAGTGTAAGCGAATCTCACCAGAGCAAGTTCCTATACACCAAGCCACCATAGGCTTCTTGATGAGACCGTCACGGATGACCAACAGACAGTGGTACTCCTTAACAACTCTCCAATGGTACCAGGCGAGCATAAGTCAACTAGAAGTGTAAGTGAATCTCACCAGAGCAAGTTCCTATACACCAGGCCACCGTAGGCTTCTTCATGAGGCCGTCACGGATGACCCAACTGACATGGTACTCCTTAACAACTCTCCAATTGGTACCAGGCGAGCATAAGTCAACTAGAAGTGTAAGTGAATCTCACCAGAGCAAGTTCCTATACACCAGGCCACCGTAGGCTTCTTCATGAGGCCGTCACGGATGACCCAACAGACATGGTAACCCTTTAAGAACTCTCCAATGGTACCAGGCGAGCATAAGCCTGAAGAAGTGTAACTGAATCTCACCAGAGCAGTTCCTATACACCAGGCCACCTTAGGCTTCTGATGAGGCCGTCAGGCAGGACCCAACAGACATGGTACTCCTTAACAACTCTCTAATGGTACCAGGCTAGCATAAGTCAACTAGAAGTGTAAGTGAATCTCACCAGAGCAAGTTCCTATACACCAGGCCACCATAGGCTTCTTGATGAGGCCATCCCGGATGGCGCGGCACACGTGGTACTCCTCGACACCTCCCACCTCTCCGAGCAGGACTAACATCTTAACGTTGGGGTCCTGCTTCGTATCTGCAAGTGAAAGAGGAAGTTTAGAAATAATTTTAAGCTCTCTTTCTCAGAACACCTAGAGACAATTTTCGTGTATTTGTCCATGCTATGTCGTGGTGATAAAAAAAACAGGTTGAAAACTGAAAAGTGGATTAAAAATCTCTAATTTTAAAATATATTATGTTATTTTATGAACTAAATACACAATTTATTTCCAAGATGTAGTACTTTACAATTTTAGCATTCAGTAGTTTTAATCTGCTACTTAGACCGACAGGACAGGCCTCGAACTAGGAATTAACCAGTATCTCGACTGAACTAAAACTAATACGTTTACCGTGGTTCACCAAATACTATCCAAGTAAAGGACACTTCATAAATGAAGGACACAGAAGGACAGATAGCGATATCTGCCGCATTCAACGTCGTATATCTTTATTGCCACTTAAAAAAAAATATCGACACTTATTTCAATACGCATTCAGACTATGCATGCATAATTAAGATAATGACCATTAAGATTAAATGCCGTCTCTGAGTGTGGCAGTACAAGTTACCTGAGCAAATGGTCAATGAAGGTGGTGCCAGGGTATCTGTCTCCGCCGATGGCGACGCCCTCGCAGACTCCATCCGCATGCTTGGATAGGATGTTGTTGAGCTCGTTGCTCATACCTCCAGAGCGGGAGACGTACGCCACGCTGGAAAAGAAATTATTAATAATATTTTCTCTGAAAACATTTTTTTATATGATACGTGGCTGACAACCAGACGCATCGCCTGATGGTAAGCGATTACAGCCGCACATGGACACCTACAACACCAGAAGAGTCAAAGTGCGCTGTCAACCTTTAACCCCGTTCCCCCAGATTGGGTCTCCGGTACCCTCACACACTCGACGAAAGAGCGCAACCGCTGTTTCACGCCGTTCTTCTGTGAGACCGTGGTATCACTCCGGTCCGGCTGTGGTATAAAAGCCGTGATACTTCACTTTTTTTCTATATCTGTAGGGTGTATCTGTGAACATTTACATCCCTTTGACCACGTGTTCTATCAACCATTCTGAACAACATTTGTTCAACAACTTTTCCAAATACTTCGAAAAAAATTTTCGACTCCCCATACAAAATGACCAAGTCACGTGACCGACTATGTATGGAAAGAATTTTTATTTTGCAAATTTTTAATAGTCATAAAACAAATGTTGTTCAGAATGGTTGGTAGAACAAGTGGGTTTAAGGGAAGTAATGTTCACAGATACATCCATCTTCTATACTAATTATAAAGAGATAACTTCTATAGACAACGACAAGGCTTATACGTAAACCGAAAACACGAAACGCTTGCGCCATGTAATTGGACACAGCGCCATCAATTGGTTCGTGTCAATTACGGTCCCGAAGCGAAGTGAGGGCGGGCCATTCTGTATAAATTCATAAGTTTATCTTTAGTCTCACCTGCCAGGCCTGTAAAGCTTGCTGTCGACGATGTTGTCAATCATGCCGGCCGTGTTCCCGATCTTGAAGCAGCCCGGCTTGATGCCGCCCACGGTGGCGGGGCCGATTATGTTCACCTGAGACAACGAAGTTAATAATAATGATAATATTTCACTACATCACATACATTGGTCTGACTCTGAAATAGGTAGCTCAAGCACCTGTGTTACAGATATCAGAACCAATAGTGGAATTATAAATATATACGTATAATACTTTTCTTTTGTAAATACATACTTATAATACATAGAAAACACCCAGACCAATACAAACAGACATGTTCATGCACACAAATATTTGTACTGTGCGGGGATCGAACCCGCAACCCTTGGCCCAGACGCAGCATTCACTACCACTGAACCAAACGGGTCGTCAGCGTTCAAGAAGCATTCCTAACCTAGGGGTTATTACCCCCGCCGGGGTAAAACGGAGATTCTATGGGGGTTAATCGGGATGGCACTAATAATATTAAAATAGCAATAAACAAAATAATAGCATGGTAAACGGTAGCACGGCGAAAAAAAAACATTTGCTAGGGGTAAACTCGATTCCCATACTTATTTACAGACCCCTGTGTCACTACCCAGTGACAATGGAAAGGTTGAATCAATGTTAATATTTGGAGTTGGGCAGTGAAAAAACATCGTGGGGAAACTTACACGAAGTCGGAATTATCTATCAAAAAAACAAAAAAAAAACTGCAATCGACACCCAGCGCCATCTCTTAGTGTGGTTTCGAACTAATAGCAAAAAGTTCCGAAACGAAGTGTAGGCGAACCTCTAGTTAAAATATGAATGAATACTCACCCCCCGTGTGTCGGCGACCTTGATGATCTTCCTGGTCATGTTCTCGGGGATGCCCTCGGCGATGATCACCACGGTGTTGATTTGTGGGTGTTGCATGGCCTGTGGAAAAGTACCAACAAAAATTAATAAAACAAAGGAGTTGTCCCATTATAGGTAGGGTCTATGTACGCTACATTAAAAAACGGAGAAAAAATGAATTCCAAATAATGCACAGTTTCGTGGTTATAAAATAAAAAAGATGACCATTTTTCAACGTTTACCAAAGACAAGACGCGTGAGACGACGGTGACCAAAGACAAAAAAAACAACTGTCAATGTCTGTCAATGTGACGTTAAACGGTTTGGTTTTTTAGGGTTTTTTGGATAGTTTTCATTTCTTAGTCTGTGGTTTGTTCCGTCAAACGTCAGACAGGCAGACAAACGTCAAACTTCATCAAATTCGTAATGTCAGTCAATAGGTTACCAACATTGACAACCATTTTGTTGTGTTGCAATCCTTTGCTCAAATAAATTGTTCCTTCCAAAAAACATCGCTACAATAGAGAAATTGGACAGTCAAAAACTATTCTTCATATAATTCTCTATATTTTGGTATAGGATACTCATACCACGCCGAGACTCCATACATTCTGGGACAACTCCTTTATTACCAAACGTGGTCTAAAGGTTTACTTGGACACTTACATAAAAGTCACAAATGAAAGTGACAGCATCAGTTTAAACCATGCCTAACTTTAGTCTCTGTTTTGTGATAAGGTTCAAGTATTTCATTTCAATGAGAGTTTTTCGAAGGAAAAATCTGATAGGCGTTACGTAGCGAAGGGTTACATTTTGACGTAAAAAGTTATGGCGACACCTACCATCGCCCGAAAAAAGAATTTCGCCACTACAGTACCATCCAACCAACAGATGGCGTTATTTGACTGTTCGACACGATTGTACATCGCGAAAGGAAAGTTCGCATGTCTACTAAGAATCATTAGCTTCTTGTCCTAAGCCCAGTTTAACTGAAGTCAGCGAATAATAAATGATAATATGCGTAATGCATTTCCTCTGGGATGTCAAATAGAAGACCGCGTACAGGCCCCCCACCAGGTGGACCGACCATCCAGTGAAGGTCGGGAGTCCCTTGGACGCGGGCGGCACAGGACCGATTTGTGTGGAGATCGATGGGGGAGGCCTATGTCTAAGGCCCTCCGCACATGGAGCTACTCAAATATGACGGAATTAATCAGTAATTAGAATTACAAACTAGTTATAAACTGTATTTCGCACACGACGCTACTCACATTGCAAGGTTTCAGTCAATCCTGTTATTTCTACTACCAAATAAACACGTGCGAAAAACCTAGAAAGGGGAAATATTGGAAGCAATAAAAATGTCGAGTGGATCGAGCGAAGATGACGATGTCATTACACTATATTATCATCATTAAATACTTTTCCAACTTCACTCCAAGCTCTTTCTGTTACATCCTTTCGTGAGTAATCTGTCAGTTTATAATTTTATAAACATGGATACTCTTCCACTTTCTGCACAAATTTAATATTAGGTTTGATCATTCATTTTTCACATCAAAACACAGTAAACTCGAGTAACCTAGTAGCTTGGCGACCGGCACGACGAGTCGCGCGCGATCAGTTGCCAACGCGTTACTAACTGGTTAGTGACTAGTCGCGTCGTGTGCGAATCTGTATGGCAATGTATGGGCGGTGATGCTCATAAAACTCGTTAGTAATTTGAGTTTGTGATTAGTTCCTTTTGAGTAGCTCCATGTGCGGAGGGCCTAACAGTGATTGTCCACTGACTGAAATTATGATGTTGATGATCAAATAGAAGTTAATACCTGCATGGTACTGTCGTAAGCGGACCGAAGTGACGCGAAGTTGACCAGCACGGTCGCCTCTTGGTGTTTCCTCATCGCCACGTCCATGTCCGAGAATACTGGGGACAGAAGAAACTATTATAATTACCGTAAATTATAAATGGGAAAGTGTCTGTCTGTCTGTCTTTCTTTCATGACAAAACGGAGCGAGGATTGATAATTGAGGTCCATCTACACGGTGATTGGTTATTGTTGATGTGAGATTTCATTTCATTTCTCAAGTATGCCATCTAGCGGATTTTTCACACGCGATTTCAGTGATTTTTTAAGTGGAGATAGGTGGACTGGTGTTGCAGGTGTCCATGGGCGGCGGCGATTGCCTGCCATCAGGTGATCCACCTGCTCGTCTGCTACCAATCACATAATTAGTAATAATAATAAAATAAATTCTCACAATATCTCATACATTGACCTGACTCTGTAGTAAGTAGGTTAAGCACTTGTGTAACAGATTTCAGACAACAGAGGTATCACAAATACAATACTTTAATACATACATACAGGGTGTATCTTTGAACATTTACATTCCTTTAACCACGTGTTCTATCGACCATTCTGAACAACATTTGTTCAACAACTTTTCCAAATTCTTCGAAAAAAATTTTGACTCCCCATACAAAATGACCAAGTCACGTGACCGACTTTGTATGGAGAGATGAAAATTTTTTATGCGAATTTTCAAAAGTCATAGAACAAATGTTGTTCGGAATGGTTGGTAGAACACGTGGTTAAAGGGATGTAAATGTTCACAGATACACCCTGTATAACACCCAGATACAGAACAAACGAACGCCCTGTTGGTCTAGTGGTTTAAGTACCGGGCCGTGATCTCGGGGTCCCGGGTTCGATTCCCGGGTCGAGCAAAAGTATGTTTCGAATTTTTCGAACATAGCTCGGGTTTGTGATCACCAATCCGCATTAGGCAAGCGTGGTGATTAAGCCTAATCCCATCATAGTAGCGATAACTTGATTTCTATGATGGAGGCCTTTGCCCTGCAGTGGGACAGTATATAGGCTGATACTTTACTTTACTGAACAAATACAAGTGTTCATAACACGAATGTTTGTCCAGGGTGGGGAGGACCAAACCCACGAGCTTTGGCGTATGAGGCAGGGTCACTACTAAATGCACCATTATTATTTTTTTCATTTCGATATGTGGGAAGATCTTAGTAGCGATGACTTGATTTCTATGATGGAGGCCTTTGCCCTGCAGTGGGACAGTATATAGGCTGATACTTTACTTTTTTTTATGACGACCCATTTGGCGTAGTGGTTTGAGCGCCGGTTGAGACGCAAGGGTCGCGGGTTCGATTCCCGCATCAAGACAAATGTTTGTTGATGAAACAGATATTTGTCTTGGGTCTGGGTGTTTGTAGTTCCTTCGTTGTTTCTGGTTTCCATAGTACAAGGGAAAACCTTAGTTTGGGACCAGGACAATGTATGTGATGTTGTCTCAATTTATTATTTTTTATTATTATTATTTTTATGTGGGACGAAGAGCCAAACACTAGTGCACTGACCGGGTATGAAGACCTCTTTGTTCCCGAAGTAGTACTTTTGCTTGTGGTCGGCGGTGAACGGGTACACGATGGCCACTACAGACGGCTCCGCGCGCCGGCATATGTAGTCGAAGTCAAGCATTCCCTGGGGCGAGACAAAGTACAAAAAATAAATATTTTTAACAGATTACCATGCTTCGGCATGAATAGGCCAGGCCACTGCCTCACAGAAAACCGGCGTGAAGCAGCTCCTGTGCTGTGTTTCGCCGAGTGAGTGAGGGACCGGAGGCCCATCGGGAGGGAAGGGGATAAAAGGTTAGCAGCGCACTTGTTGCATGTGTTCATGGGCGACGGCAATTGCTTACCATCAGGTGATCGGCCTGCTCGTCTGCTACCTATCACATAAAAAAAAAGAAAAGATATTTGTGTTAGGTCTGGGTGTATGTGGTTGCTTCGTTGTTTCTGGTTTCCAAAGCACAAGAGAAAACCTTAGTTTGGGACCAGGACAATGTATGTGATGTTGTCATTATTTATTTTAAACTAGTGGCCCGCCCTCACTTCGCTTCGGGACTGTAATTCAGAAATGACCCAATAGATGGCGCTGTGCCCAAATACATCGCGCAAGCGTTTCGTGTTTTCGGTTTACCTATAAGCCTTGTCGTTGTCTATAGAAGGTAACTCTATATAAATAGTATAGAAGAAGATATAGATATAGATAAATAAAGATAAATGCGCCAGACAATCACACCAATCAACCCGGTCTCAAACTAGGGCAAACCCTGTACCATGAGTGCCAGGTGACGATAATTAACTGAGAGCGTCAACCCAGAACACCCAGACTCAAGAAAACTAAAAAAAAATAGTTTTCCTAAATGGACTTGACCGGGAATCGAACCTGGGGCCTTTCGCGCTTCGGGCGAACACCTTAAGCACTGCGCCATCGAGGTCGTCGATTTTATTTCATAATTCTAATAGAGCGTATATCTTCTTTAATTTTTCGCGTTGCATTATAACTACTATTATTATACAGGGTGTAACAAAAAGGGGGTATCAACCATAAAGGGAAATAATTATTTATTTTTTTTATTTATTTTATTAGTTACACACCACAGAGTTACAGTGATAAAATAATAAAATTAATACATAGTGACTATAAAGCCGACGTCATGGTAGACTGTAAATCCAAAAATATGTGTAAACAGCATGTCAATAACTTATTATAACAAGCAAAGTTAAATTATTAATTAATGTGTACCTTGTGTAGATTCTATATCCCAAGTTTCAAATTAATTAAAAAATATTTTAGGAAAAGATAAATAATCTTATTCATTGATAAGATTTTGAATGAAAACAATTGTCAGGAATGTTAACGCCCCTTGCGTTAACTATTCAAAAAGGAGCGGTCAAAGGTTACTAACCCTATCAGCTGATTGCTTATTAATGATGTGCGAATTGAAATGAATTCACGAAGAGTCGGATTTCAATTAAATATTAATATTCGTAATATTAACTTGGCAGGTTAAAAACTCTAATATGTGATTTGTAAACTGTGTCAGAATCGGTTCACTTTGGGATGATACCCCCTTTTTGTTACACCCTGTAGACAGGAATTATGTAACGCGACGTTTAATTTTAAGCACATAATTATATCTTCTATGCGAAACGCTTACGCGATGTTATAGAGCACAGCGCCATCTATTGGTTCATTTCTGGTTGAGACGCAAGGGTCGCGGGTTCGATTCCCGCATCAAGACAAATGTTTGTTGATGAAACAGATATTTGTCTTGGGTCTGGGTGTTTGTAGTTCCTTCGTTGTTTCTGGTTTCCATAGTACAAGGGAAAACCTTAGTTTGGGACCAGGACAATGTATGTGATGTTGTCTCAATTTATTTATTTATTATTTATTTCTGAATTACGTTCCCGAAGCGAAGTGAGGGCGGGCCACTAGTGCTTAAATATAAACATCGCGTTAATTTCCGTTTATGATATTAAAATAGCAGTAGAGAAAGTATCTTACCTGTATAGCCCTGTTCTGCATGCCCCAAATGATGGCCTTCGTCCGGTCGCTAAACAGGGGCTTCGCTGTAGACGAGGCCTGCCCCAGGTCTTGCCTGGTGGGCGCCTGCGAGCACACCAGGTCGAGGAGCTTGTGCGTCAGCTCGGGCATGTCAATTTTGGGCTTCGGCTGTGAAGGAGAAAGAACATTGACATTTCAAATGAAAGAAAAGGGATGGGAATATATGCGAGATTTTTTAAAATTTTAAACGAAAGAAATGGGTATATGCATATACTTTTTTTCGAAACTATAAGAACTATATTGTTGAAACTTAATAAGTAAGTGGGTTTGTGAACCACACTAAGACACAAAAATAGGAGAAAATGAGAGATCTATACTCCAAACTGGAATACAAGACCAAAAAATCTACGACAGATACGTCACTGTCAAATCTGCTAAAGTCACTTATGTCATTTTCAAGTGACGTTTCCAGGTTTCGACAACCTTTTTGGAATTATTTTTCTTATTATGCAGACTAAACTGTCAAGTTTCCATACATTATTAAAAAGTTGTGGGTAGATACCAAATGTTATTAACACCTGAAGTGTTACAAGCGCAATACCATCTTTGAAAATGAAAATTAAGGATGATTAAGTTTTTAATAAAGCGTCTTGTATTTACGTGAAAAAAGTAAATATATATTTTTTTAATTATAGAATCAAGATTACTAATAAATAAATTACATCAACGAGTGTTTTTAGAAAAAAGGTGTAGACTATGGTACGATCATTTTATTGCAGTAGCAACATTGTCGTAGTTTTTTTGGTCTTGAATTACAGTTTTGGGTATAGTCACCTCTTATTATACTCACGATCGTCTGCGGCTTCGGCAGCGTCATCTATTTATCCCGACACGAAATCGAGGCCACTAGTCACCTAGGTATAATAAATACGTACCTAATCTTATCATACTCACGGACGTCTGCGGCTTGGAAAGCGCCATCTATTGGTTGATAATGGAACTGCTGTGGAGTCACTGGTCGCACTCACCGGTGTCTGCGGCTTGGGCAGCTGCTTGGGCGCGTAGTCCAGCTGGTGCTCCTTGGGGATGGGCGCGTGGCCGAGCGCGAGGCCCACTATCGCCGTCATGTTGCTCTCCGGCCCGAACACGTTCAGCGGGATGCGGAGGCGGTGGCCCACCTCGCCACACTTAGCTTAGGACGACATATCCGCTGCGGGCAACTCACGGGCGTCCGCGCCATCTATACGTGGCCAGTGGAACAGCTGGCAAATCACTAGTCACCTATAGACACGTAATCTTATCAAACCCACGGACGTCTGCGGCTTGGAGAGCGCCATCTATTGGTTGATAATGGAACTGCTGTAGAGTCACTAGTCATCTATTACACACGTAAGCTTATACTTACTGGTGTCTACGGCTTGTGCAGCGCCATCTATTGGTCTCAACACGGAGTGAGGCCCACTAGTCACCTATAAACATGAATGTAATCTTATAATACTCACGGGCGTCTGCGGCTTGGAGAGCGCAATCTATTGGTTGATAATGGAACTGCTGTGGAGCCACTAGTCACCTATAGATACGTAATCTTATCATACTCACGGACGTCTGCGGCTTGGAGAGCGCCATCTATTGGTTGATAATGGAACTGCTGTGGAGTCACTTGTCACCTATTACACAGGTAAGCTTATACTTACTGGTGTCTGCGGCTAGTGCAGCGCCATCTATTGGTCTCAACACGGAGTGAGGCCCACTAGTCACCTATAAACACATGAGCTTATTATACTCACGGGTGTCTGCGGCTTGTGCAGCGCCATCTATTGGTCTCAACACGGAGTGAGGCCCACTAGTCACCTATAAACACGTGAGCTTATTGTACTCACCGGTATCTCCGGCTTGGGCAGCGCCATCTATCGGTGGCCAGTGGAACTGCTGTGGAGTCACTGGTCGCACTCACCGGCGTCTGCGGCTTGGGCAGCTGCTTGGGCGCGTAGTCCAGCTGGTGCTCCTTGGGGATGGGCGCGTGGCCGAGCGCGAGGCCCACTATCGCCGTCATGTTGCTCTCCGGCCCGAACACGTACAGCGGGACGCGGAGGCGGTGGCCGACCTCGCGACACTTAGCTCAGGACGACACATCCGCTGCGGGCAACTCACGGGCGTCTGCGCCATCTATACGTGGCCAGTGGAACTGCTGTGGAGTCACTAGTCACCTATAGACGCGTAATCTTATCATACTCACGGGCGTCTGCGGCTTGGAGAGCGCCATCTATTGGTTGATAATGGAACTGCTGTGGAGTCACTAGTCACCTATAGACACGTAAGCTTATCTTACTGGTGTCTGCGGCTTAGGCAGCGCCATCTAGAGGTCCTGACGTGGAGTCAGGGCCCACTAGTCACCAATAAACGCGTAATCTTATCATACTTACTGGGGTTTGCGGCTTGTGCAGCGCCATCTATTGGTCTCAACACGGAGTGAGGCCCACTAGTCACCTACAAACACATGAGCTTATTGTACTCACGGACGTCTGCGGCTTGGGCAGCGCCATCTATCTGTGGCCAGTGGAGCTGCTGTGGAGTCACTAGTCACCTATCACACACGTAAGCTTATACTTACTGGTGTCTGCGGCTTGGAGAGCGCCATCTATTGGTTGATAATGGAACAGCTGTGGACTCACTGGTTGTACTCACCGGCGTCTGCGGCTTGGCAGCTGCTTGGGCGCGTAGTCCAGCTGGTGCTCCTTGGGGATGGGCGCGTGGCCGAGCGCGAGGGCCACTATCGCCGTCATGTTGCTCTCCGGCCCGAACACGTACAGCGGGATGCGGAGGCGGTGGCCGACCTCGCGCATTGTCTAAAACACGAGATTTATAAATCTTCTATACTATTTATATAGAGACTAGCGGCCGCCCGCGACTTCGTCCGCGTGGAAAAGTAACTGTTTACCCCCCTTTCAACCCCCCTTTTCGCAATAGAAAGTAGCCTATGTCCTTTCTCAGGGTCTAGATTATCTGTATACCAAATTTCATTTATTTATTTATTTAAACTTTATTGCACAAAATTTGTTACAATAGGCGAACTTAATGCCCAGGGAACTTAATTAACTTAATTCATTTAAATCCGTTGAGTAGTTTTGGCGTGAAAGAGTAACAGACAGACAGACAGACAGAGTTACTTTCGCATTTATAATATTAGTATGGATGTAATGTAATGAGAAGAGAGGAGGAACATGTTACCGAAAGAGTGATGGGTATGAATATAAATGGGTGGAGGAACAGCGGACGGCCGAAAAAGAGATGGATGGATTGTGTGGAGAATGACATGACTGAAAAGGGGGTGGATGATACGATGACGAATGACAGGGGCGAATGGAAGAAGAAAACATGCGCACCCCAGATAATCTAGGAACAGGGCAGGCAGATGATGACTATTTATAAAGAGACAACTTCTATGGACAACCCCTTAAGGCTTATAATTATGTAACCCGAAAAGACAAAACACTTGCGCGATTAAATAGACACCAAGCGCCATCTATGGGCTAACGGCATAACTATCTATGTTCCGAAACGAAGTGAGGGCGGGCCACTAATAAATAAATAAAATTAATTTATTTCAACATTAACATAATAATTATTGAAAACAAAACATTTATTCATATATTATTGTCTAAGTAAATAATCATAAATCCAAACTAATATTATAAATGCGAAAGTAACTCTGTCTGTCTGTTACTCTTTCACGCCAAAACTACTGAACGGATTTGAATGAAATTTGATATACAGATGGTCTAGACCCTGAGAAAGAACATAGGCTACTTTTTATTGCGAAAAGGGGGTTGTAAGGGTTTAAAAGGGGGGTAAAAAGTTACTTTTCCACGTGGACGAAGTCGCGGGCGGCCGCTAGTATTTAATAAAGGAGATCTGACTTTGTTCTTCAGAAGAAGCCAAAGATACCAGTCGTAAGACGACCCGTTTGGTTCAGTGGTAGTGAATGCTGCGTCTGGGCCAAGGGTTGCGGGTTCGATCCCCGCACATACAAACATTTGTGTGCATGAACATGTTGTTTGTATTGGTCTGGGTGTTTACTATGTATTATAAGGTATATTTACAAAAGAAAGTATTATACGTATATATTTGTAATACCACTGTTGGTTCTGATATCTGTAACACAGGTGCTTGAGCTACTATCTCAGAGTCAGACCAATGTATGTGATTAGTGAAATATTTATTTAAAAAAAAAAAAGTATATAAAAATTGTCATACCTGAGTCCCTCCTGGTAGTTAGGCCCGCCGCGGCGCACGAAGATGGTGATGTTGTACTGGATCAACGCGTCCTTGTAGGTCTCGATGGCTGTGATGATGCCGCGGAAGGTGTCCGCCACGTTGGTGAAGTTGGCTATGCCTCCGCCGATGATGAGGACCTGGAGCATAGATAATATGATTTTACAGGGTATTTTTTAATATTGAGGACAATCAAGATGACCTCACTCCGCCTGATGGTAAGCGGCTGTGAGATCCAAATATGAGATTGACAGGCACAAAAGAACAAACAAAGTACATATTGAGTCTGTCATCCTCTCTCTGAAGACCTGCCGAGATGCCGTTTCACTACCCGCCTAAAATACCCAGGATTGGATTTACTACGATGGTTCAACGACCATCGTAGTAAATCCTGGGTATCAGAAAGTCCCAAAATGATCCTTGGTTCAATACGAGATGTCGCCATTTTTCTCGGTCTTGTGCAGTCCAGTTTTGCCAACACAAACATATTGGCTGTCAAAAGGAGTGAAGACAATAAACAGTTGTCATTTGCAGTCTCCCCGCACATTTGACTGACAGTCTTAGTATAAAGCATCAAGAAAGTCTTGCGTTCTGTCCCTCAGTGGAGGCGCCACTATACTCTCCATGTAATTGACTACTAACAGTGACCTACAAACTTCCTTCAAACGCGCCATCTCTCAGCAAATTCTTGAAAATCTAACCTTGCCGTTGGCATGCTTCTCTATGCACATGAGACTGAAAATAGCCTTCGCATAGTCAGCCGTCTACCCCTCAATAGGGGCGCCCCTGTACTCTCCGTAGTTGGATACTAAAAGTTTCCTACAAACTTCCTACAAACAGCGCCATCTATTACCAAATTCTGAAACTACTAACCTTGCCGTTGGCATGCTTCTCCCTGCACATGAGACTGAAAACAGTCTTCGCGTAGTCGGCCGTCTGTCCCTCAGTGGGGGCGCCACTGTACTCGCCGTAGTTGGCCAGCTCGCCGGCGCCTCCGAGCTCGCATATAGTGTCTGTGTACACGACTGACGCTCCACCGCCGGCGACCATGGTCCAGATTCTGCCTGATTTGTTTAAGATTGTCAGCTGGAAAGAAAAAAATATATATCAAATAAATAAACATTTAAACAGAGTAAAATATGTAAACAGCGCCTGTGCTGTTTTTCGTCGAGTGAGTGAGAGTACCGAAAGCCCAATTGGGGAAAGGGGTTCAATGTTGGCAGCGCACTTGTGACTATATTGGTCTTGCAGGTGTCTATGGGCATGACGTAAAAATATTGCCACAAAATGTTTTACTTTTTAATAATATTAAAAAGATATGAAGCAGTGATATGAGCACGGTAATAAAAAAAGTAGGCAGAAGAGCGATTTTTTTGCACATATACTTTAGGTGCTGGAAACATTTAAATTTAAACTGACACAACTTAATCTCATACATTTAGAGCATTTTTGACAGACGCAAAATGTCAAAAGGAAACATGAAATTTGCAACTATCAATTCAGTCCCCCAATTAAAAATCAAAGCAAAACAACCAGGCCAATCACATACCTTCAAACTAGCCCCACTCTTCGCATCCAGATCCGCAATATGAGCCTCCTCGGGGTACGCATCCCTCCCAAAGGGGGGAGGGAAGTGTACCTCCCCCCAGTTCTTGGCGCAGACGAAGTCCGCCGTCTGGTCCAGCTTGGCCGCCAAGTCGAGGAGGTAGATCCGCTCGTTGGTGACCACGATCGGGTTGATCTCCATGTATGTGAAGTATAGGTCCACGTATACCCGGTAGAGGGAGAGGATGAATGTGGCTAGGATTCTGTGAGAAAGAGAAAAAAAGTTCGAATTAATACCCGCTGCCACAGAATACTTAATAGTACATGTACAGAAAGCCCACTCCTAAAACCGGTTTATGGAAATGAAGACTCAGGCTACAATAACATAACGTTGAAATTCCGACCGCCCAGCGTTCAATGCCTACCATTATTCATACCTAGAAGTGCGTTCTCTTTCTATCGCAAGCAACAGTCGCGCGTGCGTTGCCGGTCGTTCGTGATTTTCTACTAATTTGCCCCTCCGGAGGGGACGGCCGCATGTTACTTGCAAGTTCGATACCTACACGCGGAGTGGGACAGGCCTACCGGTGCCAAATTTCACCACCGCACTACACGCCATAAAACTCGGATTCCATCCATACCACCTGGATGGATGGCGGTCCACTACCGTGCGCTTTACTCGACACTTCGCCGTTCCGGTAAAAAACTGTCACAAGGCTAAAAATCGTGTTTTGAGTAATTTGACTTTAAAGTTTTTGTAGAAATGTGATTGCATTTGCAGTCATATTATTGATGGTAGTGAGAAACTAAAGATACCATTTCATTCTTTATTTAATTACCTTTCATCGGTTGCTAACAATTATTTTATTATTTTTTTTTGGTAGAAATATTAAATAAATGAATAAAAGTCCTATGTTATGACTGTTTACTTGAAAAAATTTTTTTCCAAATCGGAAAAAATACCAATGCTTTTTGCCAGAATTTATTATATTTTCCCACTTTTTATCAACTTTACGTAATTTCACTCTTAATAACTTTTAAATCGTTAAATCTTTTAGCTTAGGTACGGTGGCCAGCACATCAAGTTACTACAATCTGTCAAATTTCTTCAATCGAACCTCACTTTTATGTCAAACGTGTTTGGTTCAATATCAACTGAGGAAATTTGACAGATTGTAGTAACTTGATGTGCTGGCCACTGTACATAATAACTATCTACTTTATGAGCATAATCAGCTTTACAAAATCAATTGCTAACAATAACTTCGAAAACAGTTAAAAAAATAACAACTTCTGATCCAAGTAATTTACACTAACTTTGTAAATGGTTCAAAATATTTACTTCAATCTACCATACAGTTTCTACTTCTAGAACACTTTGAAAACTACAAATTGTAGTTGTACCGATGGTTCACTTGCACTAATGACAAAGTTAAAAAGCTTCTAAAGGGCTTTCAGGACCGTTCGTACACTTGCTTTGCTCCGCTGTGACTCCGTCATCACCCGGTGCTTTGCCGTTATTTCATTTACGATACCCGTTTCCTAAAGAAAGAAATCCCAATTGCCCCACTTTCGACTCCTCATCGCCCTTTTTGCCTAGGTTTGCATTAAAGTCTCCCATGACGACAGTGAAAGTGAGTCTTGGAAGTATGTATTACCTAAGAGATATCCTCATGCATGACTACCACTTCCTCGTTGGGATGCGTCGAGATCGGGGCGTAAACCTGTATTACCTTCAGCAAATAACGTTTGGTAATTCTGAGAATAAGGTACGCCACCCTATTCGACACACTTCCGATTTGTACAATGTTATTCACGAAAGACTTGTGGACAATAAACCCCAACCACACGTTAGGACAGATCTTCGCCAGAAATAAAGCAGGTTCCCGGATAACCGTGTCTTCGTCCTATCGTCGGACTTCAGATAAACCCACGATATTCCAGCGATTCCTGCTTAATACTTCTTCAAGTTCCAGCAGCTTCTTCTCAGTCCGCAGTGTGCGTGTGTTGTGCAGGTTGCTTTGGTCCTGGCTGTTTGAGGGTTAGTGTTCGCCACCCGAGGATTCTTAGCACCCCTGGTCCCGGTGCCTCGCCCGCTTTCGTCATCGCCGGCTCCCTCTCCTGTACCGGGCACTTGGGGTTTTGTGTTTGTTCCACTACTTATATGGGGAGATTTGGACCTACACCCATCACGCTGGCCCAGTGCTGGTTGGTGGGGAACGCCAGTGCCTCTTCCGTTGTCCAGCAGGGTGCACCACGTGCAGGTGCGCGATTGAATTTGGTGTCGTAAGTAGTTGGGCGGGACCCCTTACACCCCAAAAAAGTGTCACAAACTATGTTATTATAACTCTTTTCCACCTGATAATTTATAACAATGCGATGAAATTCTTACCAGGATTCAGTTGCTATACAGTAATTATACAGCTTATGACACTTTTCTAGAAAACGAGCACTCGTCCACTCGTGGCAAGATGTGATGATGCATTTTTTTACAAGATGGCGGATTCTTTCGGATCCCGAGAAAAGTGACATTTGCGACACCATTCAGCAAATTTGGGAACTAGCTTTACGGTGTTTTTACAGTAGATAGTGCTAAGAAAAAATCATATGAAACTGCAAAAAAACAGAATTTGCCATTTTTTGTGTAATGACAGTTTTTTACCGGAACGGCGACTTTCTGCCGCGCACCTCCACATTGTGAATCAAATTCCCGCAGCGGTATTTCCGAACCGGTACGACATTTAAATCTTCAAGAAACGAGCCTATACTTCCTAAAAGGCCGGCAACGCATCCGCACCTCCTTCTGGTGTAGCTGATGTCCATGGGCGGCGGTGATCACTTACCATCAGGTGACCCGCTTGCTCGTTTGCCTTCTTATAATATAAAAAAACTACAGTGAGGGTTTTTGAAAATGCAACATCCGATAGATGTCGTTAGGGTGCGTTTCCACAGAAGCGGCTGCGTGGAGTTGAGCGGAGACTTATAAAAATTACCAATCACGTTGCTCAAAATCATCTCATCTCTGATGAGCAATGTGATTGGCTAAAGTATCCACACAACAAATGTTATTCATAATAGTTGACAGAATACTTATAGATACACCTTGTATTAGTTTAACTATAGCACTACCTTTTGTTGGCTGATGATTTAACATTTTTGAGCAATGTCCTCTCCAGGTCTTCTCCGGTGGGGAAAGTGTCAACTGGAATCTGGAATATAAAAAGTAACATTGTAATGAGAGGTTTATTATATTCTAATATTATCATCATTTCAGCCAATAGCTAATTTCGCTTCGGCATGAATGGGCCGGCTCGACCACTGCCTCACAGAAAACCGGCGTGAAGCAGCCCCTGTTCTGTGTTTCGCCGAGTGAGTGAGGGTACCGGAGGCCCACTCGGGGGGGAAGGGGATAAAAGGTTGGCAGCGCACTGCTACCTATCACATAAAAAAAAATAGACGTCCACAGCTGGACATAGGCCTCCCCCAATAGTCTCCACGTGGATCGTTCCAGTGCCACCCGCGACCCTCACTAGATCTTCGGTCCTGTACGCGGCCTATATTCAGATGTAGTCAATCTGTAGGTAAAACCTGCTTTCGTATCTAATCAGATACTGGCCATTGTTCTTATAATATTCAAATTATGTTCTGTTTATTTTCTTTAGTGTCTATCTGACACTTCATACTTGCTTCTTATCAATAACTATGTTCGGTTAGCTTTTTAAGCTATGTAAATAAATATTTACATCACTAAAAACGGCGGTTATTCATTACTCCACTGCGTCCTCTCTACATCTTTCCAAGACAATCATAATTACCTCGAGCCTGATGGCCAGCGCGTCGACGTCACCAACATCCACGCCTCCCTGGTGGTGGAAGAGGATCGTGTCGGTCCTCCTGCCCGACTGGATGCAGAGGTACATCTCTTCCGACTGGAAACCACATAAATACCAGTTAGAATTTGATGAAAGGTGTTTTTTTTTCGCGGCAAACGAGCAATCGGCTCAACATCTGCGAGATCAAAGAGGTCGCAGATGTATAATAGCGCCATCTATTGTAAGCCGTGCGAACGAACTATCACGGTCATTTAATTTTATGCTTCCCCAAATAAAAATGTTTATAATGCTGTGCACACTGACGCCAATGTATTTTTATGTATTGTGGTTAATTTAAGACATTTATTCCATAAAACTCTGGATTGCACTCGAGTCACACTTTTTTTTTATGTGTTAGGTAGCAGACGAGCAGGCGGATCACCTGATGGTAAGCAATTGCCGCCGCTCATGGACACTTGCAACACCAGTGGAGTTACAAGTGCGCTGCCAACCTTTTATCCCCTTCCCCTCTGGGTGGGCCACCGGTACCCTCACTCACTCAGCGAAATACAGCACAGGGGCTGCTTCACGCCGGTTTTCGAGGCAGTGGTATCACTCCGGTCTAGCCGGCCCATTCAACTGCTCCCAATTTCTCTCTAACTCACTATGATGTTCTTATACAACGCCATCTATCGTCAACCGTTCTAACTAACTACTCACCGGGTCGTGGCGCACGAACGGCTCTACAATGAAGTGCCTCAGCTTGCCGACGGCGGCGCCGACCTGCTGTTCCTTGCCCATGTGCTCGCCGAGCCATTTCCTCACTTCAGCTGCGGTCTTGTTGACGCCTACCAGGCCGAGTTTGCCTCGCCTCTTGATCAGCTGGTCCGGTTTTACTACTAGTTGCTGAAAATATAATAAATAGAGTCAGGCCTGTCCCACTCCGCGTGTACCTACGAATTTGCAAAGATTTAAATCATAGATATGCCCTCGCCATACTTTGACCGCGCCGATTTGAGTCGCACCTCAAATAACCTAGTCTAACTCAACTGGGATTAGCACGAATTAGTTGTCGTTTGCACTCGGTGACAGTTGTACGACACAGCTGCCTGGATTTTTGACAGGAAAAAGCACTCAAAATGCCTTCATGTGCCTTTTTATTGTGCAAGAAAAATACTACAAATTCAAATAAAGCGAATGGTGTAACATTTCACTCGTAAGTATTTATATTTCATCAATAATTTAATTTATTTTATTTTGTTGACAAAACATCAAAGTCTGATCGCCCAGCGCGTGACAGAGAGAGTAGTATTGGCAATTACTGTGAGACAAAACGAGACAACATCATTATCTCGGTGGCCAATATACTTAGACCCGCTGTAGTACTCAGAACTCAGTTGATAACAGCTCATTTGTAGATGGTTTACAATAAACGGGAAAAGTACGGTAGCGTCAGCAGTTTCGATAGGCATTGTTTTAATAGCGGTCAGATATAAAATAGCAATTTTATTTCCACTAGAAATCAATAAACATGCAAATAATAATTACGTATTATTTTTAAGTGAAGGTTTATTGTTTTAGATTTCCGCAAGATCCGCGTTTAAAAGAAAAATTGATCAAAGTTGTCCAGCGGGATCGAAGGGATGAATACTGGTTACCTGGACAATTTAGTCGAATTTTCTCTTCTCATTTCAAAGAAAATGATTTATATTTGACTCCCCTAGTTCGGCGTAAAGTAAAAAGTATTATATTTGTATTTCTTCTGTTGTCTTATTCTATAACACAAGTGCTTAAGCTACATACTTAGTACGGAGTCAGGACATTAAATGTGGGGTTGTGTTAATTATTAATTAATTATTAAGTTATAGTGAAGATTACTCATAATTTTTCTTAAGGAATAGTAGGTCAAAGGCCTTTATTATAGAAATCAAGTCATAGCTACTATGATGGGATTAGGCATAATCACCACCCTTTATGCGGTTTGGTGATCTAATCCGATATTCGCTCTGTGATTAGAGTAATTTATTTGAATAAATAGATAAATGTAGTGTAACATTTAGAAATAAAATGTCCTATAAATAAAATTGCTTTTAAATTTCTTCTTCTTCTTTATTTTTAGTTCCCAGTATGAAAATTTTGCTGACCGTATTTTAAACTCATAGATAGTGACTTTCGATGACACGCACACGTCATGTCATCAAAATATTGCCTCGTTTTTAGGTGTCAGGGCATATCTATGATTTAAATCTTTGCGAATTTGCAAGTACATGCGGCGTCACCTCTGGAGGGGACGATCAGTAGAAAATCACGAGCGAGCGGCGACGCATGTGCGACAGTTGCGTGCGATAGAAAGAGAACGCACTTGTAGGTATGAATAATTGTAGGTGTTGAACGTTGGGCGGTCGGAATTTCAAATTTATGTTATAGCCTGAGGCATTATTTTTCTATAAACGGTTTTTATAGTCTATTTCAATTATGATGTCCCTTTGGAAAGATGTCAAAAGTTCAGTACTAGGGAAGTACTCTTAGAAATCGATATTCAGCGGCATCGATTATCGATTTGTAACCAATTTTTACCCTGTTTATAATACTAAATTGGATAATGTGTCTGTACATCGCTCGTTTGCTTCGATACCTACTATAATTTGTAATCTTAGTTTACTAAGAAAAGTTTGTTTCTCAATAAGTGAATAACCTTTGTAATTCTAATGAGAAATAATAAAGTTCTTTAACCATAACCATATTTGTAACCAATTTTAATCAAAGTAATTTTCAACAACTAAGGTTTTTTAGAGATTGTCGAAAGAACACTTTCAGACTTTATTTGGCATTACAAACAATAAACGACACTCAACAACAAAACAACAAACTAGTATAGTCCGCGGCATCTAACAATAGCGATGACCGTTAGTTTGCGCACTTGTAGAACAGATGAATTTCTACTGAAATTGGTTTCTGCGCACTCAAGGTCATCATCGCTATTGTTTCATGCTGCAAACTTAGTCGTAGGCTTTTCTGCACTCTCCTCGTAGTGATTGAAGTGACACTCAAAATGGCAGATGATGATTGAACACGATTTTTTTAAATCGGCAAATATAGAATTTTGTATCTCTGGAACATGCCGAATACTTGAGGTGCGTCACTATGTTCAAAAGTCAATCACAAACCATAGTACGTAACCGCAATCGCGCAAAAATAACTATTGTTTTATTTTGAAGTTTACATTATTTTGAGCATTATATTCAAAAACAATATGTTAATTTTGCTTGTGAATCAATTGTAGGATGTTTTTGGATTATTGTATAATTTTCAAATGACTATTAACTACCAAATACAAAAAGGGACTTCATAATTGAATGTATTGAA
Source organism: Cnaphalocrocis medinalis (assembly GCA_014851415.1). NCBI lineage: Eukaryota > Metazoa > Arthropoda > Insecta > Lepidoptera > Crambidae > Cnaphalocrocis > Cnaphalocrocis medinalis. The sequence goes on along the minus strand of CM026303.1, from coordinate 3,894,784 downwards.
ACAGACTATAATTCTAGAGTATTTTTGTATAATTGTATATTTTCCTCATGGCGATTTACTACCAAGTACGAAAAGATATAATATTTGATTTGATCTATAGATCTCGCGCGTTACGTACACGTAACGTGCAGAGTTACGTTCTTCGAAATGTCCAGGGGGACATCATAATTGAAACAGACTATAGAAGTGGGTTTTCTGTACCTTGTACTATTAAGTATTCTGTGATAGAGTATTAAAATAGGTCACAGACACGTTTTAATCATGGCGTCACAGGTCGCAAACAAATGTATTTTTGGGGTAGGAAACGCGTTTTTAAAAAATTGCGATCGCTTGCGCGTTATAATCGGCTCCTAGGGCCATCTACTTGTACAATGTGAAACTAAAACTATTCCAAGACGAAATGAGGGCGGGTCACTGTACAGTAGCCAGCACATCAAGTTACTACAATCTGTCAAATTTCCTCAGTTGATATTGAACCAAACACGTTTGACATAAAAGTGAGGTTCGATTGAAGAAATTTGACAGATTGTAGTAACTTGATGTGCTAGCCACCGTATATATTATATTGCTAATATACAGGGTGTCTATTTATTGGTTTATTTTATTCTTACAAAATCCATAGCTCTTCAATATAATAAGAGTATTTCTAAGAGAGTAAGAGTATTTTAGAGAGTCTATCGGCCGCTGTCAGAGACGTCATTTAAGCTATTGTTTAATTAATTAAGTATCTGTAGTCTTTATGCGTATTATAATAAGTGTCAATATATTTTCTTAAGTAACCAACTTAGTTAATCAACGACTCATGCGGCAGTAAGTATGAGATGTTGTATGAAGTTATCATTTAATATGGGCCCCGACTCACCTCCTTGGAGAGCCACGGGTTCTTCCCCAGCTCATCCTCCCAGACGGTGCTCTGCTCGAAGGTCGCGAACCGGCACGGCACCAGCGCTGTGCCGTTGGCTATGTGTCTGGAAGAAACCAAAAGAAAATTAAAATATACACTTATTTATACCATAGATTTAGGATACCGCCCTGCTAAAAGACCACCAAAGAGTAGGAAAGAAGAGGTTATTTTGTGGAACCCTCACTAACTCGACACAGCGCAGGCGCTGCTTCACGCCGGTCTTTTTTGAGTCATCATCAGTCTGTTGCAGTCCACTGCTGGACGTAGGCCTCTCCAAATGCTCGCCACTTCATCTGGCCTGAGGTCGTCCTACACTACGTTTACCGAGACGCGGTCTCCACTCCAGAACTCAAGCTCAAGTTCGTTCGTGCATGGAGTATTGCGGACACCTGTGGGATGGCTCTGCCAAGTATCAGCTGGCTGCCCTCGACTCGATTGAGCGTCGTGCGATGAGGTTAGTTGGTGACGCAGCGATGGTGGAGGGTAAAACCCAAAGCCTTGCTCACCGACGTAGAGTGGCCTGTCTATCGGTTTTTTATAGGATGCATTTTGGAGTGTTCGAAAGAGCTTCACGACCTGATACCACCTTCCCCTTTCTACCACCGGACAATGCGGAAGACGAAAGGAATCCACCCTTACACTGTGGAAGTTCCACTAGCTCGTACTAAGCGTTTCGCTTCTTCTTTTTTTGGTACGAACTGCTAAGGAATGGAACAACTTGCCGGCTTCTGTGTTTCCAGAGAGCTACAATTTGGGTGTCTTTAAGTCGAGAGTGAATAGGCTTCTTCTGGGAAAGCACGCTACATCTTAGACCTCATTGTCACTCTCCATCAGGTGAGATGAGGTCAAGTGCAAACCCATCTTAAATAAAAAAAAAAAAAAAAAAATCTCGATTACCCCAACGGTTGTCAGTTCTGCGGCAGATATGGCCAGCCCACAGCCACTTTAGCTTGCTAATCCGGTGAGCTATGTCGATAACTTTGGTTCTCTTTTGAGTGCGTAGTATCAAATCAAATTTTACCCTTATTAAGGCAACAGGAAAATAGATCCCACATGATTTTCAACCTCATCTATCATTACATAAGAGCGAAAACCAATGTAATTTTTCGTTGACTTATGCCCTAGTGTCGATGTATACTGACCTGTTGATGAGCTCCTTGCCGGTGGCTTCGTTAATCGCCTTTGAGGACATGGTGTGTGTGTGGGTTTAGCGGGTGCCGAGCGTCATACGTTAGGTTTTGTCTGAAAACAAACGGAAAAGGAGAGTAAAGTATCAGCCAACATACTGTCCCAGGACAAAGGGGCTTGGTGGCAATTCGGCCTGAAAAAAATTCGTTCCATAATTTCGAATTGTTTTTTTTCCGGTTAGTTCTTTTATTTTGTTATCGCTGTAGAAATGCAGCCCCTGTGAAGTAAAGCAATGTAGAGGCATTTTTCAGGGAGAGGGTCAGCTTGGGTTATATTGGGCTATCCAGAGGCATACCAACTAAAACTACAGCGACTCATCCTCATCGCCATAATTAAGGGAGTTCATGGGAATCTACCGTAGCCTTCGTTCCATAACCTCCCAGGCGGAAAGCCCACCTATCCTCTGCTGTCTGATAAACACAAGTACTTAAGGTAAATAAAACTAGAGTCAATTTATTATAGCCCTCATACCTACGCATCTCTCACCTAACACATAAAGAGAGAAGGTGTGACTGAAAACCAGTGCTTCGCCGGACGTCTGTCCTGCGACAGCATAAGCTAAGTCACTACCCTTTGCTCAACCCATTTGTTGATTTGTACCTATAATATTAAGACAAATGTTGTAAACTGTTAGCGTATTTTGAGCAATAAATTGATTTTTATTTATTTACTTAGTCCGTACTAAGTAGCTCCACGTTAATACTACGGAGTCAGGTCAGGTATGAGATGCTGTAAATGTGTCTGAATTATTTATCTATTTTGCAGACGACTAAAAAAACTTAGGACTATAATAGCATCGCAAGCGCAATCTAATTAACGTGGATTATCCAATTAAGTTATCAATGAATCTATCACAAGGTACTCGACACAGATTGTATCTGAAAAACTATAATCTTTGTCGCGTGTCAAACATCACGATAGTTCGTGCTAGTTGAGCGATGGTTAAAGTAATGTAACAGCCTATATACTGTCCCACTGCAGGGCAAAGGCCTCCATCATAGAAATCAAGTTAGCAACTATGGTGGGATTAGGCTTAATCACCACGCTTGCCTAATGCGGACTGATGATCACAAACCTGAGCTACGTTCGAAAAATTCGAAACATACTTTTGCTTGATCCGGGAATCGCTCCCAAGATGATGGCCCGGTACTTAAACCACTAGACTAACGGGGTTCAACGTCATAACGTGCTTTCTGAGGCACGGGGCTACAAGACCCCCCACTTCCAGACTTCAAAAACATTTGTATAGCTGGCAACACGAAAGAATAGCGATGACCGTTATTTTGCGCACTTGTAAAAAAGAAGACTTTCTATTAAAATTGGTTTCTGCGCACTCAAGGTCATAACTACACTTTCTTGCCGCAGACTATACCTGAGTTTTTCTGTTCAGAAATTGTCAATGTCATTGATCCTACTCAGATAGCAAATCGCCTATTGTACGAAGTTCTGTGCAATAAACTTTTAAATAAATAAACAGCGACTATACAGTTGTTTTTTTACAACCACCAAATTATAGCGGATGTGGTGCTGACCCAAAACAAAATTGTGGTTACCCAATTTGATAAAAAATAATTGATAAAATAATTAAGTAGGTACGTATCTAAATAAATAATAAGGTAATGTTTTAAGGGTACTCGGGGACTCCCCCAGTGTCCGATTTTGAGACCGAAAAAGAAATTACCAGTTTAAACATAGGGTTTGTGATTACCAATCCGCATTAGGCAAGCGTGGTGATTAAGCCCAATTCCATCATAGTGATGACTTCATTTCTATAATGGCGGCCTTTGGCCTGCAGTGGGTCAGTATATAGGCTGATACAACCACCAACCAGTTTAGACATGCCAACATTCTGCAATGAATGGGGCCGGCTCGACCGGAGTAATACCACGTCCTCATAGAAAACCGGCGTGAAGCAGTGCATACGCTGTATTTCGCTGCGTGAGTAAGGGTACCGGAGGCCCAAGAGGGGTTTTTTTTTGTTTTTTTTTTTTATACCTATAAGATGGGTTTGCACTTGACCTCATCTCACCTGATGGAGAGTGACAATGAGGTTAAAGGGTAAACAGCGCACTTGTGACACCACTGGTTTTGCAGGTGTTCATTGGCGGTAATCGCTTACCATCAGGTGACCCCCGTCGGCTCGTCTGCCAACAATATCATAAAAAAAAGCAATGCCTCTAAAAATCTATTTTAAAATTACCGACCTACAAATATACATTCTTACACTCTAACTCAATGTAATAAGGTGCATAATTGTGCACAACTTTTAGCTTTCTGTTGATAGCTGTAAACTTAACACGGTATCTTCAGTGGCGCGGGTCTCGCGTGATGGTCGTCCCATAATTTCGAGCAATCACAGCGAAACCCGCGGAACGCACTGACCAATCAGATGTGCGCGGTTTTCGCGCCATCCACTGACAAGTGCGAAGGAACCTTTTTTTATGGTAGACGAAATTATTTTTTCCAGCCAGTATGAAAGCTTTGTTCAAATGTACGATGGCCGTATGTATAGGTTTAAAAAATGAACAATATAAAAGTCTTTTTTTTAAATAAAATAACATTGTTTTTTATCAAAAGGTTTAAAAGATAATAATTTCAAAGAGTACTTATGTGTTTACTTTACTTTCACTTCCCCTTTTTGAAAATGTCTGCCAGTTGGGAACAATCATATAGAACGTTTTTATATTACATTATGTATAATAAGTAATATAAAAAAATAATTATAAATAAAAAAAAGTAATTATAAATGCCAGAAGAAGTAAATAATAAACCTTAAAAAAATTGCAGCGGAAGAAATAAATTACGTACTAATTAAAATGATAACAACGTCATCATAAAATGCGTTTCAATACAAACACACTTAAATAACCGCCTCCATTTTACCCGCTCTTAAGTCTTACAGCATAAAGCTTACATTTGCAGCTAATAAAAAATCAGGTAGTTTATAATTTATAATATCCTGATTATATTACATCTTATCAAATCTTTTAAGTGGCTAATCTTTATAACAACACATTGTTCGATAGTGGATTGCCTTGATTTCCTAAAATATAACTAACAATGCCTATTAAATGCAGTAATGTGTTATATCATTAACAGTGAATGAATGGTTTAATACGTCATATTTCATTCATAATGAATGAATGACACATATTTACACTGATTGCCTCGAGTCTTTTGGCAAATTCTTTTGAGCTAAACGAGTCTCAAAACGGCAATTTCATTAGGAGTGGTCTCACCAGTGTGCGTTCACTCAGTATTATTCATTTTTGTATGGAGAATCATGATCAGATTAAGTACTGAACTTTCTTGCTAGATGACGTTAATTACTTATTTTACGTTCAGTACTATGCAGTATCTTATTAAGTTGTCATGCAGATTAAAATAGTGACATAAACAATAACCTGTAAATTACGTTGAATGGAACGCGCCGCCTGACATTGACACGTCACTTGAGTTGTCACAAATTTAGTGCAAATTTTTTCTCTTTTTGATTGCTTTCAAATTCGAATTGTGTGCGTTTGCTTGGATATTTTTCGTGGCTTTTTTCTTCTTGAAGACTGTTTTTGTTACCTGGACACCGATTGCCGCTTTATATATCGACCACAGCATCATCACCTGGACATTGGACCTCTGCCTAACCTGCCGACCCACCCGCTCTCGTCTCCCGGAATTGAAGAACGTAGCTATTTGCCCTGGTGACGCTGCTGCCCGTCACCGGGCTGTTAATTTGCTTCGTTGAGATTTTGGATGGTTATACCGCCATCAGTCGGTCACCAGAGCCTAGTTCGCTATTTGGCAGGATGCACTGCGGGCATGTGAGATTGGCTTTGGGGCGGAATGGTATTCGTTCACCCCCTTACACCCGCTGTTGCATAACAATGTTTTAATTACATAACCAAATGTCTATCCCACCCAGGTGATGTGAGATTGGCTTTTGGGGCGGAATGGTATTCGTTCACCCCCTTTCAACCCGCTGTTGCATAACAATGTTTAATTACATAACCAAATGTCTATCCCACCCAGGTGATGTGAGATTGGCTTTTGGGGCGGAATGGTATTCGTTCACCCCCTTTCACCCGCTGTTGCATAACAATGTTTAATTACATAACCAAATGTCTATCCCACCCAGGTGGGTGGGATAGACATTTGGTTATTAGCAGCAGGTGCTAAGTTCGAAAACTCGTCAAACTCATTGCGACGAAAGTATAACTAGGAGCATAACTATCTACACAATAAGGGTAATAAAGGGTTGGAATGCTAATGATTCTACTGAAAAGCACCCTTGTCAATGACTACATGAAAATTAAGGCAATGGAATATTATAAAAGAAAAAATAAAAAACATTAATTTAAACCTGTGTTTTCTTTGTATATATTATTTTCAACAAGAGATATTTTGGTGTCATTTTGGTGGGATTCGTAAAATCTAACATAGTTTTAGACTATGAACTAATTTTAGATTATCAAAAACAATGTTTGATTTCAAAAAAACCCCAAAGGACACCAAAAAGTCTCTTGTTGAAATTCAGCATATACGATATAATATAGGAATACCTAAATGACCTATATATACCTACCCAACCTACACTACGTACGTATGTAGATAGATAATAGTGGTATGTAATATTTTAACTAGATGGCGCTGAACAATTTCGCGACTGATCTCTCTATTACCGATATATTATAAGTTACTCTGTGGGTCTCACTATTAACAGAATCCGTCAGGGTTGCCAGATACCGAACTTTTTTTCCCGAACCAGGGACGCCAAAAATCTTTTACTCTATAAATCTCGTACAAGTACTTCATCTCTGGGAAGGCGGGCAAGCAACTCGTAATCGTACAAATAATAATGTACCGATGGGAGAGAAAATCTATACTATTTATAAAGAGATACCTTCTATAGACACGACAAGGTTTATAGGTAAACCGAAAATACGAAACGCTTGCGCGATGTAATTGAGCACAGCGCCATCTATTGGTTCATTTCTGAATTACGGTCCCGAAGCGAAGTGAGGGCGGGCCACTAGTTATTGATATAGATACACATCTATGTTATTCGTAAAGTGGTAAATTCAACCGGATTATTTATCCGGAAAGTCGAAACACTATTAGTGTTACGGTTTAGTCAAGTTACGAAACGAGTAGATACATTATTGACATAAATAAAATAATAGGGTATTTGACAAAAAAAAATTATGTGTTTAATCAAAAGACCTCTCAATTTAAGAAACATTACTGAAAGAATTGCTCGATTCTGATTTGAATCACCTGAGATATCACAACTTTAAGAGCACATATTTTGGACAAGCCCAAAAAACGCTCTATACAAAATGGCTCAGGCAAGTGACGTCACACGCCCGTATCTTGTATGCGCGTCTAGTAAAATTTTGTTTGGTAGCTATATCAAATGTTTCGTTTAAGTAAATGGTTTCATAATAAAAGTTGGTGAAAAATGTACGGGTAGTTCAATGATATAATTATTTTTTTTAAATTTTATACTTTAAAAATGGACTTGCCCATGAAACTTTGAATGCTCATAAAACCAGCTAGACTTTATATTTTTAACTGAAAATTTTGGCCGTTGGTTCTTATTTACCAGTATTTTGGAAAAGTATAAATATTTTTTACTATATCGAGATTAGTCAAATACCCTATTTCTCGTAGCTATTACAAGATATCTGTTTTTCTCCCATGTCTCGAACGTCTCATCTGGAAGCCCTGAAATTCGTGGATAAAACCACATAATAATTACACACAGAAAGTAGGCTGCCGACTAAGAGCTAAAAACGTGTCATGTACTCACGCACTAACGGGGAAATACGCCTTTTCGACCACATTAATCCTAGCCGATGACATAAGATTGTCAAACTGTCGAGGTCTGTGGTAGAGGCCGCGCGCTTATGTACTCATGCCGGGCAACAACCCTAGCATATGTCAACGAACTCTTCTAAATTCAAAATCAGACTGAGTCTACCTTCTGTGTGTAATTATTTTGTGATAAAACGCCTAAGATAGTGCAGCCATATTAATAGAAATCAACATAGATGAACATATTTGTGTACCCAGCATTTCTAATTTGCAAGTGTCTATAGAAACCGCAAACATTTCAATAAGGTATGTGTGTCAAGCGAGCTCTCATTGACAATTTGCTTTTTAATTTTAAGAAGCAACTATATTTATTTAGTTTGGTATTATGCACCTATGTACACTAAGTAAATATATGTATATCCTGATTAAGTGTTAATTAAAAATAAATATCAACGAAAACGAAACGTTGTGTTAATGGTATACATTGATTTTCGTTGATATTTATTTGTTATTTTTAATAAATAACATACACAAACATTATCCTGATACATTCGAATATCAGGATTTTCGGTTATCCTAATGCCTATCAC